>JAWPHD010004611.1:0-167500 GCA_037043455.1 Cyrtodaria siliqua | reverse complement strand
CCATCATGTCATGCTGATCATTTTAGAAAAAGTCCCATATCAATATCACTTATAGTTTTCAAGAAGTAGTCGCTACAAACTTATTTTTTAAAAATCTATTTTTAACTGTGGCAGCCATCTTGAATTTCTTGCCGATCTGAAATTTTGCAAGGATCAATTAGACATTAAGAGCAACATTCCTGTAAAGTTTCATGAAAATCCGCTAAGTAGTTTCAGAGGAGTAGTCGCTACAAGTTTTTACTATATAACTCTATGTAAACAAAGATGGCCGCTGGCAGCCACGTTTAACGTCGAATCAAAACGATTTTTGATAAGGACCAACATCATGTCATGCTGATCATTTTAGAAAAAGTCCCATATCAATATCACTTATAGTTTTCAAGAAGTAGTAGCTACAAACTTGTATTTTGAAAAATTATTTTTAGCCATGGCGGCCATCTTGAATTTCCGGCCGACCTGAAATTTTGCTAGGATCATTTAGACATCAAGAGCAACATTCCTGTGAAGTTTCATGAAAATCCGTCAAGTAGTTTCAGAGGAGTAGTCGCTACAAGTTTTCATTATATAACTCTATGTAAACAAAGATGGCCGCTGGCAGCCATGTTTAACGTCAAATCAAAACGATTTTCGACAAGGACCAACATCATGTCATGCTGATCATTTTAGAAAAAGTCCCATATCAATATCACTTATAGTTTTCAAGAAGTAGTCACTACAAACTTGAATTTAAAAAATCTATTTTCAGCTTTGGCGGCCATCTTGGATTTCACATCAACATGAATTTTTGCTAGGATCAACTAGACTTCATGGGCAACATTTTTGTAAAGTTTTATGAATATCCCTCCAGTTGTTTCAGAGGAGTAGTCGCTACAAATAAAAGTTAACGGACGGACGGACAGACGGACGGACAGACGACGGACGCCGCACCACGGCATAAGCTCTGCTGATCTCTGATCAGTAGAGCTAAAAATATATAAGTATAACATCACAAAGGGAAATAAATCTAAGTTGAATGATGTTAGAGTTACGGTTCTTGCACTCTGCACTTCCACTCATTGTACTCTATCATTGTGTGCAGTTTCATTGCAGTCCCATCAGTAGTTTTGAAAATATGCTCCGGACGAGAAAGTGAGACGGATACACGGACGGAAAATGCAGCAACTATATGCTCACCCTTCGGGGAGCATATGCTCACCCTTCGGGGAGCATAAGAAGTCCTACCTTCCTACCCACTCAAAACTTTTGGTTTAGAGCGCAGCAAACCAAAAAAAATCTCCAAAAAATGCAATAACCAGAAAATATCATGGCCTTATTAACCAATCAGGAAAAATCCCACAATGTTTGTTTACGACATATCTGCAATGGCAGCTTGAATCAATGCAATTCCACACTCATTCGGTAATAGCTGTATCGTCATCAGCCTGATCCTAAGCTATTTAAAGTCCCTATCCCGCAACCAACATGCGAATTTTACAACAGATGTACACCATTTCTAAACCTACTGATGACAAGATATATATACAACTCACATAGTTTGAGAATCCAATCACTATAGGCACAACAAAAACAACTTTAACCATCCAGGCAAGACCCCAAAACTGTTGCATTAAGAGTTACTAACAAATAATTCATTTTATGCATATTCAATCATGGGCATTTTAAAAACAAAGAATAAACATATACTTTGAATCGGCACATGTACATTGTTATATGGACAGAGGTTTGATGAATGCTTTTGTAGTGTAATTTTGCTGTTATTTGGCAGGTTATAATTGTCTGTAAAATTCTAGTATATACAAGCTTCCATGGTTTTAGACATTACCTTTTCTAGACTTCCCTTTTTTACTACTTCTACAGATTTGACTGACCACACAGCTGGATTGAAATTTACAACCTTTCTGCCCAGTTTTTTCTGCTCCAACGGGACTGTACTCGCCATTATTAACTTTGCCCTTATCTGATCTCCAAATATCACTGTCAAAAAGAAAAACATAATGATATATAATATTGAACAATTTGAGACTTGGTAGTTTTAATAAATTTAGTATATTTTATTGACTGTCTATAGATGACAGAAAACATTATAATCAGAGATGCTGTTGTTATTCAGTGGGTGGGAAACAACGTCATGCGAAGTTGCTTCACAGGTAAACACCATGGTATGCTCTCCCTGCCATGGTATGCTCTCCCTATATCAATAATATGCAGCAGTTTATTATATTACATTCAGTGGGTGGGATGTAATATCAGGTGAAGTTGCTACACAGTACAATGCTCTCCCTGTGTATCAATAATATACAGCAGTTTATTATATTACATTCAGTGGGTGGGAAGTAACATCAAGTGAAGTTGCTACACAGTACGATGCTATCCCTGTGTATCAATAATATACAGCAGTTTATTATATTACATTCAGTGGGTGGGAAGTAAAATCAGGTGAAGTTGCTATACAGTACGATGCTCTCCCTGTGTATCAATAATATACAGCAGTTTATTATATTACATTCAGTGGGTGGTTAGTAAAATCAGGTGAAGTTGCTACACAGTACGATGCTCTCCCTGTGTATCAATAATATACAGCAGTTTATTATATTACATTCAGTGGGTGGGAAGTAACATCATGCAAGGTTGCTTCACACTGTCATTCAGCCCATATACAATCTGAGGAAGTTTGGCGAAGATTAGATAACAATAACCCAAGTTAAGTGTCCAGACAACATTAAGTTTGTGAATTTTTACTATTCCAAGGGGCATAACTCTGGAATTAATGAAGCGAAGATGCTGATTATTGAAATTGGCCAAGACCTTGAGCCCATATACAGTTTGACTAAGTTTGGAGAACATTTGATAACAATTACCCAAGTTAGCGTCCTGACAACATTTTTGACACAGACGCATGGACGGACGGACAGATGGGTAAGACTATGCGCCTTTCCGCCTTTCCACCATTAAAAAGGTCTAAATGCGTAACAAATTTTATTATTGCTGCAGCTGAACATGACAATCTCTGAGATGAAAGGCCAGCTTGTGCTCAGAAGACTACCAAATATGTAAACACATGAAATGGTATTAAGTTTATAACCGGTATTAGTTTATTACTTGTTTATTTTTCATCGATTGTAACGAAAGCTCTATCAATTTATTTTAAATTTTCTCGATGTCTTCCTGGATAAAAACAGTACTAAGCAAATGCAGATGAAGTGACTTGCTCAGGGACACAATACATATGGTCATGACGCGACAGAAGCCATGACTTTTTGGATCATAGGTCCAACGCTCTACCACTAAACAGACCACAGCGCTCCAAATGTTATTGCATACCTGCTTTTTGATGGTGCATGTACTGCTCCATGCAGTTGTATTTAATTCCGTCAACTGTAAATCTTGAAGGGTGAAACTGACTGAAAACGTCTTTAATGCTGTAGAAAAACTCAAACTTGTCACCTCCATCATTTTTAGGTTGCTTCTTTAGATCTGAAACAACAAAATATGGTTTGACGAACACTAGGAATATGAGAGCCATGCAGTATTGTAGGTTGTTCAACAGTTGTTTTGTTTATTATGTAAGTATTTAGCTTTGAATGGTTTTAATTTCACAACAGCTTCAAAACAAAACCTACAGATGAGTTAACAGTTCCATAAGTCCAGTACTTTTTTAAATGATTGTCTTACTGATTTTTTCAGCAAAAACGAAGGGTAGGAGGAGTAAAAAAAATATTATATATATATATATATTATAATTGTCGAAGTCTCTTAGATCAGGAAAATTTAGTTCCTTTTGGTAGGTACACATTTTATACTATTTAGGTCAGAGGCAATACTTTTTTTAGAAACACAACTTTTTTTCTTCGTTTTTGCCAACTTTTAGGGTATGAGGGTCGGTAATCTAAAATAAAACAAGAGGCCCAAGAGGGCCTGTGGACGCTCTACTGGCTAACATGGTCCTTATAACATAAATGAAGCGAGTGACTGCCATTTACGGTTTTTTCAAAGTTTCGGGCAAAAAATAGCTTTTTAACTAAATCAAGGGCCATAACTAAAGAATCTGGTAAGGTTTGGTAAAGATCAGATGAACAATGAAGGCCCTACCATATTAACGAGGCAAAATATAGCATTTTTAACTAAATCAAGAGCCATAACTCCTCTGTTACTGGTCTGACTGGTCCAACATAGAGCTAAAAAAATAATAATGAAAAAAAAAAATTAATAATAAATAAATAAATAAATAAATAATAAAAAAAAGAAAAAAAGAAATTAAAAACAATAATATAAAAAAGAAAGTCATAAAATCTGGTAAAGTTTGGCAAAGATCAGATGCAAAATGAAGGCCTTATCATATGACGAGGCAAATTATTGCATTTTTAACAAAATCAAGGGCCATAACTCCCGCTGTTACTGGTCCGATCTGGCTGGTTTTCGAACTTCACGAGCTTTCACTGACATTAACAATCTGATAAAGTTTGGTAAAGACCGGATGGAAAAGAAATGAAGGTGCTAGAGTGTTCACAAGGCAGAATATGGCATTTTTCAGCAAATCAAGGGCCATAACTCTGCTGTTACTCATTCAATTCGGCTATTTTTCGAATTTATTCGAGTTTTCATTGATAATAACAATCAGTATAAGTTTGGTAAAGATCAAATAATAAATGAAGGCCCTATCATCTTGAGGCAAAATATAGCATTTTTAACTAAATCAACTAACTCCGCTGTTACTGGTCCGATATGGCTGGTTTTCGAACTTGTTCGAGTTTTCAATGACATTAACAATCTGATAAAGTTTGGTAAAGATTGGATGAAGAATGAAGCCCCTATCGTCTTAACGAGGCAAAATATAGCATTTTTAACTAAATCAAGGGCCATAACTTCGCTGTTACTGGTCCGATATGGCTGGTTTTCGAACTTGGCCGAGCTTTCATTGATATTAACAATCTATTAAAGTTTGGTAAAGATCGGATGAAAAATGAAGGCCCTATCGTCTTAACGAGGTAAAAGTTAACGGACGGACGGACGACGGACAACACACCATCCCATAAGCTCTGCTGGCCCTTGGCCAGTAGAGCTAAAAATACTGGTCTAAGTTTCTAACAACTGACACAGTACCACTGCATGCCATTTTTCCAGTCGTTTGATATGTTTTAGATTAAGAGGAGATTTACCGAGTTACTTGAATGAAATATTCCCTGCAACTATTTCGGAATCGAATCCTTACAACTTCAGAAACAGTTCCAACTTTGTTACTTTACCTAGAAGAACAGAACTGTTTTCGAGATCAGTCTTACTGTCATCTCTAAAACTTTGGAACAAACTTGATATTAATATTCGCGAAGCACCATCCCTTTCGAGTTTTACAACTAAACTTAAAAATTACTTTAAACCACTGATAGTACCCCCAATAGCTACATATAGGGTGATAGATACCTTTCAGTTCTACAAGCGCGTTTGCGAAACAATTGCAGCAATTTAAACGTTGATCTTTATCTTAATCATTTGAGGGATAATCCCAATTGTATATGTGGTGATGGTTTTGAAGATGTTGAGCATTATTTGTTTAGATGTGTAATTTTCAGAAATGAAAGGCATATTATTTTTAGACACTCGTATATTTCATCCTTTAAGTACTCACAAACTTTTATACGGCATCGACCAACTAACGGACGAGGAAAATCATATTCTATTTACTCAAGTTCAAAACTATATTAAAAACACTAAACGATTCCAAAATCCTTAACTTTGTATCAATATAACGTTGTATTTTGTCTATATCAACTGTCGCTATGTTTCTATCAGCCTGAACGACAGAGTTCCAAAAACAAATTCTTCGTTTTTCCTTATCAAAGTTATATTTAAATGTATTGTTACAATTTCAAACCGATAATCACATTCACTTGTTCAGCCACAACGGAGAGAACTGTAACTAATGTTGTAATAACTAGTAGTTTAATCCATTTGCATATGTTTCTATGAATATTGTGATGTTGAATTGCAATAAAATATTATTAAACTAAAAGATTAATACACAAGACTGACCACAGTATTCAATTCAGGTGACACGTCTGGGATGAAGACCCAAATATGGTTAAATTTCATGATCCAAACCAAGTGATCCGTCATGTTTTGACTGCCTTAAAAAAAACTTAAAATCAACAGATGATGAGATCATTTCTGAGACATTTTTAATTTTCTAAATGGAATAGAAACGCAGGAAGTTGGCAAGGAAAACACTAGATGTGACAGCAACAACACTGCAATGACATAAAACGTTCACATCAGATCTAAGACCTAAGACCTATTACGTTTTATTTTTCTACATGTAGTAACTAAAAATAATAGAGAAAAATCCAACTACTTCTATTAAACCGAAAGTAAATTCTATATGAAGAATGTGCCACTAGAACAATCGACAGCAAATCGGCCTACCCACAAGACACTTCTAACATGATCGAAAACCGGTTTAAACCAATGGCAAATAAGGATATAACTAGAAGGGTGTTCCATGGAACATTTGTGTCAACAGCCATGAGCTTATTTCAGCAAGGATAATCTAACTATAAAGTTTGAAGATGCAATCCTTCCTAAATTGGAGCAGATTTTTTTTTAAATTGTTAAATTTTATGAAAAGGGATATTGGATATAAATTGATAAGGAGGAACTGTATAAAGTTTCATAGGTCAGTACTTTGCCAAGTTATGAGCTAGGTTAGGTTGCAGGTTAATGTTTTATGGAAAGGGGCATAACTTTACTGCAATTAAAGTCAGAGTTATTGGATTCCTTGGTGGTCTGATGAAAATATGTGTGAAGTTTCATGAACACAAGTCAAAAAACTTTTCAAAACATTACCTGAGATGATATGTGTGTGAAGTTCCATGAACATAGTTCAAATACTTGTTAAGTTATGAGCTTGGTTAGGCTGCAGGTTAAAGTTGTATGAAAAGGGGCATAACTCTGCCAAAATGAAAGTCAGAGTTATTGAACAAGTGTAATGACATTCCTTGATGTAAAATGAAGATGTGTGTGAAGTTTAATGAACATAGGTCAAATATTTTTTCAATTTATGGCCAATGTTAGAATCCCGGTTAAAGTGTGACAGACGACGGACAGACAAGGAAGGACGACGACAGACGAGGGACAAAGTGATCCCTAAGTATCTGTCATGCTACGCGGCGATACAAAATGAAAGTCAGAGTTATTGAACATGTGTAACGACATTCCTTAAGGTAAGATGAAAATGTGTGTGAAGTTTTATGAACATAGGTGAAATACTTTTCAAGTTATGGCCAAGGTTGGGACGCAGGTTAAAGCGTGACGGACCGACAAAGTGATCATTCGTTACTGATGACTAAACAAGACAATCTAACAAGCAACATGTCTCTACCGTGCCTTATCCTCATCCGCCATTCAAAATTGTTTATTAATATTAACTTTTGATTTTTTTTTCGCTAAGCTTTGCCTTCTACATAGAAAGGTGACATGTTTAATACCTGGGCCCGATGTTTTTTGTTTCATTTTTGCAGAACCTGATTCCGGTTCTGTGCTCTTGCCGGAGGTTCCTGAAAGGGGCATTTCTTTGTCTGAAATAAAATACATGTTACTTTAAGAATTGTATTATCCGTTCAGTGTTTACATTGAAATTGCATATAAAATTGACAATAAAAGGTACTCAGAAGTGCTTGAATATGTTAAAGGTACACACAGCAATCTTGAAGTTTTTATCAAGTATGAAAATATGGTCTCGATTTATTAATTCCGTATCATTTTGACTTTAAAACTGCTTGCATATAATTAAATACAATTTTTAAAAAAAAATCTTTTTATTCTAACATAGGTTTAAATATAGTATTGGTGCCATATTATCAACAGTTAGTAATAAGCAAAATTAATTTTCTTTATACTATTCTTATAATTAATATTAATGAATAATAAGGCATGGATCCAGGTGTCTGCAGCAGACGACCCCTGCCCAACACTTTATAAAAATGTACTGGCTTGTCCTGAGCAAGAGGCAAAGCATGGCCTGTTGACGCTCTACTGACTAACATGGCTTTTATAACAATAGAGAAATTGATTTAAGTATTCTGCCAATCTGATCACAGACCTAATAACAAATAGATAGGAAACACGAAACTGTGAATTGTACCTTAATTTCAGTTGACACATTGCGGAAATTTCACAAAATATTGCCCGACTTCAAACTCATATATCATGAAGAGTGTTACGCATATACGTTTCATTTATGTCAAAACCCATCACAAATTTATTTCTCATTCTAATGATGGCATTTGTATTTTCCTTACTTTAACATTTTAAACAAAAAAGGAGTTTGAAGGAAAGTTTCACTATGTCAATTGCTTGGGTTTTAAGGGAAAAGCCAAAATTGATGATAATGTTTACTTTAAACAGCTTTTTATACAATTTCTTATTTTGAAAATAAAAATAAATTAGTATAATCCCAGTTTCTATTCATTATGAATCTTCTGAAGTGTTCTCGTGAAAATCAACGAATTTTTGAGAGAGCATTTAGAAGGAAAAGTGTCACGTGATATTTTGGCTTCTTCGTTGGTTTATACAGGAAGTTTCCAATCTGTTTTGTTATTAGGTCTGTAGTGATCTGATGCAACAACTAAACAACTATCACCTCTGTAAAGTTTAGGCTTTTTTTCCTTCTATAACAGGAGCCCTTAATTTAGCTACTTCACAATTCAAAATCGGTCATTTTTTTCACAATTTTTTTTTTGTGTGTAAACTTTTTTTGTTTTTCAAATCTCTCTGAATTTCTGATAAATGAATATTTCTACCAGAAATTGAGCATGTGAAAGCATTATGTTAAGAAGCAATGCAAATTAAAAACTTTTAGTAGTACAAAACATATTTTTATGAGAAAAAGTGTAACTTTGAAAGTTTACACTAACCAAGGATGAAGCGAACTGATCTTACAACTGGGCCCAGGTGTTCAGGTTGTATAATAATGTATATTTGCCAATTTAAAGTATAATCTTTTTCACGGATTCTTAAAATACCCGTGACTGAATATGCTTGTAATAAATTATGGGTTGGTAACTCTTAATTTGACGCTCCAGTTTTGGGGTTTGGTCTGACTGGTTAAGCCGTTTATATTGTGCCTATAGAATATGGATCCTTAAACTATGTAAGTTATATATATAGATACCTCTTCGTCAGAAGGTTTAGAAATGGTTTACATCGGTGGCAAAATTACCCTGTTGATAGCAGAATAGCTAATTTAAGTTTCATCTATTTTCTCAAGTGGTTTAAAAGTCTATCTGATATAAACATTGCATAAGCTTGACCCATGACTTTGACCTTAAATGGACACATGGCAATTTGATTTTTTAAAACGTGGGATGTTCCATTAGTTTTTTCTATGTAACTTGCATTTGTTCAATCATCAATATTAATTATATGAACAGTATAAAGAAAACAGTTTTTGCATATTGCGCCAATAATATATTTAAACATATAAACGAGAATAAAGAAAAAAAAATTGAAAACTCAAAATGTTATTTAATATATGCAACCAGGTTTCAAGTTAAAATATACTGAGGGAAAGAAGTTTAGCAAGTTTTTGTTGCACTCTGGAAAAAATACTTTTTTGGTTGTAAAATCAAGAAACTACTACTGCCATAGACACAATATTTTATTAAACACACATCAATAATAGTCAAACATCTTAATGACGTAACGATTAAATGAACGTAGGGGTCAAGCCTGTAAAGTCCCAAAATGTCAGTTTATCTTGTATACAGTATTATTTCATCTAAAAAAATTACTAAACCTTTTTCCCTCAGTATATTTATCAGATTTATAAACCGAGACACTCATTTTAACGCTTGATAAAAACTTCAAGATTGCCATGTGTCCCTTTAAACATGCGACCCAGAATACTTTAACACATAATGTTTCATCCAATTATCTGAAGCATACTTGTTAAGTTATGGCCAGTTACGAGCTTGGTTAGGCTGCAGGTTAAAGTTGTATGAAAAGGGGAATAACTCTGCCAAAATGAAAGTCAGAGTTTCTGAACAAGTGTAACGACATTCCTTGATGTAAAATGAAGATGTGTGTGAAGTTTTATGAAAATAGGTCAAATATTTTTCAATTTATGGCCAATGTTATAATCCCGGTTGATGTGTGACAGACGATGGACAGACGACGATGGACAACGACAGACGAGGGACAAAATGATCCCTAAGTATCAATCATGCTACGCTGCGATACAAAATGAAAGTCAGAATTATTGAACATGTGTAACGACATTCCTTAAGGTAAGATGAAAATGTGTGTGAAGTTTTATGAACATAGGTGAAATACTTTTCAAGTTATGGCCAAAGTTAGGACGCAGGTTAAAGCGTGACTGATGGACGGACAAAGTGATCATTCGTTACTGATGACTAAACAAGACAATCTAACAAGCAACATGTCTACCGTGCCTTATCCTCATCCGCCATTCAAAATTGTTTATTAATATTAACTTTTGATTTTTCTTTCGCTAAGCTTTGCCTTCTACATATAAAGGTGACATGATTAATACCTGGGCCTGATGTTTTTTGTTTCTTTTTTGCAGAACCCGATTCCAGTTCTGTGCTCTTGCCGGATGTTCCTGAAACGGGCATTTCATTGTCTGAAATAAAATACATGTTACTTTAAGAATTGTATCATCCAATCAGTGTTTGCATTAAAATTGCATATAAAATTGGCAATAAAAGGTACTCAGAAGTGCTTGAAACGTTAAAGGCTTGAAGTTTTTATCAAGTATGAAAATATAGTCTCAATTTATTAATTCCGTTATCATTTTGACTTTAAAACTGCTTGCATATAATTAAATACAATTTTTTAAAAAAAATCTTTTTATTCGAACATAGGTTTAAATATAGTATTTGTGCCATATTATCAACAGTTAGTAATATGCAAAATTAATTTTCTTATACATGTAATTAATATTAATGATCAAACAAAAGCAAGTTAATATGTAGAAAACTAATGGGACGCCGCAAGTTTTTCAAAAATCAAGATTGCCACGTGTCCCTTTAATCTTTTATCTTAGTCTATGTCAGGCCTTAGTCTATGTCAGGCATGGATCCAAGTGTCTGCAGCAGACGACCCCCACCCAACACTTTATAAAAATGTACTGGCTTGTCCTGAACACGAGGCAAAGCATGGCCTGTTGACGCTCTACTTGCTAAGATGGCTTTTATAACAATAGAGAAATTGATTTAAGTATTCTGCCAATCTGATCACAGACCTAATAACAAATAGATAGGAAACACGAAACTGTGAATTGTACCTAAATTTCAGTTGACACATTGCGGAAATTTCACAAAATATTGCCCGACTTCAAACTCATATATCAAGAAGAGTGTTACGCATATACGTTTCATTTATGTCAAAACCCATCACAAATTTATTTCTCTTTCTAATGATGGCATTTGTATTTTCCTTACTTTAACATTTTAAACAAAAAAGGAGTTTGAAGGAAAGTTTCACTATGTCAATTGCTTGGGTTTTAAGGGAAAAGCCAAAATTGATGATATTGTTTACTTTAAACAGCTTTTTATACAATTTCTTATTTTGAAAATAAAAATAAATTAGTATAATCCCAGTTTCTATTCATTATGAATCTTCTGAAGTGTTCTCGTGAAAATCAACGAATTTTTGAGAGAGCATTTAGAAGGAAAAGTGTCACGTGATATTTTGGCTTCTTCGTTGGTTTATACAGGAAGTTTCCAATCTGTTTTGTTATTAGGTCTGTAGTGATCTGATGCAACAACTAACCAACTATCATCTCTGTAAAGTTTAGGCTTTTTTTACTTCTATAACAGGGGTCAAAATTTAGCTACTTCACAATTCAAAATCGGTCATTTTTTTCACAATTTTTTTTTGTGTGTAAACTTTTTTTGTTTTTCAAATCTCTCTGAATTTCTGATAAATGAATATTTCTACCAGAAATTGAGCATGTGAAAGCATTATGTTAAGAAGCAATGCAAATTAAAAACTTTTAGTAGTACAAAACATATTTTTATGAGAAAAAGTGTAACTTTGAAAGTTTACACTAACCAAGGATGAAGCGAACTGATCTTTGAACAACTGGGCCCAGGTGTTCAGGTTGTATAATAATGTATATTTGCCAATTTAAAGTATAATCTTTTTCACGGATTCTTAAAATACCCCTGACTGAATATGCTTGTAATAAATTATGGGTTGGTAACTCTTAATTTGACGCTCCACGTGGGGTTTGGTCTGACTGGTTAAGCCGTTTATATTGTGCCTATAGAATATGGATCCTTAAACTATGTAAGTTATATATATAGATACCTCGTCGTCAGAAGGTTTAGAAATGATTTACATCGGTGGCAAAATTTCCCTGTTGATAGCAAAATAGCTAATTTAAGTTTCATCCATTTTCTCAAGCGGTTTAAAAGTCATGGATCTGATATAAACATTGCATAAGCTTGACCAATGACCTTGACCTTAAATGGACACATGGCAATTTGATTTTTTAAAACTTGGGATGTTCCATTAGTTTTTTCTATGTAACTTGCATTTGTTCAATCATCAATATTAATTATATGAACAGTATAAAGATAACAGTTTTTGCATATTGCGCCAATAATATATTTAAACATATAAACCAGAATAAAGAAAAAAAAATTGAAAACTCAAAATGTTATTTAATATATGCAACCAGGTTTCAAGTTAAAATATACTGAGGGAAAGAAGTTTAACAAGTTTTTGTTGCACTCTGGAAATAATACCTTTTTGGTTGTAAAATCAAGAAACTACTACTGCCATAGACACAATATTTTATTAAACACTCATCAATAATAGTCAAACATCTTAATGACGTAACGAATAAATGAACGTAGGGGTCAAGCCTGTAAAGTCCCAAAATGTCAGTATATCTTGTATACATTATTACTTCATCTAAAAAAATTACTAAACCTTTTTCCCTCAGTATATTTATCAGATTTATAAACGGAGACACTCATTTTAACGCTTGATAAAAACTTCAAGATTGCCATGTGTCCCTTTAAACATGCGACCCAGAATACTTTAACACATAATGTTTCATCCAATTATCTGAAGCAGTTTAGGAGTTATGAACCTAATAACCCTTGACAATAAACATGTGACCACCAAGTGGTGCCTGTCACACAGTCTGATACAAACACTATAAAGTTTAACCTCATTATCTAAAGTGGTTAAAGAGTTTAAGATCGGATATGTGATCCCAAAACAGTTTACTGAAGTTATTATGTTCACAAACTAAAATTCTCTTATTTATACATACTCAAGGGCAATAACTCCGTAACACCGGCGATGATTTGATTTTTCCCCATGGTTGAATTTGTATGAAATCTTATTAAAACAAAATTTTGTATAAGATTTATTGGAAATTGGAAATTGAAAAAATCTTGTTCACAGGCTGAAATTCTGATAACTTCGATAATAAATCAAGGGAAATAACTCTGTTACACATATATCAATTTTTGCTCATTGCATATTTATCAGAGTTTATTGAAACAAACTTTCGCATCAAATTTGTGAAAACTGGAAACAGTTTACTGAAAATACTGTATCCACAAACCAAAATTCTGCCTTTTTTAATAATCAAGGGCAATAACTCTGAAACACAAATATCCAATTATGCCTGTTGTTGAACTGCTACCAGATCTTATTCAAGAGCACCCTCATGTCAATGTTGGTGAAAATCGGAACCGGTTTACTAAAGTTATCAGGTAAACAATCTGAAATTCTGGTATTTTTCAATTGTCAAAGGCAGTAACTAACTGCAACAAGTATCAATTTTACCCTTTGTCAAACTTATCTGAGATCTTACAGAAGCAAACCTCCCGTGAAAATCATGAACAATTTACTTAAGTAGCCAGTGGAGTTAAAAATGGACTTAATCTTTCCCATCCTCGTACTATGCCAACCAAAGTGATAAATAACGTATTAGTCTCTCTATATATAGAGGATCTGACATGAGTTGTCATTTCAAACAAAATTTTATTAAACGAGTTCAGGAATTTGTTATTAAGCGAGCCTCTGGCGAGCTTAATAACAAATTCCTGGATGAGTTTAATAAAATTTTGTATGAAATGACGAGTATCTGATCCTTTTTATCACATGGCTCAAAAACGACAAGAAACTACACATTATTGCTGGTGGTGAATCTACATACGGCGGACTATTACCCTCACAACATCGCCGATTCAGTGCTATATCCACGGACTCCACGGACTAAACGGGTGTTCCGGGACATTGACTAGACGAACGTATTGACACTGCACTTCAACGACCGACTGATTCGGTCGCCTTGTATTACACATGGTTAATATAAGGAAATACGTAATGGGTATATTATACGAAATACAAGCAGTTCCATGTGATAAATAAAGTTAATAAAGCGACTGAGAACGTTATTTGCTGTTGTGTTTTTTTTGCTTGTCATTTTCATCTAAAAAGATTTTTGAACACGTTAAAATACCCGAGTGTGAATCTGCTGCTTTTCGTTTCTTTCCTGCAGGACTCGACTCAGTTTCTGCAACATTGCAGGAGCTTTCTGAAGCAGCCGTTATGGGCTTTTCTGAAATAAATTATTTATTTTTTTAAAGTTTTTGATAGATTGTATCTTTAATAATCTTCAAGAGTTACCAATATGACTTCTGATGAGTTTTTTCGTTTGAAATTGTATATAACATGGATAGTTAAACATGTTAAACAAGAGGCTCTTGTGCCTCAATGGAGGCTCTTGTGCCTCAATGTGCTCACCAGTTAGGAAAAAAGTAGTACTAAAATAAACAAGATTCTGAAAACAAGAGGCCCAAGAGGGCCTGTGGACGCTCTACCGGCTATAGTCAAAAAGCTGTTTTTTGCCCGAAACTTTCAAAAAAACATAAATGGCAGTCACTCGCTTCATTGATGTTATAAGAGCCAACATTTTTGCCCGAAACTTTCAAAAAAACGTAAATGGCAGTCACTCGCTTCATTAATGTTATAAGAGCCAACATTTTTGCCCGAAACTTTCAAAAAAACGTAAATGGCAGTCACTCGCTTCATTGATGTTATAAGAGAACAACTAAAGAATCTGGTAAAGTTTGGTAAAGATCAGATGAAAAGTAAAGGCCCTACCGTATTAAGGAGGCAAAATATAGCATTTTTAACTAAATCAAGAGCCAGAACTCCTCTGTTACTGGTCCGACTGGTCCAACATAGAGCTAAAAAAAAAAAAAAAAAAATTTAAAAAAACAAATTCAAAAAAAAATTATTTAAAAAAAAAAATATAATAATAATAATAATCAAACAAAAACAAAATCAAAAAAAAAAAAAAAAAAGAATCAAAAAATCCTAAATAAATCAAATTCAAAAAAAATAAATAAACAAAATTCAAAAAAAAATCAAATTCAAAAAAAAAAGAAAAAGAAAAAAAAAAAAAAAGAAAAAAAAAAAAGGAAAAGAAAATCATAAAATCTGGTAAAGTTTGGCAAAGATCAGGTGCAAAATCAAGGCTCTATCGTATGACGAGGCAAATTATAGCATTTTTGACAAAATCAAGGGCCATAACTCCACTGTTACTGGTCCGATCTGGCTGGTTTTCGAACTTGACCGAGGTTTCATTGACATTAACAATCTGATAAAGTTTGGTAAAGATCAGATGAAAAATGAAGGCCCTATCGTCTTAACGAGGCAAAATATAGAATTTTGAACTAAATCAAGGGCATTAACTCTGCTGTTACTTGTCCGATATGGATGGTTTTCTAACTTGTCCGAGCTTTCATTGATATTAACAATCTGATAAAGTTTGGTAAAGATCACATGAACAATGAAGCCCCTATCGTCTTAACAAGGCAAAATATAGCATTTTTAACTAAATCAAGGGCCATAACTCCGCTGTTAAAAGTCCGATATGGCTGGTTTTCGAACTTGTCCGAGCTTTTATTGAGTTATTAACAATGTGGTAAAGTTTTTTAAAGATAGGATGAAAAATGAAGGCCCTATCGTCTTAACGAGGCAAAATATAGCATTTTGAACAAAATCAAGGGCCATAACTCCGCTGTTACTGGTCCGATATGAATGGTTTTCGAACTTGTCCGAGCTTTCATTGATATTAACAACCTGTTAAAGTTTGGTAAAGATCGGATGAAAAATGAAGGCCCTATCATCTTAACGAGACAAAAATTAACGACGGACGGCTGACGGACGGATGGACGGACGACGGACAACTCGCCATCCCATAAGCTCTGCTGGCCCTTGGCCAGTAGAGCTAAAAACAATAAAAACAAATGTAAAACATGTAACTGTTGGATGGAGCAAAGTTTGGCAGAAGTATCACCATTTGAATAAACTTTGTTGAGGAATATAACGCATGTGCGTAACTGCCTATACGCACAATATGCATATACTTATATTTTTTTCGCCAGTCATACAAAAAGTAATATACGGAAAAGATTGTTTTAGAAAGCACTAAATTAAACCATTTGTCACAACATTTTCTAGGAGACCAGAACCCACCCCTCCTATACCATATAAAGTGAAGAATGATCATTTGTTATCCGTTTTAATCCAAAAATCATTTTAATAAGAAGTACATTAGTTTAAATCTAGGTACTATGCATTCTAAGGTGTCTTGCGCAGTGACGTCAAACAAGAAAACGTGAGAAACAGATAACAAATGATCATTCTTCACTTTAGGTTAAGTTGTACACTTATAAAATTCAGTGTATCAGTTTAATTGACTGTTTATGTCTAGCGCAGAGAATCTCTGCGGAAAGTCCACACAAAAAAAGTCAAACATGTATGCACGTCGAAGGACAGTGCATATCAAAAAAACTGTCTTGCCGTACGTAGACGTGTATTTTATGCACTATCAAATAAAATACTATGAGTTTTGGTAATAAGCCATTCACAGTCATTTATAACTAAATTGTTAATACTTGATTTCTTTTTTGCTCAGTGTGCAGTATATATACATATAGGGGTATATTATTCGTATAAAGGGATGGAGGTAAACGAGCCCACACCCTGTGACTGTGACAGCCTTCTCTTCTTCAATTTTAGGAATTCATTTTCATATCTTCTCAGATTTTAGGAGGGGATTTCCCTAGATCCTTTCTTCTTCCAGTAAAATGTCTTCTAAGACTGTAATGTTTACCTGAGGTGATGAGCGATCATCTTCCAAAATGTTAACAAGAGCTGTCGGAGAACAGCGCAGCTCGACTATTCGATTTTTCAGAGAATAATAAACTATATAGCTAGTATTTACCATCAGAAAACAAGGTTAAAACAATGTGGGGGGTATTGGGGGATGGGGCTTGTATAGAAACTCGGTCCGATATAAAATTATGTGAAATTTTATTATTTTTATCTGTTTTAATTCAAAATTGCTGTCATTTTAAAGAAATTTGTGGTCAAGACAACTCGGGGAGGGAGCTGATATCTGGCAATTTTTATTGTGGCCTCATTTAATTTTTTAATTGATATTTCATCTGTGTATCTGAATTTAATCTAAATTGTTTTATATGTAAATGATTGCGTTCAAATTAAAATAAAAAAAAATAAAACATTAATATCCAAATAATGGAAGATAAAAAGTATAGATATATACATGCTTACATGCAAACCTAGATCTGCCTTTATTGCACATTTTATGGGCCACCACAATTTGGGTTCCATGGGAGCAGAGAATTTGCAGAAGACAAAATTACTTACCTAACCCTTTACAACGTACTATAAGGAAAACCAATTCCCAAATTTAGTTCAGCTAGGACAAGAAATGTAAGAGATATAGACCTGTAAACACAGCTTACACGCAAACTTTGATGTGAAACAGACACATTCAGAATTTGGGTTCCATGGGAGCCCAGGGGTTACAGGAACCAAAATTACTTAAGCAGCCCTTAAGATAATGCTATAAGGAAGCTAATGGCCAAGTTTGGTTGTGCTAGAGTAAGAATTGTAAGAGATATAGACTTGTAAACACAGCTTACACGCAAAATTTGATGTGAAATGGGACACATTTTTATGGGCTAGGCCATCAATAAACAAGAGGCCCAAGAGGGCCTGTGGACGCTCTACTGGCTAACATGGCTTTTATAATATCAATGAAGCGAGTGACTGCTATTTATGTTTTCTTAAAAGTTTCGAGCAAAAAACAGCTTTTTAACTAAATCAAGGGCCATAACTAAACAATCTGGTAAAGTTTGGTAACGATCAGATGAAAAATGAATGCCCTACTCTATTAACGAGGCAAAATATAGCATTTTTAACTAAATCAAGAGCCATAACTCCTCTGTGACTGGTTTTCGAACTTGTCCGACCTTCATTGATATTAACAATCTGTGCAAGTTTGGTAAAGATCAAATAATAAATGAAGGTCCTAGAGTGTTCACAAGGCTTAATATGACATTTTTCAGCAAAATAAGGGCCATAACTCCGTTGAAATTATTTCGATCTTGCCGGTTTTTGAACTTGTTCGAGCTTTCATTGATATAAAGACACTGGCAAAGTTAGGTAAAGATTCGATTAATATTGAAGGCCCTAGAGTGTTCACAAGGCAGAAAATAGCATTTTTTAGAAAAAACAAGGGCCATAACTCTGGGTGTTACTGACCCAATTCAGCTGATTTTCGAACTTGTTCAAGCTATAATTGGTATTAACAATCTGTGCAAGTTTGGTAACGATCAAATAATAAATGAAGGTGCTAGAGCGTTCACAAGGCAGAAAATAGAAATTTTCAGAAAAAACAAGGGCCATAACTCCGGTGAAATTATTCCGATCTGGCTGGTTTTCAAACTTGTCCGAGCTTTCATTGATATTAACAATCTGTGTAAGTTTGGTAAAGACCAAATAATAAATGAATGTGCTAGCGTGTTCACAAGGCATAAAATGCCATTTCTCAGAAAAAACAAGGGCCATAACTCTTGTGTTACTCACCCAAATCAGCTGCTTTTCGAACTTGTTCAAGCTATAATTGGTATTAACAATCTGTGCAAGTTCGGTAACAATCAAATAATAAATGAAGGTGCTAGAGCGTTCTCAAGGCAGTAAATAGCAATATTCAGAAAAAACAAGGGCCATAACTCTGTGTTACTGATCCGATTTGGCTGGTTTTCGGACTTGTCCGAGCTTTCATTGATATTAACAATCTGTGCAAGTTTGGTAAAGATCAAATAATAAATGAAGGTGCTAGAGCATTCACAAGGCAGAAAATAGCAATTTTCAGAAAAAACAAGGGCCATAACTCAAGTGTTACTGATCCGATTTGGCTGGTTTTCGAACTTGTCCAAGCTTTCATTGATATTAACAATCTGTGCAAGTTTGGTAAAGATCAAATAATAAATGAAGGTGCTAGAGTGTTCACAAGGCTTAATATGGCATTTTTCAGCAAAACAAGGGCCATAACTCCAATTATTCCAATCTGGCTGGTTTTCGAACTTGTCCGAGCTTTCATTGATATTAACAACCTGTTAAAGTTTGGTAAAGATCGAATGAAAAATGAAGGCCCTATTGTGGTAACAAGACAAAAGTTAACGACGGACGACGGACGGCCGGACGGACGGCCAGACGGACGGACGACGGACAACTCGCCATCCCATAAAAATTGTTTGTTTGCTGTGCTCCTACCCAGAATTTTGAGGGTGGGTAGGTAAGTAGGGATTTTTTTTTTTTTTTTTTTACATCAAAAGCTTATCCAATCTACAACACTATACGATGTTAGGGCATAGGTTATTAAAACCAAACACAAGGACTTGCACATGGTTATTTTATTCATGTGTATTTAAGGTAGGAAAAAGTTTTATTTTTAGATATTTTTTTTATATATATTGTTCGCATATATCATGCCATTTTTGTACTAGGCAACTTTTTGATAACCTTTGCAATCCAGATTAGATGCAACTCTGGCTAATAAAATTATCTTTTTTTTTTTATTTAAATTTTTTTTTTCGGCCCGAGGTCATTAAAAAAATTTGAGTCGAGGCCGAATCGGGTGAGTCGGTCGGAGCACGGCAAACAAATATATTTTTATTGATGGCCTTATCATAATTCGGTTCCATGGGAGCCCATGGGTTACAGGAACCAAAATTGCTTTTACAGCCCTTAAAGATGAAATTTGTCCTAAATCAACAAATCCGTTGTTGATATGTTTTTATTTATTAAATATCATTATAAATACGATGTTTACTATGCTATTGATGTATGTTTAGTGAAAATATGTTTTTAAAGATAAAAACCGAAAAGGCGAACAGGCATTGCTAAAAAAATCGAAAAAAATCTAAGGGGAAAAACTCTTGCGCGAATTACCGGAAATGACGTCATTGGGAACAAACTATTTTTTGTTTACATTGGGACTGAACGTAAAACAGTATACCTTGTGTGAAAATGTGAGAATTAAGCGATGTCAGAGGAAATGCCCGTGATAAAACGGTTACACCATGTGCAACCTTACGATTTGGAGCCAGAATACGTGTCCGAGGACGAAAATACATCGGATTCATCAACTGATGATGAAGTCGTACGCGGTGCAGGAACAAATGGAGAGCTTGTAAAGACTATCGTGTCATGTCATTCGTTACGTTCAGTGGTTCATTACACTATTCACTAATCTAACAAAATAGCGTATTTATACACTTACAGCAACAACAAACAAAAAAACAACGTAAACATTGTTTTCATCGAAATCTGACAGTAAGTCACCGGCAACACTGCAATATCTTGGTACATACACAATAACCGCGAAATGTAGTTTATTCCGAATGAATGGACCTGGTCTATACCTTTACATTAATACATGGATATATATGTATGTAGATCTATGGTAATACGAGCGTCAGATTTTTTTTGCCGATAAGTAGACATGGAACAAATATATTTATTAGATATTATCCATAATTGATAAAAAAAATAATAAAAACAATAATAAATGAAACAGCATATAATTTCGGCGCCATAATTTCTATAGTATTATATATTTGCCATAAGTCGCCATCAACATCAAACACTCTAGGAGCGGTGTTTGCAATATGACACGCTCTCTAGTCTCCACGTGCCCCCAAATATCAATACAGACTAATAAAACATTGCGGTGCACTATTGAAGTTCGGCCTAATTTGGGTACATACGTCGGTATATCACAAAAGCACGCACCATTTAGGGAAACCTAGTTTTATGATATATTTCCTGTTTATTGCAATTACTTGAGCGGTGTAATACCGCCGAGGGCAGACGCGTATTGCACAAGACGGATATATCACATGATATTTGTCGCGCACAAAGAGAGAAAAATACTATGATTTAAATAATATAGCCAAATGTATTATGAGCACGATATAGACAGTTAGTAAGTATACTTACTCATGTATACTTACTCCTGATATACATATCGAAAACAGACCAAATATATCAAATTACCGTAATATAAATTATATTGTTCTATTATACTTGTTTTACTTATTGCACGAGCTAAGAGGCGTTATTGTTGTTGCTTTGCCATAAAAAATTACTGAATTAATATAAAAGGTAGTACTATTATTAATTTTCTGCCATGCAATAAATATCCATGAAACATTTTTTTTTTTTTTTTTCAAATCCATAGCCCTATATATGTTGATAATATATATCTACAATACTATTGGCAGAAGAGGGTGTATAATTTAAAATTATTAAAATTAAAATTTGGAAACAAAGACACAGTGTTTATTTCACCGGATTCATTTAAATTTATATGCTGAACGTTCTTAGCAATCTTTTAAAAAAAGACGGCTATATAATATTAGCGCCGTCAACTCTTCATTGATTCACGTAAAGACGCATGCTTCTAATTCAACAGCTAAACATTCACGGTGTATATAAAGATCTAAGACTATACACCTTTCTTCAATTTATCATACGTATACCCGATGTGGTGCTAAGATAATTGAACATACATTTCAATCTTACTTCATGTATGAATTTCCTCCTCAACGCCGGTCGAATAGGCGAATACAACTTGCTTGGAGACGGCGGGGTTATGCACTTCTCATTTTTATAGTCGAATATCGTTGGTACCGCTGTTGATTTTGATCTGCATGGCCTTTTGTTTTCCAAATTCAAAGATAATGAAACCAAAGGATGGACTTCCCACGAAGTCAACTCAAAATGTTTGCTACAAACTCGCGCGTCTTTCGTAGGTTCCCACTTTCTCGACGAGTCGGGCGATTATCTTCGGTAACGTCTACCCACACTTCAAATCTTAATATATCATTATCTCGATTAGGGAAACGAAAGAAACTTAGGTTATTATCTTGTCCTTCTTTATGCAAACTTTTTCACCCAGCAACAACACACGGCATTTTTAACAAGTACCATAAAACGTTATCCTACATAGACAATACTATACAACTCAATGCGACACCGCAAATCGTTTAGTACCAATGACGTCACAGGATCACGTGTCACTTACCTGTCTTCAAAAAGGGCGAAACTCGAAGCGTGTGCGCTATGAGATAAAATTGGCTACTGTGAGAAAACGGGACAACCAATAAGTGTAAGATTTGAAAATATTGTATATTATATACGTATATTTCCGAATATATACTCAAAATACACGCTATATTTCACCTTTAAGATAATGCTATAAGGAAGCCCATGGCCAAATTTGGTTGTGCTAGGATAAGAAATGTAAGAGATATAGACTTGTAAACACAGCTTACACACAAACCTTGATGTGGGACGCCGACGCCAGGGTGATTACATAAGCTCTCTTATTCTTCGAATAGTCGAGCTAAAAACAACAGTATTTTACAGTTTAAAACTATGTACATCGCTGATGGTTGAAGAAGGCTGCCGAGGTGTCGTCTAAGGCAACCCTGAAGTCTTCTAAGGAGCTGATGTCAGTGATGGAGGTTGGCAGGACATTCCACTCGCGTATAGTGTGGGGGTAGAAGGAGTACTTGTGGCATTTTGTGGGGCTGCTGGTTGATATAATCATTGGCCACCTCAGGTTCTTCAATTATTTGGGCGCAGTATGTTTCCTGGTGCCATATCTACAAGCCCATGCTGTATCTTTAAGAGCATTGCTAGTCTTTGCTTGCGTCTTCTTTCCTCCAATGTATGCCAGCCAAGGTCCCTGACCATTCTTGTCACGCAACCTGGTGTCTTCTCCCAATAGTTATTAAGGGTAAACCTAGCGCCTCTTCTCTGGACTTGTTCGAGTCTGTGTACTTCCCCGGCCAGGTATGGATCCCATGCTGCTGTCGCATATTCTAGACTAAGGTTGGGGGTACAAGGGATTTGTAGGTCCTCTCTTTGACCTCCGTGAGGCAGTTGTATATGTCTTGTCTGAGAAATCCCAGGGTCCTTGAAGCCTTGGCTGCTGTGTTGTCCACTTGGGCCTTCCATGATAAATCTTCACTGATGGTGACTCCAATGTATTTTGCACAATCCACAAGTTCAAGTCCATGGAGCATTTATGTAGGCTTACGCTGGAACCTCTTGTTAGAACAGATATGGATGACCTGACATTTCTCAGGGTGAAAACTCATCCATTTAGCCAATCTCTACCCAGAGTTGTCGTTCCTTGCATACACATACATCTCTGTCAACGTCTCACCAAATACCAAGAATCTTGGCAAACGATGAAAAACGGTTGAAATGCAAAATTTCTTCATGACACTAATATTTTTTTGAACTAACTTCATATGAAATGCTTATATTACAAAGAAAATAATTTTCGGCTTGAATGTTTTAAGTTAATTTAAGTTAACAGTAAATTATGCTCAGGATTATAATGCGGTAGAATAAAGGTTTGTACTTTGGCATATCACTCTGCTGTCAAAACTTTAAAATAGGCACCACCAAATCGTCCCCATAGCGTAACAGTACAGCGATTTGCTTACCAGCACTTTCCAATATCACATAGATCTTAACAACCTACTTAAATTGAAGTTCTAACCTATACTATAATTATCAAAATGTAGATAATAAGTTGTGTTTCTTTTGATTGTTTACATGTCAATCAACGACTGATAGTTGGTGGTGTCACGGTGTTGAAGTTCTGTTGCTATTTTTATATTTTAGCTATGGTCATGCGACAAATGTGACAAATTATCATGTGATCGCAGACTACTTTCTTAGACGCTGACAAAGGTCAATGTAGGAGAGATTGCCATTTAGCCTCCTATTCTTCAAGGGAATCCAGGTCAAGTTGCAGGGCATTTGAGTCTTCTGTAGACCTTATACACTTGTAAAGGAGTCCAGATCAGCAAATCTAGTGTTCGAAACAGTAGACTCTGGTAGGTCATTTATAAACGCCAGGAATAATAATGGCCCCAGCACCATTCCTTGTAGGATTCCCGACATAACGCTTGCCTGTGCAGATGTAGACCCCTCTAATCGGACTTGTTTCCTATAGCTGAGGAATGACTGGATCCACTGGAGGTTTTCGCCTCTCACACCGTAATGTTCCAGCTGTAGCAGTCACTTATGCAGGACTTTATCAAACGCTTTGGAAAAATCAAGTAAAATAACATCTACCTGGTCTTTCCCAGAGCGTAGATGGCTGGCGATTCCTTGGATGGTAGTGATCAGCTGCGTTTCACAGGAACGTTTGGATCTAAATCCATGTTTGGATCTAAATCCATGTTGGTTGTCACAGAGGATGTTGTTTTTCAGGAAGTAGTTTATGATGTTGCTGTGGACAATATGTTCAAGAACCTTGCAAGTCACTAATGTAAGGGAGACTGGTCTATAATTTCCAGCTTGGTGTTTGTCGCCTTTCTTGAATAAAGGTTTGAAGTGAGCTTCTCTCCAGTCATTAGTTACTTCGCCAGTGTTTAAACATGTCTGAAAAATCATGGCGATAACACGTGATATTATCTGCTGCTACTTTCAAAATGAATGTTGGGATCGAGTCAGGGCTCTTTATGAGGGTTCAGGTCATGCAGAAGTTTGGCTATACGCCACTTATTACAATCTTAATCCTCGGCATTGATGTGTATGGGCTGGGCCCTTTGTCTGGCATGCAGTTGGTGTCTTCATGTATATAGACCAACTTGAGTTGGTCGTTTAGGATGTCTGCTTTCTTGGTGCTGTCACTCTGAAGAAAGCCCTCCTTACTGATTAGTGGAGACACCCTCTCGGATTCCTTTTCTTACTCTTCATACAGGACCAGAAACGCTTTGGATTTTTCTTCAAATCTTCACTGATTACTTCTTGCAGGTATTGTTTCTCTGTTTTCTAGTCATTTGTTGGATAGTCTTCTGTAGGTGTTTATAGGTCAGCCAGTTCTTGTCCTTCTTTGATTTCTTTGGTGGGCCCGTTGTTTTCTTCTCATCAAGCATCTCAGTTTAGTGTAAACCCATGGATGAGTCTATCTGGTACTGGACATCTTTGATGGTACAAACTTCACAACGGATGATGTGATGGGAGACTTGAAAGATGCCCACATGCTCTCAATAGACTGGTGCATGATGTTGTTGAAGTTCATAGCAAACTGTTCAAGGTGTTGCTTAACTTCACAACGGATGATGTGATGGGAGACAGACTTGAAAGATGCCCACATGCTCTCAATAGACTGGTGCATGATGTTGTTGAAGTTCATAGCAAACTGTTCAAGGTGTTGCTTATCTTCACAACGGATGATGTGATGGGAGACAGACTTGAAAGATGCCCACATGATCTCAATAGACTGGTGCATGATGTTGTTGAAGTTCATAGCAAACTGTTCAAGGTGTTGCTTAACTTCACAACGGATGATGTGATGGGAGACAGACTTGAAAGATGACCACATGCTCTCAATAGACTAGTGCATGATGTTGTTGAAGTTCATAGCAAACTGTTCAAGGTGTTGCTTAACTTCACAACGGATGATGTGATGGGAGACAGACTTGAAAGATGCCCACATGCTCTCAATAGACTGGTGCATGATGTTGTTGAAGTTCATAGCAAACTGTTCAAGGTGTTGCTTAACTTCACAACGGATGATGTGATGGGAGACAGACTTGAAAGATGCCCACATGCTCTCAATAGACTGGTGCATGATGTTGTTGAAGTTCATAGCAAACTGTTCAAGGTGTTGCTTAATTTCCTGGGTGTCGGCTTTTTTCCAGATGTAGATCTTGCTAAGTGGGAGTTGAACTCGATGAGGCTGATGTGCCGTGTCTAGTAATACTATATCGTTGTCACTTTTTAGGCCAATTGGAGGGAGTGGTTTGCAACGGATCTTATACTAGGATGCGACGTAAATATTAGGTCTAGAGTGTTCTGCAGCCTATCAGTATCAAGGAAGGTTTGGCTGACTCTTTGAGGATAATGAGTATTTGTAACTGTGTCAGTGTTGTTAATCTAGTCAACATCTGGAATGTTGAAATCTCCGGCGATTACGAATATCAATATCGCATTCTTGTCCTTCTTTGATTTTAAATTAGTTTGTGTTTAAGAACGTGGGTATTTTACGATGGTGCGCCGTCGAATTTGTTCTAGATATAATTTAACAGACTGAAAGTCTTACAAACCTGTTGTAGATCTCTTAAAAATCGAAAACAACTTCGACGACATCGACTCAAAATTAAACAGCTTTCCACAAATGCCAATTTGAAGAAATCCTCGTTTTAGAGTCTGTGACAATGTCATCAAATTGAACGTTATTACTTAAAAAATCGGGAACAAACTCAAACTAATCGGCTTCAAGGAACTGTCGAGCGTTTCGCAATTAAATAACTACCTCCTTTTTTTTGTTTTTGTTTTTTAAATTGTGGTTTCGCTTTCGCAGGTGCTTCGTTAAGACCATATTGCCTATGATAATCGCAATCAGGGTTTGTAGACTGTTGCACATCGCATGTCCGTTTTTCAAGAGTCTCCATTTCCCTTCCAGGTTACATTGCACCATCGCATTCGTGCTTCCGTGGTTTATAGTCAAATAGTGCCTAATAAAAAACGTTTGCCTGCCTTACTAGTGATACAAAATGCATACTTTTGATTTCTTTTTTGTTATTATTACCTATAATTCAGCCAAATGATGTATTGTGAACATTGATTAGTGTTTGTTTGATATATTTAATTAATATGAACTAAGGTAAAACCTTGAGGCGAGCACAGAAAATGTGAAAGTAAATTTTAAACAGATAAAACTCAATGAAAGAACAATACAATTTAAAGCAACACAATAATGAGGTCCTCTCAGGGGTTTTGGGGGAAATGGCCATTTATATTTGGTGAACAAGGGAACAATGGCTGTTAATAATGGCTGATATTTTCAGGGGAAAAGAGAACAATGACACATATGTTTAGGTTAGGGAACAATGGAACATGACTTTACAGGAAATAAAATTCTAACATCTAGTTTTAATATTTAAAAAAAAAATCACAAAAAGTTTACATTTCAAACAATATTTTTGTGATGACAGTGTACTGTAGGCCAGAATGAATTTTGGGGAACATTAGCAAATCTTTTAAACATTGAAAATACTTTTAGAGAACAGGGGAACATTGGACAAATAATTTTGGGGAACAAAGCAAAATAGTTGTGGGGAACAAGGGAACACTGACTCATATGTTCAGGGAACAAAGGAAGATGTACCCCTTCCATCCTCCTGGGGGCCTCAATAATAATAAGAAGAATGAATAAATCATTGAAAAAAACTCATTGCACACTTTCTTTCACAACTGAGCTGTATACACTTTCTTTTGCAACTCAGTATAATTTTAGATAAAAAAGTTTTAGACTAGCTTGAAAGAAAGTAACCAGCCAAATTCAGCATTTACCTCACTGCTTCAAGTATACACTGTCGTGATATAACTAAACTGAAAGATTGTTAGCTTTATACATATACATACATTGCCAGAAATGTTGATAATTTCTATGTTATTATTTATTACTAAATATATGCAAACTGTGACCTGTGTATTTAGCTGATAACACTAAATATGATTCACAAATAGATGAGAGATAGGGATAATTGTTTTAATTTTAACACCACAGTCCATCTGTCCTGATCTTACCTTGAATAAGAACCGTCTGTACAAGATGGCAAGTTGCATTCACTTCAGTGTATGGGTTTGAAAAAATCCAATCTGTGTGTGACTGACCCAATGGGCCACTCCTAAAAGATGCTAGTGTCACCATCCAATGCTGGTTGTAAATGCCTGACAGAATAATGCAACTATCAGTCACAGACAACCATTTAAATATAAACAAAGGATAGATGACTCTTTTCTTGAAGATGTTCAGTGTGCAGCCCTTCTGTAGTGTAAATCTCATTTTTGCTTTTCACTGAAAAAGCAGTTCCAGTACATCCTGGTATTTCATCTCTGTTCTGGTCTGTTGTGTTCCGGTGAATCGTACCACTGGTCTATTATTATGTCATAAAACAAATACAAACAATTCCGGTTTTTAAATTCTATAATGAGTTAATTTTTATCATACCACAGATATGACTTAAAAATCACTATCTGAGAACCAGACCATGCGCCATATTTTAAAGGATAGGACACCCACCTGTATGGGCACAATAGAATCTGGACTTATGATTGTGTTTAGTGTAATGTATCTATCTACAGTCTATAGTGCTGCCACACTGGAATACCACACCGTAGTACACACAGGTGTGTGTGTGTGTTTTGTGGGTCGTTTGGTGTGTGTGTGTGGGGGGGGGAGGGGGTGTAGGTATTTTGAAATGAGCAAATCTAGGGGGTGAGGACTCATCGGCCCCATATTTTTTTTATATATAGGACCAGTATCGCAAACGATATCGGCCTGAAATCGGCGTGCCCATCGGCTTCAAGTCGGACCGATATCTTGTCGGCTACACATCGGTCCAATATCGGTTAGATATCGTTTTAGTTTACAATCCATCATCGGTTAGACATCCTTTTAGTTTACTATCCATCATCGGTCCAATATCGGTTAGTTATCTATCCAATATGTATCCGATATAGTTTCGACCCGAAGTGGGCCCATTATGACAGATAAACATCAAATTCGTTCTATTGTCACCATCCAGCTAGCACAGTATGTAGCTAGAGCATCGGATTATCAATCCAAAATACATGTATATGTTTTGCAACATACAAGGTTATCGGGCGTTTAACTCCGTCCGATTTTTTTTTATCAAATCAATTTAATGAATACTCACTACCTTATATATATCTTTTTTTAGGTGCTTATCTCAATTAGCTGGACTGAAAAAATATTCATTAGCAATGAATAAAACTTTTGTGAATGTAGGCTTATAGGTAGCATCATTTTGCAATGTAAAAAATGACATTTGCGAGGAATATCTGTTCACATTAACAATAAATATACAATATTCAAAATGACATGTCATTACCTCCATTTATGGATTTATGGCGTGTTATATCGGACTGACGTTGGCCCGATATATGGTATCAACTGATGCAAACTATGTCGGCCTGACGTTGGCCCGAGATATAATAACAGACATTAGAAGAAATGTGCTATATTCATTCAGATTAATGCATTGAACAATCAATTTAGCATGACATACAAACAAAAAAATCAAAAAAATTTTGGCCCGATATATGGTATCAACTGATGCAAACTATGTCGGCCTGACGTTGGCCCGAGATATAATAACAGACATTAGAAGAAATGTGCTATATTCATTCAGATTAATGCATTGAACAATCAATTTAGCATGACATACAAACAAAAAATTCAAAAATTGGAAAATATTGAATTAATTGGCTCTACGTCGGCCCGACGTCGGCATATCCAACATTTAGCCAACATCTGACCAATATCTTTTCAGCAAATCATAAAAAAAACACACAAACCCAGTCAGCAAGCCAATATCGGACCGATATGTTTCATATATACAGATAACGGATAGACATCGGGCCTTGCCGCTCTGTTACTGATATCGGTAACAGAGCGGCAGTCTGCATAACGGCCCGATGTCTATGACAGATAACGGATACATCGGGCCGATCTGCCGACATTCCGAACAATTACCAAAAATCTATCCGATATGGCCATGCTGGCTGGGAAGTGGTGGGGTGGCTTGTAGTCTAAGACTTTCCAGGAGAGGGATGTCTGTCTGAGGAAACTTTGCCTCTTTTTTTTTTTCAGGGTGGTGGTGGGTGGGTGTGTGGGTGTGTGTGTGGGTGGGGGGGATATATATTGTAGATTATTTTAGGGGTTAGACTGAAGAAACGCTTTCCGTTCATGGCGAGGGTGGTTTGTCCATAAATAATTAATCATTTAAAACTTCTTATTCTTCCAGTACTGTGTTGGGTTCCTCTGGAACATTTTCGCACAACGGTGAATATTTACATGAGTGATGGAAAGTTCAAGGTGAAGTTAAAACTTGCTCAACATAAACCCACAAAAGTGTTCGTACGAAGTGAAAGAAATTATATTCGATTTGTCCACAATTAATCATTTAAACTAGCTCAACATCAATTCACAAAAGTGTTATTACAAAGTAAAAGCAATCCGAGTCTTCCAGAAATTACATGAGTTGTCACTAGTCGTCTGCAAATAATGTCAATATTTACTACTGTTACGTCACTGATTTTAACACGCGCTAATTTGCATAATGCGGAAAGTTTCCGGCCAAGACAATTTAACCTTCATACCGAGTGTTTACAAATAAAAACCATAATAAATGAATATCTCACATATGCTGCTAGTGTTGTTTAATCATTGTGCGCTCTGCAATTGTTGACATGTTCAGCATATTCCTGCATTTGTTGTCATTTTGAAATTTCCCACGGAAACCACATATTTTCTAGAAAGCCTTAGTTTCGCATTTGAACTCTTTAAATATTCTGCTGCACATATTCTATAGGACTTTGTGAAGGAGTCGGAGAGACTTTCAAATTATTTCTGAAACTCTACTCTAATCAGTCATAACGGAAACGTTGCACAGAAAACTGTTTTAAAGAAAACAAATCAGAATTTCGAAACTAAAACTCCTATAGTGGGAGCCGGTATTTGCGTTAGAAATGCTTAAAGCGTGACAACGACGATTTACCATCAAAATCGAGACACATAGATTAGCAATTATCTTCTTTTTTTTCTTTTTTTCTTTTTTTTCTTTTTTTTTTCTCCCGTTACCGTAAAGTTCGCTTGCGCTCAAAGTGCCTTCGGCACTTCTCGCTAGCTGTGCTCGCTATAATTGACATAGACAGTAAAGCGAAAGTAGAAATGGGGTAAATCTATCTGTGACGTGTCAAAATAGAACGTGACGTCATTCAACAGATTGGCTTGTTCTTACATTATACATGACCCCCTGTTTTTATTCCATTTTTATATTGGCGGACGCTCGATCGTTTGATTGACATGTGTTTTAAAATTTTCTACGGAGAAAAATGCGCATTTTTTATCTCTTGATATACATTCGTCCTATTCATAATTTTCCATTGCACAGATGTTGAGATTTTATCTTATTTTTAGTAGGTGATAAAATGTGTGTTACTCGGTTTTTATCCATAGGTACTATAGTAAAATAAAAATCTTTAGCAGAGTAAAAATACGATAATTTTTAAGATTTTAATTTTGAAAGATACATATATTGAATCAATTTGCATGAATGTGCATGAAATATGCAGGGTTTTAAAAGAATCACACTGTTGATACCTTAATTATAGCACTAAACTTGGTTGAACAACAAGGATAAAGACCGAGTTTATCACCTACCAGAATGTATTTGTATGTTTTATTTCTGGTCACTGATTGGTCAGATTTGTTTGATGATGCTCTATCAAAATTATGAATATAAAACAAAGAAGGAAAATCAATGGTGCAATGTAACCTTCCATATATAGTAGTTAGAATGTTGACAACCTGTTAAAAACTCAAACCTCATTAGAATTCTGGGAAACTTACTTTATCATGCAAATAAACATGTCTGCTATTAAACATCAACAAGGAAATAGGGGGTACCTTCTAAGAAACATTTCTTCCGTTGTATACTAACACCGGGTCAAAGGTCAACACTATTTTTACCCCTTGCATACCCTGTCTACTTTCACTTCTCAAATTTATATCAAAAACTGTCAAAAACATGATGAGCTGCATTTTCAAATATCAACAACATGTCCAGAATACAGTTACAGCCAAAAAATAACAGGAAACTGCACTAAAAAAAGTTTTTAAAGAAAAAAAGATTAGCACTCTTTAATACAGAACTACTTTCGACTGCACCTGAGGCGAGCACATCCTGTTGATTTAGTGTAATTAGACCTAAACCACTTTTGACACGCAGGAAAAAGTCCCTGTAATCTGAATCAAGCGTCTGCATTCACAGTCTATAAAAATAATACAGGGGCAGAACTAAAATAAGTCTCAGAGCTATGACTTTTGCACTGTATTTTATTCATTAATACCGAATATGTATGAAGTTTGATTCCAATATGTGCAGAGGTTAAACAGATATTCGGTTATATTTTACACATTTTGTCTAAATAGAAAAATGGCATAACTGTGCCAAAATATGGTGCAGAGTTAAGTGACTTGTATGCGGCAAGATATTTACACTAATACACGTGTGAAGTTTACCAAATTTATATACCAACTTTTTCTAAACCATATTTGTGTGCATGGATTGCGTGGTCCAGCGGTAGAGCAGCTAACTCCAGATCAAGAGGTCATGGGTTTGATCCTTGCCGTGGCCATGTTATTTATTCTTGAGCAAGATAATTAATACATATTGCTAAGTTCTGGTTCTACCCAAGAAGCCACCGAGAGTGATTTTACATAGCATAAGTCGCAAGGACTTGTTTCGCAATCAATATAAAAGAAATATGTTTAAACTAACATATTTCACAACTTTCATTGAATTTATCTGACAAAAAAATCATTACTTATATTTGAATTTAATCTTTATAAATATTTATATGTATTGCAATAAAGAGAGGAAAATCTTCCTAATTTACCCATTTACTCCAACATTGGGAGCTTTTTATGAACTCCAGCAATATTTTATACAAAGTTTTCATATTAAAGTTATTTTAGATCAGGTTTAATCAAACAAACTTTGTATACACACTTTTTGTATTATACTATCAACACTGACGAACATACATATTTAACTGATGGATGCTCACCGATGTGAATGAAAGTGTATGAACATACATATTCGACTGATGGATGCTCACCGATGTGAATGAAGGTCTATGAACATACATAACTGATGGATGCTCAAGAACATACATATTTAACTGATGGATGCTCACCTATGTGAATGAAGGGGTATGAAGATACATATTTAACTGATGGATGCTGACCTGTGAATGAAGGTGTATGAACATACATATATAACTGATGGATGCGCACCGATGTGAATGAAGGTGTATGAACATACACATATAACTGATGGATGCGCACCGATGTGAATGAAGGTGTATGAACACCGATGGGAATGAAGGTGTATGAACACCGATGTGAATGAAGGTGTATGAACACCGATGGGAATGAAGGTGTATGAACACCGATGGGAATGAAGGTGTATGAACATACATGTTGAAGATACATATTTAATTGATGGATGCTCACCTGTGAATGAAAGTGTATGAACATACATATTTAACTAATGGATGCTCATCGATGTGAATGAAGGTGTATGAACATACAGATGCTCACCGATGTGAATGAAGGTGTATGAACATACATGTTGAAGATACATATTTAACTGATGGATGCTCACCTGTGAATGAAAGTGTATGAACATACATATTTAACTAATGGATGCTCACCGATGTGAATGAAGGTGTATGAACACTGATGGGAATGAAGGTGTATGAACATACAGATGCTCACCGATGTGAACGAAGGTGTATGAACATACATGTTGAAGATAATATTTAACTGATGGATGCTTACCTGTGAATGAAAGTGTATGAACATACATATTTAACTAATGGATGCTCATCGATGTGAATGAAGGTGTATGAACATACACATTTAACTGATGGATGCCCACAGATGGGAATGAAGGTGTATGAACATACACATGTAACTAATGGATGCTCACCGATGTGAATGAAGGTGTACGAACATACACATTTAACTGATGGATGCTCACCGATGTGAATGAAGGTGTATGAACATACACATTTAACTGACGGATGCCCACAGATGGGAATGAAGGTGTGTAAACATACATATTTAACTGATGGATGCTCACCGATGTGAATGAAGGGGTATCAGTGGACATAAACCCAAAGGGAATAATTATTGTATGTAGGTCAGTGTGTTATATCTGCAATAACATACTGCTGCCTACCAATTACAATATATAAGCATTGCGTAATTATTTAAAGAGCCATAACTCTGTCAATGAGTATCAAAAAATGAAAAACATGATAATATGCTCAAGTTCCCCTTACAGTAGTTTAGATCTACTAAGGAATTGAGCAGACAAGCATGTCTTCAAAGTACAACATATAGCATTGTGTAATTATTCAAATGGCCATAACTCTGTTACTGAGCATATAAAGTGACAAGAGGCCTAAGATAGCTGCTATACATCACACATCTTGAACAAGTTTGATTGGTACAAATCAAATGCAAATTGAAGGAGCTAGAATGTTTACAAAATTTAAAGTTAATTATTTTTAACTATTAAATTAAAGGACCGTAACTCTGCTGCTTGTAGTCCGACATGGCTAGTTTTTTATTTTTTCCTTGCTTTCTTCCATGACCCAGATAACTAAAGTCTAGAGCGTTGACATAACAAACTATAGCACCTTTTCTTTAAATCAAGGGGCATAACTATGATGTTTATTATCCGATATTGGTTGTATTTAACGCGTTCAAACTTTCATCGATATTAAGACTCTGGCAAAGGTTAGTGAAGATCGTATGCAAAATGTAGGTCCTAGAGTTAACTGATGATGGACGGATGGATGGATGGACAATGCCATACAATAATAAATTCATCAATTGCTTCCTTTCCAATACCTTGAAAATATGCTAAAATGGCTGTAAAGAAACAACAGCTATGTATAGATCTCATTCTTTACAACTTTAATTTAGTAAATAACTAGATGACCAGCATCTAAGGTACTACAAGCATAATAAATATATACATGTACATGTATGTCATACATCGCATGATGTAGTTTATTATAAATATTATAAATAAAAGTATTCAAATATACAGTGTATCCTGTCTTTTCCCGAAGTTAATTAAGTGATATACAACATGTGCTTTCTATTCCTCAAGGAGGTATACTGTACATCTAAATGAAGTAAAAAACAAAACTATTGTTCGGGGCGCTTGTTTCAGTCAAAGGGTTTTCTGCAGTAGCTTGAACAATATAAATAATACGTACATGAATTATATATCAGTAAAACTGTTATTTTTAGTGGTAAATAAAAATACCGTAGTTTTGAAAATTGGTTGAGAAATAAATATTTTACAGCCTAAATAATTTTTTGATGGGGCTTTTCCCATGTAAATTCCTTGTTGGTGGGACAGCAGAAAATTAAGAAATTTCATATAACTTCAGTTAGCCTTCATATTTTTTTCTATAAAACTTTCTGGTTGCCTTAATTTACGAATATCCAACAATTTAAAACCATTTTCGGATAAAAACTTTTAAAAAAAATATTTTTCAAATTTTTCATGCAGCAGAATTTTGCATTGAAAATGCCCCCATCAAAAACAGCTTTCGGGCATGACATTTTTATTTCTCAACCGATTTTGAAAAGTAAAGTATTTTTATTTACAACTAAAAATGTCTGATTCACTGATATACAACTTATTTAGGCACGAGATGTATTTCGTCTGAAAAGTCCAAAAAACCTTGGCTGAAACAAGCGCACCAAACAATAATACATTACCATCAAACAATAATACATTACCATAGACCCTCACACAACTGTGTCCATAAACACAATCATTATAGCATTATAAATTATCTAATTTAACATAAATGTAGTTTTTCAACTTTGATGAATGTACGGTATATATATGAAAATAGCTCCACTATGATTATTTTCAAAATTAAAGATGATAAGACTCGAGTATTAACGTATACACAGACCTAATAACAAACAGATAGGAAACTGAGAAATGTATCTAAATTTCAGGTGGCACAGTGCAGAAATTCTCAAAATATTGCCTGATTTTAAACTTGCACACATATTGTGAAAAGTTTTAAGCATATAGGTTTCATTTATGCTGACTCATACCGCCATCAACTATATTGGTATCTGACGCGGATTGGCGACACCGATCTCAAAATCAATACCGGTCCTCCTCTCACCAAGGAGTACACCTGTAAAGTTTGAAGAGTGTACATGTAGCTACAAAGGTCATTCAGTTCTTATCTGCACATGCTTTTCCATGATCAGACATGGTGACCTTGACCTTTTACCTATTGACATTTACATCTGTTGGAGTCCTCTCATAAGGAACAGTCCAGTTTCATGATAGCGGCTACAAAGTCCATGTTGAGAGGATGATTACTATACATTTTGGGTCAGTAGGATTAAGGTCAAGGTCACCATGACCTTGAAACCAAAAAACTTGTCTGTTCAATAACACTTCACCAACTGAAGCCACCACACACATGAAACTTCACAAGAGGATTTTCCATGGTGAGAGGATGATTTCTTTACATTTTGGGGTCAGAAGGGTCAAGGTCAATGACACGATCATGAAATCCTTTGTCCACTCTATTACTCTTACAGATTCATAGTCACACTCGTGATCGATCACATCTTCCCTTACATGGTCTCAGCGGGGGTATATTGCCCGGACAACAGTTCTAGTTTCTCAATGTTTCTTGTTAATTTACAAGCAATCAAGCTCAATGTTCATACATATATTACATATGATCACAATTACATCTAGGTTATATAAATTACACAACTTTATTGTTATTTCTTTTATATATTTCAGTCATCATGATACAAGAAGGAGGATATGGGAGAAGTAAAAAAAAACTAGCAATTGTTGTTTCTCTAAAGTTAGTGTTGTGAAAAGAAGCAACTCTTACAGCCTTACAAATGTTGCAAGTTTGAAAACAATACCAGCCGAGAGCCAAGTTATCTCAATACTGCAAAATTGCTGGAGGATGCCAATTCAGTTGTTATCTGGAACAATTAGGCCAGAGGTTTTTATTTTTTGAGTTTTTTTCGGAAAAAGTTCCACAGGAGAGAGAGAAAAAAATCTGAACCTTTATAAGTGTGTATGTTGTAATGGTTTAGTCACATTGTAAAACATAAAATGGACCTGAACAAGTTCATATAACGTAATCTTCTGATTTCATGTTAATTTTTAAACATGATAAATTGGTTGTTTGAAATGGGCGACCAAAAAGTTTATAAACGGATACATTTTTTTTTAACATTTGTTTTTGTTTTTTAAAATTATTTTTTTTGATATTTGTTGAAAAACTCTTCAAAATACTCTGACTTGCTAAGACTAGCAACAATGTCATTTATTGGAAGAGTATTTCTATGGAAGTGCTGTACACCATTGGGTCGGAAGGAAAAATATGTGCCAATGAAATGCCCCTCAAAACAAAATCCTGAATCATCTATCTATAACCAAAATCCTGATTCGGAAAAGCTGTACACTGTAGCGTCAGAAGGAAAAATATGTGGCGGTTAAAACCCCGCAAACAAAATCCTGAATCATCTATCTTAAATCAAAATCCTGATTCAGAAAAGCTGTACACTGTAGCGTCAAAAGGAAAAATATGCGCTAGTGAAATTCCCCTCAAACAAATTCTAAGTCATCTATCTTAAACAAAATCCAGATTCTGAATTGCTGTACACCGCACCGTCAGAAAGAAAAATATGTGCCAGTGAAAATCCTGCTACATCAATCTTAAACAACCAAAATCTGGATTTTGAAGTGCTGTACACCGAACCTTCAGAAAGAAAAACATGTCCAGTGAAAATCCTGCTTCATCAAGCTTAAACCAAAATCCGGATTCTGAAGTGCTGTTCACCGAACCGTCATTAAGAAAAACATGTCCAGTGAAAACCCTGCTTCATCAATCTTAAACCAAAATCTGGATTCTGAAGTGCTGTACACCGAACCATCAGAACGAAAAAATATGTGGCAGTGAAAATCCTGCTTCATCAATCTTAAACAACCAAAATCCAGATTCTGAAGTGCTGTACAACGAACCATCAGAAAGAAAAAATATGGGCCAGTGAAAATCCTGCTTCATCAATCTTAAACAACCAAAATCCAGATTCTGAAGTGCTGTACAACGAACCATCAGAAAGAAAAAATATGGGCCAGTGAAAATCCTGCTTCATCAATCTTAAACAACCAAAATCCAGATTCTGAAGTGCTGTACACCGAACCGTCAGAAAGAAAAAATATGGGCCAGTGAAAATCCTGCTTCATCAATCTTAAACAACCAAAATCCAGATTCTGAAGTGCTGTTCACCGAACCGTCAGAAAGAAAAATATGTGGCAGTGAAAATCCTGCTTCATCAATCTTAAACAACCAAAATCCAGATTCTGAAGTGCTATTCACCGAACCGTCAGAAAAAAAAACATGTGGCAGTGAAAATCCTGCTACATCAATCTTAAAAAACCAAAATCCAGATTCTGAAGTGCTGTTCACCGAACCGTCAGAAAGAAAAGTATGTGGCAGTGAAAATCCTGCTTCATCAATCTTAAAACAACCAAAATCCAGATTCTGAAGTGCTGTTCACCGAACCGTCAGAAAGAAAAGTATGTGGCAGTGAAAATCCTGCTTCATCAATCTTAAACAACCAAAATCCAGATTCTGAAGTGCTGTTCACCGAACCATCAGAAAGAAAAGTATGTGGCAGTGAAAATCCTGCTTCATCAATCTTAAACAACCAAAATCCAGATTCTGAATTGCTGTTACCGAACGGTCAGAAAGAAAAGTATGTGGCAGTGAAAATCCTGCTTCATCAATCTTAAACAACCAAAATCCAGATTCTGAATTGCTGTTACCGAACCGTCAGAAAGAAAAATATGTGACAGAGAAAATCCTGCTTCATCAATCTTTGTTATGGAGCGGACAAGGTTTTTTATTATCGGATGCTGGTGACCTTGACCTTTGACCTACTGACCTCAAAATCATAAGTGGTCATCCTCTCACCACAGTTAGTTTCATGAGATTAGCTTCAGGGTGAGAGGAGTTGTGGAGCGGACAAAGTTTTTCATTATCAGGTCATGGTGACCTTGACCTTTGACCTACTGACCTCAAAATCAATAGGGGTCATCCTCTCATCACGGGCAGTCCACGCATGAAGTTTTATGAGATTTGCTTCAGGGGGAGAGGAGTTATTGAGCAGACAAGGTTGCATCTACAGACAGAAGGACAGGGTGAAACAAGTATACCCACTAAACTTCGTTAAGCGGTGGTATAAAAAATGACAAGTACGAGTTATACAGTGGAAACTTGACAGAAATATCAAACAGCACATCTGCAATAGTTGCTATGTCAATTTCTGTGATACGGACAAAACTTGCGCACCATTCTGATTCAATAATTGGTTCAAAGGAGAACTCATTCCCAGGTTGATCATGCTAAAGCATCAAGAAAATCTTATCTTCAGAAAAGAAAAGGAAGGGTTAATCAACCTGTTAAGAGGTTACAGAACTAATTAAAACACAAAGACAACATCAGATAATGTCCCTTCCATCAGAAATTTTTTTCGCATCAAATCAAAGAGGTACAACGCGTCAAAAATGCTTGAACAAGGTACTAGACAAAGCTTTCATCAAACTACCAGCTGGTACAACACCACATTAGTAGAAATATTCAAACCATTGAAAGATTATTTAAATGAAAAGTGTCGCAGAAAGGCCCGAAACAAAAAAGCAAACGGGCACAACCCACCACCTGAAAAAAGAGGGGAGCATAATCAAAATAAAATGGTTGAGTGAAGAAGTGAGAGATTCTGGTTGGCATCCAGGTATGTGTAAAACTTGTAGAATAATATATACATGTATGTTAAAGTGACAAATGGCAATCTCTCCAATCATGATTGCCATGTTGTTGTAAGTGTAGAACACTTTAATTTGGATTGCTTTATGCAGTTATATTCAGTTTCTATGCAAAAGAACACAAGGTGATCTTGATGTTTTCTCTTAAATCCTGTATAGACTCTAGGTTTAATATGTTTTCATGTTTACAACAATCACAGTAATAAGCAAGTATTTTTACAGGAAATCAATACCATAACTCTATTCAGGAAAAGGAAAAATCTTACATTCCTATTTCATTTTAATTCAAGTAAAACTCAATCTTCTTTGAAATGTTTTAAATACTGCAAACTTTGTAATTTAAACAGCAGGTATTTGAAAGGCAAGCATAACCCTATTCAGAAGGAACTGACATCTTATTGATATAAACCTTAAACTTTATCAAATAAATTAAGTGAATTGTTGTCATCCACTTTTGGCATATTTTTTTTTATGTAGAAAGAATGGAAAATAGTAAAGTATGGTCAATAATGGGATAAACTGTATTGAATTCCTTTGTGTTAAGCCACACCTTCTACCATCTAATGTAGTGAGTGTGCTCGGACAGACAGAGGGATGGACAGACTGAATCCAGCATACCCACAAAACGTTGTTTACAGGGGTATAATTATCTTCAATTGTTATAACATTTTCGCTTATAACTAAACCTGTATGACACCATTAGTTTTGGAGAAAACCCTGAGAAAGGTCGAAATTTGCCTTTATCCAAGTAGAGGATCTGTTGTGATTTATTTATACATACTATGTGCTATGATAGACATAATGATATAAAACAGTATTTTTACTTGGGATTTCTCGGGGATGATTCAATCTAAAATCGTTTGCTCCCAAACATGTACATATATATTAAATCATATTTCCAATTACTCCAGACAGACTGAATCTTAAGCCTCTTTAGCAATAAGCATATATAAAAAGTATTTACTTAATTCCACTATATTATCAATCTAATTAAATGCATCAGTGCAATCTACCCCAAAGCTTGTCGGGGTCTCAAGTTTCAGATTTTTGTAAATCAGCATGTTTGTGATGTAGGCCCTTGGTTACTATTACAGATGCACCCATGTCACATGATCAGACTGATCTATCAGATGTATCATTGTTTCACTGTCACATGATCGTCATTTGAGCTTGTCCTATATACAGGTGCCTTAAGATTCATCCGTGTTTCACTGTCACGAGATCAAACTGGGCTCTTACATTCTGGCATATCATCTGAGCTTGCTCCTGAATAAAAAGATAGAGCAATTATGTATGTTTACATTAAAGAAGCTATCCTGCCAACAACAGCCAAAGTTTACAACGTACGTACATCATTTCTAAAAGTATATATCTATAACTTAATATTTCGAGAAGCCAAACTCTATAGACACAATATAAATGGCTTTTTCCTAGCCAGGCCAAACCCCAAAACTGAATGAATTCATTTTACGCATATTCTATCACGGATATTCTAAGAACCCGTGAATAAATCTTTGCTTTTAATTGGCACATATACATTATTTTATGACCTGAACACCTAGATAGAGTTAGATAAAACAGTTTTGCCCTTATATGGCGGGTTAGTTTCTTCAAGTTTAATTTTCTTAATTTTTAAACACATTTTTTTGGGAGGATACCCTGAATTCTACTCGTCGGGGGCCACTTTCCGTCACTTATGTAAACATAAACTAATTTTTCAGACAAATCTATGTATCCTGACAATTTTTGCTCTATTTTCTATTAGGTTACCTCTTCCTGGAAATTTGATATCAAAGAATTTTGTTTTATATAAATTATCGAAGTGGCACGTGACCTGTTTATAAATAGACTAAAACTGAGAAATCATTTTGTTTACAAGCCCAGTTTCCGTCATGTATTTTATCGAGTGATAGATTCAACTAGGTCAAGATACAGTAAACTTTTATGAATTAGAAACTTGTTTGCAAGTCTATTCAACAATTTTATTGTAAAAATGGTATGTTTGCTTTTTTCCATCAGTCACCTCGATCGTTATAACAATGCGCCTGGAATCGTCAATGTAAAACAATTTTACACTGTAAAGATGGGTAACTCTATGTAAATCAAACAAGTACAGGTTGTACGAGTTGCTGCTCTTTGGTGAACCTAAATAATTACGGTCTATTTAACTGCGTCCACTGAAGAGTGATAAAATTATGACGTCATTACGGTGTTATTTTTTTAATAGTTTATTATACGGCAGTATGCGCGCGCATCCCCAACGCCACATTAGGAAGTAAATACATTTTTCGGAGAAATCCGTTTCGTTTTTGTACCCCTTATTTACTTTTTGGTTGTTTTTCCTGTTTCCAATCTTCAGTTATAAACGTCTGACAATAAATGACATCGCGTAAGTAATTTGCAGTGTAAAAACGTTTTTTAAATGAGAATGACGGAAACTGGGCTTGGACGGAAACTGGCCTCTGACGAGTACACTAATAGATTTTTTACCATCTTCAGGTCTGTAGCCATTCCTGAAATTTAACCAAGGCAGGAGTGTGGGTAAAAGTCCAGAATTCTTTTTATTTCTACATAATTTGCTTTCCCATGCTTTAGTGAATTTTCAGTTTTAAAGTAGCTATCCTGCTAAATAACGGCAAAATTACACTATAAAACCGTTTATCAAAACTCTTTCCAGGTAAAAATGTATATGTGCGATAAATGTAAAGATTTATTTACGGGTTCTTAAAATACTTGTAGTTTAATGTGCGTAAAATGAATTACGAGATAACTCTTTAATTCGATGCTCCAGTTTTGGCTGGTTAAAGCCGTTTATATTGTGTCTATGTCACAAAATGTCACGGGTAGAGCGTACTGGTCGTATATAGCTCTTGTATCGGTTACACCCAAAATCTATTGTTCGAGTTGAAACAATTTCACAATATTCATGATCTATTCATGTAACACGTAAAAGCGTGCACATTTTAAGTGGCCGCCAGAGAGGCCGTGTCATAAGTTTAGTTTTGTGCTAATGCATGTAAACGTATAGGTATATTTTCCTTAAACGGCAAAATTGTATAAGGGCCTCGCGTGTAGATTCAATACTGTAGATTTAGCCACGTTTGTCACGGACTGAACGGGGGAAATAATGATTTGGGCGTAATGTTTGCTATAAAACCCATTGTCTTCTAGCTATCGCCGGGATCATCGATAGTACTTTGTTGGAACAGAGATTGGACGGCAAATTTCACAAGCAACATGTGGTTAGTAATTTTATTAAACTTTTATCGTATATTTGTATTCAGTGGGCGGCGCCATCTTGTTTGGCGGTTACGACATCCGGTTAGCATTGATGTTTCTCAAACATAACTTTAGACTAGCATATGATTTTGAAGTTACTATATTAGATGTAATTATTGTAATTGATCATTGATTGTAAAACAATATTAATTTGATAACAGTGGATAATAGGTGCATTAGTTAACGTTGGCGTATACCTCGGTGATTGTAATACACGATTGTTAACATTAGTTAACAATGAGATGAGTGACAAGAATAAATGCGTGCATGCATAACTCAGTGAGTGTAATATATGAGTAATTTGATCATGTTTATATTACATGTATTAGGGGCATTGATTAACAGCGACGTACATAGCGTATACATGGCGTTGTAGAATATGTATACATTGCTACTCATCATTAGTACAGCTTACATATATTGATTGAATAATGATTTGTTTGGGTAATGGTAATTGTGCAAGATTGTTATGTTTGTCAACCGACATCTAAAACGTATGTATAATTACAGCCTAAGCCATCCAGGGTTGGAAATAAGCCATCCAGGATATAAGCCATCCAGGATATAAGCCATCCAGGGTTGGAAATAAGCCATCCAGGATATAAGCCATCCAGGATATAAGCCATCCAGGGTTGGAGTAAGCCATCTAGGTTTGGATATCCAGGAGTGGAGCTAAGCTTCCACGACTAACGTTACAAGCGGTGGAGACGGTCCCCGTACCTGCGCAGCCAGGTTTTACTAACGACAACCCCCGGGACACAAGGTGGGCCCGTTACCAGTCCTCACTGGAGGAATATCATTCACAATCTCAGTGGAGATTAACTATCATTGCATCGCGTCATCAACCCTTACAGAAGGCATTTGATGACAATCATCCATTGAATTCGCGCATCGTCATCTTCATGAGCTCTCGCGCATCACAGTTATCGCGCTAGATCAACATTGTTATAGCTTTAACAACACTTGTCTTAGACATTCAGTATTTATAACAATACTAAGAACGTCTTAAACGTTCAGGAGAACATACTTTTCATAGTTCATTTGTGTATTCGCTTGTTTTTTTAGATCATTGTATATATATTAAACATATTTTAAAAGTTGCATTAAACTTATGTAAATGCATTCACCGTCATTGATTCTTTCCTGAGTTAGCCCAACCACTAAGGTTATCCTGTGACAGTCTATATAGTTTGGATTCCCAAATTATGTAAGTTATATGTATACCTTGTCGTCAATAGGTTTAGAAATGCTGTACATATTTTGTAAAATTTTGCTGTTGTTGGTGGGATAGCTATTTTCAAGGATAACAGTGATTTTATTTAATATAACTTCCTACATACACACTCCATTTTATTTGTTTGTTTGTTGTTTAACATCATTTTTCAGCAAATTTTACGCTATGTATGATGGTAAATATTTAGTGGAGACAGACCGCATACTAATTCATGGGAGTTCAAATCCCACTGGGAGCTCAACTTGTGAGAAAGTGTCAATTCTTATGGATGGTGGAAGGTACAGAGTACTGGTTCTACCCAGGAATAAATGGGTGGTCTGCCTCCACCACATCAAAACTTGACCATCATACATAGCTTAAAACACCAAACAAACAAATAATTCATGGGAAGAACCAGTTCTGTATAACTCTCACCATCCATAAGAATCAACGCTCTCATTTACAACTTGAGCTCCCATTGGGAATCGGACCCGCGGCAGTGTGAGATGAGACAGATTCATTACCCTCTCGACAACAGACGCGCTTCACACGCCATGTTACACAATATTTTACACAATGTATGACTTCCCACATACAAACCTCCGAGCTGCACTGGAACACATAGGCACTGAATACGGCTTTGTTCACTTGCCCAATCTTGAAGGCGATGTTGTTAATGTCAGCCCCATCACTGTACTGCACCACCTGGGCAACTGTGTGAAGGGGATGTCGCTGAAGTAATTCCTGAATCAAAGAGGAATACATGCATGTATTTTCTTCTCGATTATGAATTTCATGGTAAAGAATAGTAATCAGATAAACAAAACATAATGACACAAACACTAACAGTTTACAGTAAAGTCAAGGTAATTTATGGCATAATTGAGCCATACTACCACTATCCAGTATTTATCACATAATGTTCCTTTTTAGCAGTGTCGAACACTGATTTCATATTCTATTGTATGTACACATGTGTAATACAATCTGGAATGCTTTTGATTGGTTGAGCATGACATACATGAAATGTGTAACACTATGCAAGTTTTGTTAAAACTGAAATTATTTTATTTATTATAAATTCATCCAGATCTAAATTATGAACTTATTATTTACCAACACCTTATAATAAATAATTAACATTATAGAAATCAGTTTTTTATTTTTTACAAGTTGGTGTTAACTGTCCTTTTGTAAAGATATAAAACATGAACTCTTTGATATTCAACGTTGTGTGTGACATGACGTTATGACATCACATGACCTTTTGGTATCAAAGGACATGCTTTTATGAAGTTTTAACTTTAACTTGCCAACAGGCTCGCTAAAATTAAAATAATTTATAACTTGTTTCACAAATCTTATATGAAATGGTGACTCGTTTAAGATCCTATATATATGCTGAAAAGGGAAACAAACACAAACGAGAGATAAAAGTAGCAGCCTCGATTTTATGGAATCTGATCTGGAGAGGTACTATAAAGGTGCAACACCGTTCACGCCCACTATTTTGATTTATCTGTTGCACGTTGTTTCTCAGAAATGGACTAGAACTCTCCACAGGCAATCCACCCATGAAGTTTCATAAGACTTGCTTTAGGGGAATAGGAATTAAGGTGTGAACACGATTTTTCGTTTTCCTGTCTCGGTAACATTGACCTTTGACCCGCTGACCTCAAACTCTACAGGGATCATCATCTCACCCCAGGCAGTCAAACCATGAAGTTTTACAAAATTAGCTTCAGGGAAAGAAGAGTTACAGTGCAGACAAGGTTTTTCTTTATCAGGTCATGGTGACCTTGACCTTTATCTCACAACAGGCAGTCAACCCATGATGTTTCATAAGATTTGCTTCAGGGGAAGATGAGGATGTTTCATGATCAGTCACTTGACCCTCTGACCTCAAACTGAATAGAGGTCATCCTCTCACCAAAGGCAGTCAACACATGAAATTTCATGAGCTTTGATTACGGGGAAGAGGAGTTACAGTATAGTCAAGGTTTTTCATGATCATGTGTGCAGGGTGACCGTGACATTCTACCTACTGACCCAAAATTGTAAGTGGGTAATCGTTTCACTACAAGTAGTCAACCATGAAGTTTGATGAGATTTGCTTCAGAAAAAGAGGATTAACAGTGCAAACAAGGTATTTCATTATCTGGTCACTATGATCTTGACCTTTGACCTGCTGACCTCAAAATCAAAAGGTGACACCCTCTCACCACAGGCAGTCCACCCATGAAGTTTCATAAGTTTTGCTTTAGGGGAAGAGGAGTGACACTGCGGACAATGGACAAAGTGTTTCATGATCGGGTCATGTTGACCTTGATCTTTGACCTTGTGACATCATGATCAACAGGAGCATCCTCGCGCCACTTGCAGACCCCCCTCCCCACACACCCACCCCATGAAGTTTCATGAGATTGCTTTAAGGAAAATGAACGTACAAGGTTATTCATGACTCAGTCACTGTGACCATGACCTACTGATCTCAAAATCAATAGAGGCTATGTGCTCACCACAGGCAGTCAACCCATCAAGTGTGATGAGATGTGGTTCATGGGAAGTGGAGTTATTACAAGGCCTACAAGGTTTTCCTTTATCAGGTTACGTTGACCTGGACCTTTGACCTTAAAATAAGATATGCAAAATTAGACATCATACTGATGATTCATATCCAGTTTCGTCAAAATCCAACCAGAGGAATAGCACAGACAAGATTTGTCAAGATATTCATTATTAGGTCATGGTGACCTTGACCTTTGATCTATTGATCTCAAAATCAACAGGGGTCATCCTCTTATCACAGCCATTCAATTCATGAAATTTGATGAGATTCGCTTTTGGGGAAATGGAGTTACAGAGTGAACAAGGTTTCCATTATTGGGCCATTGTTACTTGACCTTTGATCTATTGACAGCAAAATCAGATATGCACGCTGAGACATACTGATGCTTTCTAAAACCAACAGGCTGTTTAGGAGGAGAAGGGAAGATTTGTGTCAGACAGATGGACTAACGGAAAGGCCAAAAACAGTATGTCTCCTCCTGTACAACTTTTCCTGGGGGGAGGTGGAGATCATAATAAAAATAATATTATTTAACTTGTTGCCAATGCCATGGTTAGCACACAAGCCCTTTCATTTTCTTAAACAGCCAACAGACAAGTGCAATTTCAATGTTTAGAATTGCTTACCTGCCCTTTCATGTCCAAAACCTTTACACCATGAATTGAAATGTTGATCTTAACTTTACTGTCATCCTGGGCTGCAACTGGCAGCTTTCCTTCAATCTGTATTGAAAAGTCATATTCTTCAAGCCCAGGATTCTTCATGTATTTTTTATATACATAATAATCATTAGGTAGACTTTTTTTTACAACAAATGTGACTATTATCTGTTATATCCACCAGAAAGTCATTCTATCTGGTAAAATCAATAAGGATGAAAGGGCCGTACACTGCTCGCTAGTGCTTGAAGGATTAGGGAGACGACTATGGCATCCTAAAGCTTGACAGAAATATGGAGAACCTTGAGAACAGACAATGATTTGTTTATATATTGAGCATTGTTCATTTGTAAAATCATAATCACTGGAGCACAATTTTTTTTTTTTAAAAATCGTATTTTGCAATCAGGTATACAGCATGTATATTGGGATAAGTAAATGCTTATAAAGCAAATTATTATAGCAGACCTTGCTCCATCTATGTATACGAATATTTAAACAGTGCTAATGAATTATTTTTTAAATGTAATATTTAAATATGTTCAGCATTAAAATCACTTTTGCAAATCTATGTTCATTGGTAGTCTATTTAACTTTATCACCGCCCAAGGATTTCATAAATGGGTGTTTTTTTTAAATTTGCCAAGGACAGTAAACACCTTAAGAAATTAAAGACAAATATAGTGGATAGCAACAAAAAAAAATAATGTTAAAGAATTGCTATAAAAAGTTTTGGGTAAGGCCTTTTTTGTATGATCGGCCTAATGCCAGTACTTATATATCTCCACCCTATAGCTAAGTCGTAGTGTTTTACAAAAGTTTCTATTATAATACAGTTGAACATGCTATTGTTTATCGGAGGTTCTTAATGGTTTGATCGATTGAAATAGGTAAATGATTTAAAACCGGCATCTTCTTAATTATTAATAGTATTACCGTATATGAGACATTTGGAAAAGTAAAGTTTGAATCATACCGATTGATTGACAGTCATATTTCTACAATTATACCTGTGCTTCTTCTATTCTGTCAACAAGCTGTGCCTCTTTATCACGAGTCATGGAGTTGATCATAATTATCTCCGGAACAATTCCCAGGAAATGAACTTCATACATGAGTTTATGTTTGTCAGAACCAGTACCATCTTTGTTGTCTTTAGGCGATAAATTCTCATTACTTGAAGAGTGCTAAAATGCAAATTACAAAAATTTACTAATGAGAAATGACACTTTAAATAATATTTTAACAAGGCCACGGGCTGTCTCACCTTCTGAGTTATTGTTTATACACAACGAGGGCTTGGTTTGTTGGAGTTGTAGGGGTGCAGTGCTCCAGATAAGCTTTCAGCACAATGCGTGTTGTACGCACACAAAAAAAACATTACATATTTACATTCACAAATGCTTATTCTTAAAAACAAGTTTTGGACAAAGCATTAATGTAAAATGTTTACTCTTTAGTCATTACAATAAAAAATATTGCGTATTTCCTCTTCGCCGTACACATACATTCAACATTGCCTCTGTCTTTTTTAAATGGCAGTAATTTGTGTCAAACAGCCGACAAAATGGCCTTTTTTCTCCTTGCAAGCATCTACTACCGGTAATAAAATTTTGCTGGAGTCACTTGATTGTCGTTCAGTACCTCAAACTTCAATAAGCAGCTACTGAGTATTTTACCAAGCTTTTAATGTGTATGCGGGAATTTCATTCTCAATATTTATCGGCGAATTTTTTAATGCATTTTTGTACGCATTAATTTTATTTTTAATGCGTTTTTGATTAAAAAATATGCGTAATTACGCAGATACGCATCTTATCTGGAACACTGGGGGAGTGGCAGTGTATATCATTACATTTTTATTGGGTGGTACTGGGAGGGGTGTAAGTGAACCTGATTTTTTAACAATTACATTCAGAGAGATAAATCATTTTCAGAAAACTGGGGAAACTATTGGTTGCCCATTTGGTATTGGAAATATACATAGGAAAATACTTTAACCAGAACCTTTAACCAAGAAAAAATTGTTCTTTTGTCTTTAAAGTGAAAGTCAAGTTCATTGGTGGGGTCGGGCTTAGTGAAAGGGCAAATCCCAGTGAATGTTCATGCAAAGTTTAAAAGCAATACCGTTGACGGTATTGGAGATAATAGTATATACCTTCCAAAAAAGTGTAACCAAGAAATAATTTCCTAGGTTCTGTTGTGTCTGTGAGATATACACCGGAAAATACTCTAACCAGAACCTTTAACCAAGAAAAAATTGTTCTTTGTCTTTAAAGTCAAGGTAAACGTCACTGGTGGGGTGGGCCTTACTAAAAGGGTAAGGGCATATCCCTGTGAATGTTCATACAACATTTCAAAGCAATACCTTTGACGGTATTCAGGGCTCAATCTAGGCAAGGAATTTAGGGAGAAGTCACTTCTCCCTCAAGTGATTTTAGGGAGAAGTGGAGAGAATTTAGGGAGACTTCACGCGACGTGTATACGTAGACAACGGTTGAATAGTCATCACCATGTATATCGCAGTGCAGTGAATACAGTGTAATGCACACTAATTCTTTTTACTCTATAATATGAGCTTGAAATATTGATGCAAATTTCTATGATAATGGATTTATTACTATACTGTACCTTTTTAAAAAATAAAAAAAAAAATAAAAAAATAAAATAAAAATTAAGTTTTCGGCGACTAGAACTTCGCTTTGATGTGCTGCCAAGGCGAAGTCAAGAGATCGCGGGCGCGTTCTTCGCCCGAATCGCCCTGTAGATTGAGCCCTGGGTATTGGAGATATATACCTTCAAAAAAACAAGAGGCCCAAGAGGGCCTGTGGACGCTCTACTGGCTAAAACAGCTCTTATAGATTTAGATAGATATAGCTAGATATAGCTCTCTTCTCCTATAGATTTAACAAAGAAAAATACAATATAGCATTTTTCAACAAATCAAGGGCCATAACTCTGTTATTACTAACAAGATCTAGCTAGTTTTCGAAATTGTCCAAGATTTCATTGATATACCGCGCTTGGCACAACTAGACATCATACTGAAGCTTCCTGCCAAATTTCGTAGAAATCTAACAAGCTGTTTAAGGAGTAGCGCCGACAAGAAATTTAAAATAAAAATGTCAAAGGGCCATAACTCCGTCAAAAATCAGCGAACTGGAACAAAAGCGTGATATGCACAACTAGACATCTTACCGATGCTTCCTGCCAAGTTTCGTCGAAATTCCACAAGGCATTTAGGATGAGTAGCGCCGACAAGAAATTTTAAAGTAAGTGTCAAGTAATTAAAAAGATAATGAAAATATTTATAAAAAAAAATAAATTCAAATCAATCAAAAAAAAAAAAAATTAAAAAAAAATTAAACAATTAAAAAAAAATAAAAAAAAATAAAAAAAAAGAGGCCCAAGAGGGCCTGTGGACGCTCTACTGGCTAAAACAGCTCTTATAGATTTAGATAGATATAGCTATATATAGCTCTCTTCTCCAATAGATTTAACAAAGGAAAATACAATATAGCATTTTTCAACAAATAAAGGGCCATAACTCTGTTATTATTAACAAGATCTAGCTGGTTTTCAAAATTGTCCAAGATTTCATTGATATACCACGCTTTGCAAAACTAGACATCATACTGAGGCTTCCTGCCAAATTTCGTAGAAATCCAACAAGCCGTTTAAGAGGAGTAGCGACGACAAGAACTTTTAAAAAAAAAATGACAAAGGGCCATAACTCCGTCAAAAATCAGCGAACTGGAACAAAAGCGTGACATGCACAACTAGACATCTTACCGATGCTTCCTGCAGTTTTCGAAATTGTCCAAGATTTCATTGATATACCGCGCTTGGCACAACTAGACATCATACTGAAGCTTCCTGCCAAATTTCGTAGAAATCTAACAAGCTGTTTAAGGAGTAGCGCCGACAAGAAATTTAAAATAAAAATGTCAAAGGGCCATAACTCCGTCAAAAATCAGCGAACTGGAACAAAAGCGTGATATGCACAACTAGACATCTTACCGATGCTTCCTGCCAAGTTTCGTCGAAATTCAACAAGGCATTTAGGATGAGTAGCGCCGACAAGAAATTTTAAAGTAAGTGTCAAGTAATTAAAAAGATAATGAAAATATTTATAAAAAAAAATAAATTCAAATCAATCAAAAAAAAAAAAAATTAAAAAAAAATTAAACAATTAAAAAAAAAAAAAAAAAATAAAAAAAAAGAGGCCCAAGAGGGCCTGTGGACGCTCTACTGGCTAAAACAGCTCTTATAGATTTAGATAGATATAGCTATATATAGCTCTCTTCTCCAATAGATTTAACAAAGGAAAATACAATATAGCATTTTTCAACAAATAAAGGGCCATAACTCTGTTATTATTAACAAGATCTAGCTGGTTTTCAAAATTGTCCAAGATTTCATTGATATACCACGCTTTGCAAAACTAGACATCATACTGAGGCTTCCTGCCAAATTTCGTAGAAATCCAACAAGCCGTTTAAGAGGAGTAGCGACGACAAGAACTTTTAAAAAAAAATGACAAAGGGCCATAACTCCGTCAAAAATCAGCGAACTGGAACAAAAGCGTGACATGCACAACTAGACATCTTACCGATGCTTCCTGCCAAGTTTCGTCGAAATTCAACAAGGCATTAAGGATGAGTAGCGCCGACAAGAAATTTTAAAGTAATTGTCAAGTAATTAAAAAGATAATGAAAACAAGAGGCCCAAGAGGGCCTGTGGACGCTCTACTGGCTAACATGGCTCTAATAACATAAATGAAGTGAGTGACTGCCATTTACGTTTTATTGAAAGTTTCGGGCAAAAAACAGCTTTTTAACTAAATCAAGGGCCATAACTAAAGAATCTGGTAAAGTTTGGTAAAGATCAGATGAAAAATGAAGGCCCAACCGTATTAACGAGGCAACATATAGCATGTTTAACTAAATCAAGAACACCTCTGTTACTGGTCCGACTGGTCGAACATAGAGCTAAAAAAAAAAAAAATCAAAAAAATTTCAACAAAAATAATAAAAATTTCAAAAAAATAGATAAAAAAAAGAAGATATTTAAAAAAATAAAATAAAAAAAAATTAAAAAATTAAAAAAAAAATATTAAAAAAAATAAAAAAAAAATAAAATAAATAAATAAATAAAAAAAATAATTAAAAAAAAAATCCCTATACATGTCTATGTAAAACATGTGACCCTTGGGGCGGGGTCAAATATGACCCAAGGGTTACCATTTGAACAAACTTGGTAAAGGACCATAAACTTATAGCAAATGCAAAATATTAAACCTCTGGCTCTTGCAGTTCCAGAGAAGATTTTTTTTCTTCAGTTTTTCCCTCTACAAGCATTTATGTAGAACTGTGAATCCCCGGGGCAGGGCCAGATGTGACCCCAGGGTCCCCATTTGAACAAAATTGGTAAAGGACCATAAGCTTATAGCAACAGCAAAATATAAAACCTCTGGCTCTTGCAGTTTCAGAGAAGTAGATTTTTTAAGTTTTTCCCTATACATGTCTATGTAAAACATGTGACCCTTGGGGCGGGACCAAATGTGACCCCAGGGTCACTATTTGAACAAACTTGGTAAAGGACCATCAGCTTATAATAAATGTAACATATCAAACCTCTGACTCTTGTAGTTGGCGAGAAGAAGACTTTTAAAAAAAAAATCCTATATAAGTCTATGTAAAACTGTGACCCTCGGGGCGGGGACAAATTTGACCCCCGGGTCACCATTTGAACAAACTTAGTAGAGGACCATAAGCTGATGCTACATGTATTACATGAGAGCTCTGTGCCATGTGGTTCCAGAGAAGAAGAATTGTTTCAGTTTTTCCCTATACAAGCCTATGTAAAACTGTGACCCCCGGGGTGGGGCCAAATGTGACCCCTGGGTCACCATTTGAACAAACTTGATAGAGGACCACAAGCTTATAGCAAATGCAAAATATTAAACCTCTGGCTCTTGCAGTTTCAGAGAAGAAGATTTTTTAAGTTTTTCCCCATACATGTCTATGTAAAACATGTGACCCTTGGGGCGGGGCCAAAAGTGACCCGAGTGTCACCATTTGAACAAACTTGGTAAAGGACCATAAGCTTATAGTAAATGCAAAATATCAAACCTCTGGCTCTTGTAGTTTCCGAGAAGATGCGGGGACAAATTTGACCCCAGGGTCACCATTTGAACAAACTTAGTAGAGGACCATAAGCTGATGCTACATGTAATACATGAGAGCTCTGTGCCTTGTGGTTTCAGAGAAGAAGATTTTTTAAAGTTTTTTCCTATATGTCTATATGAAAAACATGCAAAACCTCAATATACAAATTTTGGACGCCCGGGGCACAACCATTTTTGACCCCGGGGACTTTATTTGAACAAACTTGATAGTCTAGGCGTTGGCGATCATTTTAAAAGAAAAACTGTTGAAATCTGTCCAGCGGTTCTGGAGAAGAAGATTTTTTAAGGTTTCGACCATATATGGTAATGGCAGCCATCTTGGATGTAGCGTTGATCTGATTTTAACAAATCTAAAAAGCATTCATCTAAGGATCATCCACGTGAAGTTTGGTCAAAATTAGCCAAGCGGTTTCTGAGGAGAAGTCGTTTGAAGAAAAGTTAACGGACGACAGACAGACGACAGACGACAGACAGACGACGGACAACACAGCATCCCATAAGCTCTGCTGGCCCTTGGCCAGTAGAGCTAAAAAAAGAAGAAAAAAAAGTTCAAATCGATCAAAAAACCAACAAGAGGGCCATAATGGCCCTGAATCGCTCACCTGAGTTCAGTGCAGGTATTGTGCTAAGGCTAGCTAGGAATTGTAACCCAAGAGGAACTCAACTAGGGCCTTATTGTTGGATGGAGGGCATATATCGCTAGACAATTTGTTTATTGAAGACACTTACCAAGCAATTACTGGTACCAGGGGCATAATTAGAACTAATTCTTGTTACAGGTCCACTAGATGGTACTACATACCAAATATGAAAGCTATAGGCCTTGTTTGTGACATATAGATTTTTGAAGTATTGCTTACATAACTATATGTTAACATGTGACCCCCAGGGTAAGGCTCCCGATGAACAGGGCAGAATTGTCACAGGTCCATCACATGCTGCAAAGCAATAAATGCTCTAGGGCTAGGCATTTTAGTTTTTGAAAAGATTGTTCAAGTTTACTCCATCCGGTACCGTGCTCTGGTGAGCTGAATAGGGGTCAAAATTGTGGCCTCTAGAGTGCCCACAAGCAAATTCCAATATTGACCTAGTGACATAGTTTTTTGATCCCATGTGACCCATTTTGAAACTTGATCAAAATATAATTCAGATAAACAATCTGAGAAAGTTTCATCAAGATCTGGTCAAAAATATGGCGTCTAGAGTGTACACAAGGTTTTTCAAGTATTTGACCTAGTGACCTAGTTTTTGACCCCATGGGACCCATTTTCGAACTTGACCAAAATATAATTAAGACAACATTTCGACAAAGTTTCATCAAGATCGGGTCAGAAATATGGCCTCTAGAGTGTACACAAGGTTTTTCAAGTATCTGACCTAGTGACCTAGTTTTTGACCATGTGTGACCCATTTTCGAACTTTAGCAAGCTATAATTGAGACAAATATTCTACAAAATTGCATCAAGATCGGGTCAAAAACATGGCCTCTAGAGTGTACACACGGTTTTTCCAAAGTTTGACCTAGTGACCTAGTTTTTAAACCATGTGACCCATTTTTGAACTTGACCAAGATATAATTAAGATAAACAATTTGACAAAGTTTCATCAAGATTGGATAACAAATATGACCTCTAGAGTGTACACACGTTTTTTTCAAGTATTTGACCTAGTGACCTAGTTTTTGACCCCACATGACCCATTTTTGAACTTGACGTAGATTTCATTGAGACAAACATTCTGACAAAGTTTCATGATGATTGCATCAGAAATGTGGCCTCTAGAGTGTACACAAGCAAAAGTTAACGGACGGACGACGGACGGACGACGGACAACACACCATCCCATAAGCTCTGCTGGCCCTAAAAATTGCAATTGAAAAATAAAAAATAAATAAAAAAAAAAGTAAAAAGTAAAAAAAACAAAAAAACAGCCTTTGCTTATACAAGCCTAAGTAAAACTGACCCCCAGGGTGGGGCCAAATATGACCAATAGGTCACCATTTGACCAAACTTGGTAGAAGACCATAAGCTTATAGCAAATGCAAAATATTAAACCTCTGGCTCTTGCAGTTTCAGAGAAGAAGATTTTTTAAGTTTTTCCCTATACATGTCTATGTAAAACATGTGACCCTTGAGGCGGGGTCAAATGTGACCCGAGGGTCACAATTTGAACAAACTTGGTAAAGGACCATAAGCTTATAGCAAATGCAAGATATTAAACCTTAAGCTGTTGCAGTTCCAGAGAAGAAGATTTTTTTCAGTTTTTCCCTATACAAGCATTTATGTAAAACTGTGACCCCGGGGCGGGGCAAGATGTGACACCAGGGTCACCATTTGAACAACTTGGTAAAGGACCATAAGCTTATAATAAATGTTTAATATCAAACCTCTGGCTCTTGTAGTTTCCGAGAAGAAGATTTTTAAAAAAAAAAGATCCTATATAAGTCTATGTAAAACTGTGACCCTTGGGGCGGGGACAAATTTGACCCCAGGGTCAGCATTTGAACAAACTTAGTAGAGGACCATAAGCTGATGCTACATGTAATACATGAGAGCTCTGTGCAATGTGGTTCCAGAGAAGAAGATTTTTTTTCATTTTTGCCTATACAAGCCTATGTAAAACTGTGACCCCCGGGGTGGGGCCAAATGTGACCCCTGGGTCACCATTTGAACAAACTTGGTAGAGGACCACTAGCTTATAGCAAATGCAAAATATTAAACCTCCGGCTCTTGCAGTTTCAGAGGAGAAGATTTTTTAATTTTTTCCCTATACATGTCTATGTAAAACATGTGACCCTTGGGACGGGGCCAAATGTGACCCGAGGGTCACCATTTGAACAAACTTGGTAAAGGACCATAAGCTTATAGTAAATGCAAAATATCAAACCTCCGGCTGTTGTAGTTTCCGAGAAGAAGATTTTTTTTTTTAAATCCTATATAAGTCTGTAAAATTGTGACCCCCCGGGTGGGGACCAATTTGACCCCAGGGTCACCATTTGAACAAACTTAGCAGAGGACCATAAGCTGATGCTACATGTAATACATGAGAGCTCTGCGCCTTCTGGTTTCAGAGAAGAAGATTTTTTAATGTTTTTTCCTATATGTCTATATGAAAAACATGCAAAACCTCAATATACAAACTTTGGACCCCCGGGGCACGGGCATTTTTGACCCCGGGGACTTTATTTGAACAAACTTGATAGTCTAGGCGTTGGCGATCATTTAAAAGAAAAACTGTTGAAATCTGTCCAGCGGTTCTGGAGAAGAAGATTTTTTAAGGTTTCGACCATATATGGTAACAGCAGCCATCTTGGATGTAGCGCTAACCTAATTTTAACAAATCTAAAAAGCATTCATCTAAGGATCATCCATGTGAAGTTTGGTCAAAATTAGCCAAGCGGTTTCTGAGGAGAAGTCGTTTGAAGAAAAGTTAACGGACGGGGACGACGGACGGACGACGGAAGACGGACAACACACCATCCCATAAGCTCTGCTGGCCCTTGGCCAGTAGAGCTAAAAAGACTTTAACCAAAAACTTTTACCAGGAGAACTCGAAGGTATTTTGTCTTTAAAGACAAGGTTAAGGTCATCGGTGGTGTGGGGCTTACTTAAAGGGTAAAGGCATACCTCAGTGACTGTTCATACAAAGTTTCAAAGCAATACCTGTGTGTTGTAGATATATACCTTCATTCACTATTTAATAATTGTATTATATTTAATACTGTTTTCAGTATACAAGGTCAACAGAGGCATTTAAAAGCGTTTAGTTCTCAGCACAGGTCACACTAAGGCCACACTTAAAAATGTCTTAGTTTGCCCAAACCCGACCTTAGATTTTTCAGATGGGTAGCTAGGTAGGGTCAGATTCTTTTGTGAATGCTCTTGAACTGTTTGTTTGGACTTAAACACTACCTTTTATGTATACTGAGTGTGTATTGCAATGTTGAAAATCTTAACTTTGTACATAAAATTCCTATCTAAAACACAGGTGTGTGTTTTTTTGCTGTCAAAGGTCTATTCAAAGTTGACCAGATAGGGGAGTGAGGAGGCAATGTTAAAAAGAACTAGAGCTGTCAGAGGACAAAGCAGCTCGACTATTCGAATTTTCAGAGAACAAGAAATGATACACCTGGCATACCATCAGAAAAAAAAGAAGGTGGAAACAAAGGGGTGAGCTGGATGTGTCTAGAAGGAAAACATTGGAATTTTCATTAAATCAAGGACCACAATTTTTCTGTGATGAAATGGAGGTAATTTTATAATCACCCTTTCAAAGGATACATAATGCAAAATTTATAAGTATAAAATTTGAAGAAAATATGTTAAAAGTATATGTATGCATTTGACCTTTGACCCCTTTGTGACCTTGAACTTTCATCCAATGATCTTGAACTCAATAGATATGAGCATTATCCCATTTATAATAAAGTATGTAAGTTAGACGATGATTGGATAAATAAGTTATTTACATGTTAAGAAATGCGGACGTAAACATTTATCTGATGCAAATAGCCTATCAACACATAAATGCAATTTGTGACCATGAACTTTGACCTATAGACCCCATAAGATCCTTCCAACAGTCAAGCTAAACATATCAAATTATTTGTAAAGTTTGACCCAGGAGCTAGTTTCACAAAGGTTAGGAAGAAACCTAGGGTCTACGCTGTTGGATGGTTGTATATGTCTGTTAATGCCCAGTAAAGGTATATATGGTTATAGGGTAGGGATCTCAATGGTTTACAAGTTATGACCCAGGGGCTATGTCACCAGGGGTGGGGAAGGAGTCCGGGGTCTATGCTGGTTGGAAGGTTGTATCCGTCTGTTCATGCCCAGTAAGTGTATATATGTTTATAGGGTAGGGATCTTAACAGTTTAAATTATGACCCAGAGGCTATGTCCCCAGGGTTGGGGAAGGAGATCGGGGTCTATGCTGGTTGAGTGGTTGTATCCGTCTGTTCATGGCCAGTAAGTGTATATATGGATATAGGGTGGGGATTTCAATGGTTTCGAAGTTATGACTGAGGGGCTATGTCTCCAGGGGTGGGGAAGGAGCCCGGGGTCTATGCTGGTTGGGTGGTTATATCCGTCTGTTCATGCCCAGTAAGTGTATATATGGTTATAGGGTGGGGATCTTAACGGTTTACAAGTTTTGACCCGGGGGCTATGTCACCAGGGATGTGGAAGAAGTCCGGGGTCTATGCTGGTTGGGTGGTTATATCCGTCCGTTCATGCCCAGTAAGTGTATATATGGTTATAGGGAGGGAATCTCAATGGTTTCCAAGTTATGACCGAGGGGCTATGTCCCCAGGGATGGAGAAGCAACTCGGTGTCTATGCTGGTTGGATGGTTGTATCTGTCTGTTCATGCCCAGTAAGTGTATATATGGTTATAGGGTGGGGATCTCAACAGTTACTAAGTTATGACTCAGGGGGCCTACCCACACCCTCATGGTTACACCTCTTGTGACCCCCGGGGCGGGTCCAATTCTGACCCCAGGGTCACCATTTAAGCAAACTTGGTAGACGACTACTAGATGATGCTACATACAAAATATCTAAGCTGCAGCCCTTTTTGTTTCGGAGAAGAAGATTTTGAAGTGTTTTTCCTATATACTTCTATGTAAAAATGACACATGGGCCATAATTTTGTCAAAATGAACGGAAAAGTTATGGGGATTGTTGGATAAGGTACAGAATTTGATGTGAAACATTAGTTTAAAACTTTATGCAATAACTTGTGCAGTTTTGAAGTTATAAATCTATTGCACAAAAATTACTCTGCCAAAATTCATTCAAATGGAACACGGCTAAGATATGCGCAACAAGGCTTGGTACTCGTCATCCCCGCCAAGATTCGTTTAAATCCGGTCAGGGGATCAGGAGAACTAGTCGGAACAAAGTTTGTGTATTAAAACCTTTAAAGGGCCATAACTCGACCGGAACAAGGCAATGATATGAGTAACTAGGCTTGATACTGATCTTTCTTGCCAAGTTTCATTGAAATCCGGCCAGGGGTTCAAGAGAATTAGTCCGGACAAAGATTAGGTATTAAAACCTTTAAAGGGCCATAACTCTGCAAAAAAAACTTTCAGCCGCAACACGACGACGATATGCACAACTAAGCTTGGTATCAATCATACCTGAAAAGTTTTGTTGAAATTCGACCAGGGGTTCAGAAGAACTAGTCCAGACAAAGTTTGTGTATTAAAACCTTTAAAGGAACATAACTCTGCCAAAGCATTCAACCGGAACATAGCGACGATATGTACAATTAGGCTTGGTACTGATAATCCCTGCAAAGTTTCACTGAAATCCGGCCAAATGAAGGTCCTATTGTCTTCACGAGGCAAAATACAGCATCTTTGAACTAATTCAAGGGCCATAAACTACAGTGTAACTAATCCGATTTGGTTGGTTTTCAAACTTGTCCCAAGATTTCATTGATAGTAACAATCTGGTAAAGTTTGGTAAAGATCAGATTAAAAATGAAGGCCCTATCATCCTAACGAGGCAAAATACAGCATTTTTAACTAAATCAAGGTTGTTACTGGTCTGATCTGGCTGGTTTTCGAATTCTTCCGAGCTTTCATTGATATCAACAATCGTACGTGTAAAGTTTGAAAAACATCGGATGAACATGAGTTGCATGCAACATGGTGTCTCGCCTAAAGTGATTTGTTTACCAAACATGTTTCAAATGAACTTCATCTTGATAAAATCGAGTGTTTATGCAACATCAAGTACCTTTGTCTGCATTCAAAAGGGTAGCGTTCATAGTTTTCCATAAAAGGAGCTAAATGCAAATATTAACGAATGGACAGACATTACCATTCCATAGACCAGATTCGGTCAAAAAAGTAGATGCGTGTCCATATCAGCTTGTTACTTCATTATCCTAGATATAGGCTTTACTTATAGACAGTGTCCCTTTAAAAAGTTAATTTCATACTGAAACTGTTAGCATGCAAAAATGTCCACTATTATAATTGGGAAGTATCATGTTACACAGAGGCCGTTGTTTTTTTTGCTCTCACAAATTGACATTTTAATCCAGGGTTTCCCCAGAAAATTGTGAAGGCATGTTGTTCTGACATTACATTTACCAAACTGGGCTTGAAAAAAATAGTGCCTATTAATGGCAAAATGGCAAAATAACATACTTCTATGATTTTGGTGCAAAAGGAACAAGAATCACCATAGAAATTCTATTTTTCTTCTTTTAAATCTGATATTCATGAAAATTAAGAAAATCTTAAGGCATGTTGCTTTGATGAAGGCATGTTGTTTTTCCTTTCTTTTCCAGGAAGGCATGTTGCATGCGACATGCCTTATGATCCTGGGAAAAACCCTGTAATCTAAGCATATATCCTGTTTTATCATGAACATGTTATCACAAATTAATGCTGGTATCTGATTATGATGCAATAAAATAGTTTTAAAGGCCAGATTTCAGTATAAAACTCCAACATGGCCCTTTTTTCAAATTATAATTCTATCAGAGAGGTTTAATCACAAATTTCTAAATCATATTTAGCATTTTTAGTTGGTCAGTTGGAGAGCTGGACGTTATTGGCATTGAGACGAACAATTACCAGGAGGTTATATATGAAATTTGAACATTCTACTCCCAAGGACAAAAAAATTATAATACAATATGTTGACGCCGTCGAGACCGCCAACATTAGCTGGCCATATCGTCTTAATGAGGCCAATTTATAAGTGGTTTTCAAAGTCGACTGAGTTTTCATTGATGTCAACAGTCTGGCAAAGTTTGAAACAGATCGGACGAAAAATGATGGCACTATTGCGTTAACGAAGCACAATATAGCAATTTTAACTAAATCAAGGGCCATAACTCCGGTCTTACTGGTCCAAACTGGCTGGTTTTCGAACTTGTCTGAGGTTTCATTGATATCAACAATCTAGTTAAGTTTGAAAAAGATCGGAAGAAAAATGGAAGCTCTATCGTGTTAACAAGGCCAAATTTTAGCATATTTCAGAAAGTCAAGGGCCATAACTCCGGTGCAAATGGTCCGAACTGGCTCGTTTTCGAACACGTCCGAGCCATCATTGATTTCAACAATCTGGAAAAGTTTTAATAAGATCGGATGAAAAATGAAAGCCCTATTGCGTCAATGGGGGAATTTTCGAGTTAAAGGGGAAAAAATAAATGCGATTTCGAGATATAGGGGGAACAGTGTATTCAGACATTTATATGGCTATGCCCAATATCTGCTTAAGGTACTTACGGACAGTGACCCTTCAAGCAAAAAATAATAAAACACACTTTTTTAAGAGGAATTTTCTCAGCCAAAGAGGGCAAAAATGTAGTCAGTTTTGCTAAGGGAAGGGGCCGAATATGGGCCCCTGTTTATAAAGGGGGAAAAGCTCTGACTCTTTAGCGTAAACCTTCATTCAGTCTGCAGATTTCGATAATTGACTTTGCTAGTCGGTAGGGCATATTAAGGTATGCCAAATTATGTTGCAGAAACGAAGAATAATGTACATGTATTAACAAGGACAACACTTTCTGCGCCTGTTTGATTTATATCTGTCGTAAAAGTCATCATTTTCAAATGCTTTTTTAGACAATAAAAGTATAACATCTGAATTTTAAAATACCATGGATGAATAAAGTTAAGTTTATTCTATCAATCACAATTAAGTAATTAATAAAATAATCGATATATCAAGCCTTAAATATAATTTGTATTGTATTGATTTGGTATATTTTTGGACGGCACCATTTTTAAAATGCAGTGTTGGGACACCTTACAAATTTTCATATATCTCCGCCTAGCGGAGGACTTTTTTAAAAAGAATTTCTGATTCATAAACAGCATGCCCTGGAAAAATCAATGAAACAAAAATTGCAAGGAAAAAACAACTAATTCATTGGTTGATTGAAAGCTGATTATAGGTGAACTTTGAACATAAACATCTCAGTAACCAATAGAAAAACAATGTTTGAGGAATGTTTCATTGAAAAGAAGAATCATTTCTCTGTTCAAATAAATTAACAACATTTCTATAAATAGATGCACCTCTGCACATTTTTCATTTGCATAAACACATGTTTACATTGAAATGCATACACATATGTGGAGCGTCGTATATGTATGTAGCATCTCGATAACTTTTATTGACGGCAATTTAACATATAACATTTATTGATAGATGGGTTTTAAATTGTGGTAATTCTTTTATTTATTGTTTGATTTTGCTAATTTAAAGATCATTTTTTTGTAAAAACATAATCTTCCCATCGGTGTGTATTTCTTTGGGGAAAATCAATCTTTTGTAAAAAGCGTTGTCTTGGCTACATGTAAATCGGAGTCCTGACCCGATTTACGCACGGTATAAAAAAAAAATACGTAAAAATGAACGTGTATTATAAATCCAACATTCCCTTTACAATAAATATATTTAACACTATTCTTCACTCTATCATACATTATGTAAGCCTTTAATTCCAGCTGGAAGTTAGCTATATATATATATAATTTATTTAACAAACCACAGACGTATTAATCAACAGACCAATAAAGTAGCCAACATATCATGTGGCACCTTAGTTTTCCTTCTATCTCCTCTCTCATTTATTCATTGATTCTGATGAAAATTCATTCAAAAGATTCATACAGAATATCAAAATGGGATTATAATAATTATTTTTATTTTGACCAACATATTAAGCTGTACTGTATAAAAAGTGGTTTAAAGATAAAAATCTCATCGTTTTTGTTTTTTCTCTTAAACAAAGTAAAAGTTTCCATTGAATCCTTTTTTGTTTAAAATGGTTGAGTAAAGAAAATGCTATTTTCAGAAGGAGAGAATTACATTGGCATATTAATGAAACTTGTATCTACAAAACTCTTCAAGATACAAGTGTTTAAAGTTGGGCAACATTTTGGGAAATTTTCCCCCAGTTCTAGGTCCCCAGCAGTGGTTTGGAATTAACCGAAAATATCAGATATCAGGTGAGATTATTTGCAGATGACACCGCAGTCTACATCACTATAAATAACCCGTCTGACTGTCAAACTCTACAATCTGATCTTCTTCTTCTAGAGAAATGGGAGTCCAAGTGGGATATGGAGTTCAATCCCAGTAAATGTCAAGTTCTCCATATAACCAGAAATAAAAACTCCCTAAAACACCAATATTTTATAAACTTCATGGTCAACCACTAGAATCTATCGGATGCAAAATATCTAGACGTGGACATATCTCATGATTTATCCTGGAACACACATTAATCACATCACAACAACAGCAAACAGAACTTTAGGCTTCCTAAAATGAAACATACCCATAAAACGGGATTAAGTACGCGAACTTGCATATACCACTCTCGTTAGACCACAACTCAAATACGCATCCACAGTCTGGTCACCGTACACTCTCACTAACATAAATAAAGTAGAAAGTATACAACGCCGCACAGTCAGATTGGTAAACAACAACTATTCACCATATCACTGTATAAACAGATATGCAAACAAATCTTGACTGGGGAACACTTAAAGACTGTTAGACAGAAGAACTGACTCAAAATTGGGAATGTTTTATAAAATATTCCATCACCAGGTTGAAATTCCAATGCTTCCTTATCTCCAACACCCTATCAGAATGGCCACATGCACCCAAATTCTCTCATACAAATGCAAATTCTACAAATTTTCATTTTTTCCTCACACAGTCACACTATGGAATTTGCTTCCTCATAGTACATAGATGTGTTTAGGCAGTCAGTTGAGTCACCACTGAGATCCGGAAGTTGTTGTTTTTCTTCTATTAACACTCCTTTACTTCACTTTTTTCAATTACATGTAGATAGTCTTATCTATCTACTTTTAACTTTTCTCACTATTCTCACTGACAAACGCACTTTTTCCTGTTTAAATTACCGGGAGGAGCGTATAGCAGTATATACTGATATATATAGATAGAAATTCAGGTAAATAAATTTCAGACTCAGTGTCCAATCTGTTTGTTATTAGGTCTGTGAACATTTCGAATTATGTTGATTGCCCAACTTGTAAACATGAGAAAAAAACACCTTACATAAGACTCTTCTACATCCTTTGATCCTGAATGTGATATTTTGGATTTTTTTCTCGGAAAGTCAAACATTTTACAATTTTAACCAAAAAATTGCATCTGTGTGTTTAAACACTTGTTTTCTTGTTATGAGCGTTCCCGTGATTATGATTTTTTACAAAACGGTGTCGGGTAAATACAGCATAATCGTGAGAAATACTTTTTTTTTAAATTTTGTAATCATGAGAGTCCGTTATCTCTATATCCACAGGTTCAAGGAAAGTGGTTTGGACATATAAAAAATGGGCGTGGTGGGGGTGGGGAGAAGGGAATGACAAAAACATAAAATTGTGCTCAGACCTGAAAATGTATCCAATGAATGACAAACCATTTTATCGGTTTTACAAGTTTTTACTCAGGGTATTAAACTTTCCGTCAAGGATTTCTACCCTTACTTTGGAAAAAGATGAAGAATACCACCCCACAAAGAAATGCTTCCCAAAATAGTTATCCTCCCCCGTCCCGTCCATAACCCCTCTCCCCCGCCCCTTACACCCATACACCCACACACACCCATGTAGACTAACTTATTGTTTTTGTGTGATGCTATCTATATACTGCATCGCCCACTTTCGGGTATTTCGTGCACCAGATGCGCGTCAGTGTAGTGTACATTTGGTGAGAGTAAAATATGTATTTACAAACGAGTGAGTTGGTTAAAAGATGATAGTGTTAGGTGTTAAAAGGGCTGAGCAAGACACATGTACTTAGGGCATAAAGTGGGAGTGTAACCGCCACTCTGAAGTGATTTAGCTCAGGTTGTAGCACGCTCTCTGAAGGCAGCTGATTCCACTGTTCTATGGAAAGATTGACGAATGAATACTTGTAGTAGTCGACCAGTGTGTGGATTTGTCTGAAGGCGAGTGAGTGGGAGTGTCTAGAGATGCTCATGGGTGGCTGTGCGTATGGTGGTAACGAATCTGTAACAAATACTCTTTAATATAATTGAATTGAATTGGGGTTTTAAGGCGCACCAACACATGAAAAGGTTAATAGAGGAGGCACAGTCGGGCATCAGACCTTCTGTTTTCAAATTGTGTAAGCATACTAGTAGTAGTATAGAAAGGGGCGGTTCGAGCACAGTTTCTCCTCGCAGGGAATGAGAAAAAACTAGTGAATATGTCAGGGAGGGACTCAGGCGTAACTTTTATAAATGCAAGTCACGCCTAAATCAACACCAACATATTTCAACATTTTTCTCAAGCACCCCGCTCTGGGAAACTCGCTCAAACCGCCCCTTTCTATACTACTAATCAATCCGGTTGTCATTTTAATAACATAACATTTGCAACTCGTTAAGCAAAGTCAGACGGAACCGGGCAGTAGTCTTCATCATCGCTCTGCATATCATTTTTTACCATGGAGTATTTTATTTTCCTACACTTTGCTATTTTGTATTTCAGTTCAAGAAGCTCTTCTCTGTTACTATTCAGCTCGCGTTCATAATTATCCATTTCAACCAGCAATCGTCTTTTTTTAGTGTCCATAAAATCATCACGAACTACTTCATATTCTACTTGGAGTAGTCTGCCTCTCATCAATTCTCTTCTATATTTATCTTTTAAATTGTTAAGTTTTTTGCAAACCTTTTCTAATCTTTCTTGTCTCATTATATAATAATATTATATGTTATTATTTTTAAGCCCTTATTTAATATTTTCAATATCCCTAAATGAGACCCAGCTATTGAAATCCTCATTGTAACCCTTCCATTTCATCAATGCTTGTTTCTTTTTATAATCACGTCGTATTACTTTTTCAATCCTAAATATTTCTTGCTTTGCTTTTATCATTTCTAATTCATAGAAGCTTCCATCAATGTTTTCGTTGTTTAAATCTTTTATTTTGTATGTCACTGGATTTGTGTTTTGAATTTCATCAACAATAAATATTTCTTCAGTCCAATTTTGGGTATAACCTTTCTCAAACGTTCTTTTATATTTGCTGATTCTAACATTATCCCCTATTTTAAAATTTGGCTTAATTTGATTACTTCTCATTTTTCCATACAAGTTGAAATACACCGTTCCTTTATTTTTCTCATCGCTAGCCTCAATCGGCGTCATTTTAATACTCCGATGTTTTGTATTATTATACTTATCAACCGTCGCCTGAAACACGTCTAAATATGTATTTGTATTGTTTGCTGTGAAATATTTCCAAATCGTTTCTTTTAATGTCCTGTTAAATCGTTCAATTACTACAGCTTTTCCGAAATTAAAAGTGTGATACATTTTGATATTATTATCATCAAGGAATTGCTTAAACGTCTTGTTATAAAACTCCACACCCTGGTCAACCCACAGCAATTTACATTGTCTTCCTGTACTGATTATTTGTTGGAATGCTTTGGTAATTTCTAAACCAGTTTTATTTGGAACTGGAATAACCCAAGCAAATTTACTAAATAAATCAATAACAGTAAGTAAGTATTTAGTACCTTTATTATACTTTGAAAACGATTGCATATCAACCAAATCAGCAGACCATATTTTATCAATTTCATTGACAATCACACGGCGTTGAGTGAACTTTCTTCGTATAGGCTTATGAAGTTCATCTGCTAACTTGTCAGTCCATTTCAAAGCCTTTTTTTAGTTTTTTGAGTTTCCAAGACCAAGTTTATATTTTGTACTAATAACTGGTTTTACTATCAAATTCTTAGCGATCTTTTCTCCAATAGTTTTAGACTTACTAGATTTCAAACCAGTAAGCATGTTTCTATCACACATTGATTTATTACTAGGATTTTCGTCATAACAATAATCATGATCTTTACAAACAGCATCTAATTCATTTACTGGTTCCCCGATATCAAGTGGATTACCAGGACCGCAATATTTATAACCAGGAAGTGTTAACCCTTTTTTAGGTAATAGAGGAAGCATAGCTTTATGAATATCAATATTACCACCTTCTGTGTTTTTAACAAACTTTGTTTTAGTAATACCACAAGATGCACAAGTTGCTTTTAACATTTTTCTACCATTTTTTGCTAAAACATACTTAGGATTAATATTTTCAGTAACCTTTTTTTCTTTTATACATTAACTCATATATAATATGATTAGATTAAACTTCGTTTACAAAATATGATGTTATGATGTTTTCATTTTTTACTGGTTTGTAAGGCTTTAATAATTTGTAAAGAATATCGTACACACTATTTCCTTCTTGAAACTTTTTGATAAAGTACAAACAGAAATATCCGCAAAGCACACTTGTTTTATCTTGATATTGGATGGTGTTGTATTTTATATCAGGTACGTACGCTAAAACTTCTTTTGGTGGGCTCAAACCAAACGGATCGAAGTAATAATTATCATAGTAACAAGTCCAGTGCGTGCCAGGTCCAATATGATCATCAAGATTAATAATACCACATTCTTGTTTATTTTGTTTTGTCGGTAATTTGTTTTTGCTGTGCACCCCACTGAAGTTCTGTATGCCTAGCTGCTTAACCCATTTCATTATATCTAAGTTAGATATAGGTTCATTTTTAAAGGTTTTTTTTTTTTATGAATGGGATACTTCTGTATGGTCTGATTTGTGAGTCTACTTGCAAACCTTGTCCTCTTCTATCTACTTGCAAACCTTTTCCAGTTAAGCCACAAATAAGAGATCCAATCCATGGAATTCCTAATGATGCAAGCATTCCAAGAAATCCTCCATCCTGCTGTTGTTTTTTAGTTAGTTTAACAGGGCAGTGGCCTTTTGACTTTGCTATCTTCTTTCTTTGTGCAAGTGTTAATTTATTTGATTTTAGAAGTTTTGGTTTTTTGTCACTAGGAACAGTTGCTGTTACTTCTTGCTGTTTTTTATCACTGGGAGCAGTTACCGTTTTAGGAACAGTTACCGTTTTATTACTAGAAGTTTAATGGTGCAGGAACCTTTTGACTTTGCTATTTTGCTTTTTTGTGCAGCTGTTAATTTATTTGATTTTAAAAGTGTTTGTTTTTTATCAGCAGGAACAGTTACCATTCCATTTCCAAATATTTTACCAATTCCAGTACTTGCCAGACCACTAAGTGCCACTGTTGCTAAAGGTCCTAATATCTTTGGAGCAAATTTAGCAACTGTTGGTAAAATTGTTTTAGTTAACAAACCAGCTAATGCGCCTAAAAAGCCTCCATTCTTGGACTGAGACCTCATTTGTGATTTTGATATACTTATATCTAATCCCCGTCCATTAGATTTATCTTTGTTAATATTGTTAATCTGGGTAGCTGTTAGCAGCAAAGGAAAAGTCCCAGTTAGTTGGTTATTTGTTAACCTGGGTGTTAATTCACTTTTGTTTTCATAAGCCTTTGCTAACTCTGTTTTTGTCCGTCTGTTAAATTTACTGAATAATTTACGTAAGTCATATATATTATAAGTTAGATTAAACTATTACCAATTCATTCCCGACAGTATCAATAACAACATCTTCCTTGTATAATACTAAAGCGTAAACTTTATATCTAGCGGTAGGAACGTTGTTTAGTTTATATCTCAAACTTAGTTGTTTTGGATCAACACTGACTTCATTTTCCTTGTAACTCAAATCGAAATATATCATTCCGAAGAGTTTTTTAAAATTACCTACATTGAGTAAAGTTCCGGTGTTTTTATCATTTTGTTTGTAAGAATAATTAATAACATCTCTGAATATTCTTATGATATTAGCATAACTGTATTCAGTTTCTGGATAATAAACTCCATTTCCAACTTCCAATCTAGCTGATTGTAAATAGCAATTAGCATCAGCAGCATTTACCTTAAACGTATCCAAAAGATGAGGATTTTGTGTTTGTCTTCTGCGACTAGGCATATCACAACCCTCATTTTATGGAGATGTGGTCTATAAACTACGAAAGTTAAAGGGGTCTGACGGGTTTCCTGACCGCTTTACAAATTTAATCAGGAAGTTCGTCAGAAAAGGATATAACACCTTGGTTTTACAGCGCACTGCATGTTTAGTGATTGACCCCTCTACAGTCAGTCATTACGCTTCACTTTTCACTTGTGCGATGACTGGACTACCTCTTGGGACTCTATGATTGTACCTACTGAAATTCCAACTAAGGGAGTTGGGTGCATGAGCTTTCGTCCCTCGGATTTTCTGGTCGTACCCTAGATTGGTCTTCTCTTTAGCTGCAACTACTATGGTTGTTCAGTACAATTCTGGATACATCCTGAGATGTTTATTATTTTGTATGTATATTTTTAGTTGGTTTCTCTGGATGTGGACTTTATTGTTAGAGATTTCCTTTTGATGGGATTTAGTTTTGTTTACACTGTCTTGTCTATTTGGGCGCTGAAGACAGGATAATAGCGAGGATTGTGCGCATATAAAATCGATTCAAGCTAACCAGTAGGTCTTATTGCCTACTGACCGTTCCAAGTCGGTAACCCTGTCTTCACCACCCTTTCTGTTGTTTTTTGTCTCTTTCATTGTAGTTTCAAGTCCTTGTTTGCAGTACAGTGTGGACCTACGATGCCATTGCGTTCGGACGCTGTGGTTTCTATAGGACCCTATATATCATTTTGAGAAGAACTCTTGTCAGCCCTTTGCAAATACACAAAAACGTGTTTGGGACTTTTGACTCCAGCCGTTATTCTAAATACAGATTCTGTTAGTTGAGTACTTCCGCTTTCTTGTATCATTTCACGAAGATAAGTCCATCTTGTTGATGTCATATAATTTGTCATTACATAACTTAAACCATCTGAGTTAAATATCATTCTAGGTATCCACAAAACTTATTTATTAATAACTACTCGACCATCATTGAAAATTAGCACATTATCATCTGTTAGTTGCAAGCTGATTTGAATCTGACTAGGAGGAAGCATGTTTGTTTCCAAACCTCCAAAGAAGGAATATTTATTTAATGGGATTATAGAGTCAACTTTTTGATTAGTTATGATTAAAGCATGACGAGAAGTAAATCCCGGGTTATAACCAACTTGATCATCTCGAGATTCTGCAATATCTGTACTATCTAAATAAAAATATTCGTTTGTTCCAGTTGTCTTTGCATAGTCATCAGAAATTTCAAGCAAGCTTTTGATATTAACAAATCTGTGAAGATTATTTCCATCGTAAACTATTTTTCCATTTTGCTTTACTTGCATTTGATCAATCAGTGAAGCTGCATCGTTAATTAGAGCAATTCTGTCAGCGTCTGCGAAATTGGCTCCACCAGCAAGTTTGTTTACTTGAAAACTGATTTCAAAATATGCGTTATACCAATCAAAGTAAGAACTTCTGTCATTTAGTGTAAATTGGTAGCCACTTTTCATTTGCCTGGTAGCATTACCTGGTTGTGTCACGGGGGTATCTAACTGAATAGGTACATGCTCGTATCTAGTATTATATTGATTACTTCGAAACATCTATATATACTAGTAATTAGATTATTTTTTATTAATTAATCGATTAATTCTCACATGAATTCCCCTTCCGGATAGTAATCTGTTAATTTTTGCATTTACATCTTCTTCAATTATATCATCAGCCGCAACTTTAGCTGCATCTTTTGTGGCAGCCTTTGTAAGTTCTTTTAAAATCATCTCACCTTTTGGTTTAGGTTTAATAACTGAAACTAACTTATCAGCAGCCATTTTTCCTACTTCATCTCCAAGTTTTTTAGAGCCGCTTTCTATGATTTGCTTGCCAGCAGTTTCTAATGCTTTCTTGCCTGCTGTTTTCACAGACTCGCTGAATATCTTTGATCCGACTTTTGAAAGAATGTCAAATATGCCAGCTCCAGTTATTCGATCAACTTGAGTATATGTTCCCGTACTAGTGTCATAAACTTTTTTTAAACATACCATATAACTTATGTTACATTAATTCCTTCAAAACAAAACGGAATGATGTGTGGACACCATTAAGATTAATAATCTTACCAGAGAAGTCGGTAATGTAAATATTAATACTGTTAATGATCGTTTTGTTTACCTCACAGAACCCGACTCTTATTGGTTCATCTTTGAAAGGATATGATCTCGTAAGATCAGCTGTACTTATTTCATAAATAACATTTCCGTATGATCCATCAACAAAAGAATTACTTATCAAGTCACAGTGAATATACAACGTATCGATAGAATTTGTTATGTTTAGTGTTACAGTTCCAAATTTAGTTTCTCTGATAACTGCATCTTTGTCAAACCCGATCAAGGTGTGAAAGTTTGATTCTCTCAAATCAAGTACAAATTTATTATGAATTGTGACCAAACATTTGAAACTTGTTAAATCAAACTCAATTCTTATCGGGACAGGCGAGTCATTGGTTAAATCATTGTTTACAGTCAATGTTTCTTTTATGTAATGATCGATATCAGCATAACTGTAATTTCCATTTGTAAAAATAATACTTTTCCAATCTGTTCCATTGTGATACCTTATCACTTTATTATTAAAATCTTCACTAATATTATACCATGAGTAAGTCATAGAATTAATCTTATCAAGTCCAATGCCATACTGTTTGTTTCTGCCTAATAATATTGGTCTGTCAAACACAGTTGTAAAATTACTTGGTGTGTTTGAGCTATTAATTATTGACGCTTTTTCTGATGATAATACAATTTTTTGTTCCATATAATATAGGATGGATAAAATTAATCACCTTTGTAATACAGTTTAAAACTTGATTTTTTAAAATTGAAAACTTGCGTAGTATTTGCTTTTGTGTTAGATCTGAAAGCAATTCTATTAGATGGCTTGGCATATACTTCAAATGTTTCTTTTAATATTCGTCTGTCATTGTCTATTATCGGATAAAACTTCTTAGTACCGTTTTCTAATGTTAAAAAAATATGGAAACTTTCTACATCTGCTCCTGTGTAAGTAAAATCCATTTCAAGTATGTAACGACCTTCTTTGAGAATTGTAAATTCAGTCAAACTATCTTCAAATCGTATTTTATAATATTCCTCACTTTTTATAAGTAGATTGGCTACAAAAGTAAAGGCATCAAGCAAAGAGTTTTGACGGGTTCTTTCAAGTGGTTTTTGAGTTGGATACGATACAAAAGTCGATAGTATACGGCCATAGGCAGAAAAGGCATCTTGTATAATGCTTGTGCCATCTATTGTATATTCAAAAAGTAGAATCCGACTTAAATAGTCTACTTTTGCTTGCAACCCATCAATTATACCAATAATTGCTGAATGCCGACTACCAGACTTTTGATTAAACTGTTTCAATGAAGCTATTTCACCATCAAAAGCTGTGTTTCTTTTTTCCTGGGCGGCTTTCAATTGCTTTGAAACATCATCAATAGCAGTCTCAAGTTTATCGATGTTAATCAGTTTGCTCAGTGCAGTCTCAAGTTTATTAGTGTCGACCAGTTTGTTCAGAGCAGTCTCCAGCGACTTGTCGTCAACCATTTTCTTTTTGATATCTTCAAATTCCTTGTTGATATCGGCAACGTTGGTGTTTATCTGCTCATTTAATATTTTAATTTGAGTTACTTCGGCAGTAAAAGCAGTCCTCATTTGTTTTGAAGCATCGGCAATAGCAGTTTCAAGTTCATTATTGTCAACCATTTGTGTATTGATTTCCCCAATCCGTGCATTAATATTTTGAACACCAGCTCTTATTTGTTCGCTTAATTTCTTGTAGTTTTCACTCTCTTCCAATACAACTTCTTTCTTTTCTAACTCTTTCAAAGCATCACCCAGAAGTTTTATTTCATCTTTCAATCCGTTTTGAATTTCAAGCATTTTCTCGCGGTTTGCTTGTAACTTTGTTTGTATCAGACTTAGTTTATCTTCAACACCTGTTGTCAGAGTTTTTATCATGTCTGGAATGTTATCAATATTATAATGACGTATGATTTTTGCTACTCTTCTTACAGTAAATTGCTTTGTTGCTGCATCATCTGCTTTTGTTGGATTACCAACATTCATAATTTTATTATTATCCATGTTGAGCTCACTTCTCAAAACATTTTCCTGGTTTCTGCCTTTGTTAAGATAATTAATCAAATGTTTTTGTTTTACATACTCAGACAGCACAATACCAACATGTGTAATATTGACACTGCCAGTAGTAACATCCTCGCCAAGATCATTAAAAAGTCCCATTATATAATATGATTAGATTAAATTTCACCGTTGAAGTTACGTTTTACTAACTTCCTCGGGCGATCAAGATACAGAAAGTCATACTGCTTGTCAGTTGCTTTTTTATACTGATCTTTGCTGACATCTTGTTCGTTGGAAAGCATGCCCAGCTCACGATTAACCGGAGTCGCGAAGAAGATGTAATGAGAGCAATTCAGCCGAATGTCTTTAGGGGTTTTGTAATAAGATTGAGATAAATAAATTACACAACAATTTTTGTGTCTTCCCTGGATAAAATAATTAATAATATCATTTTGGTTGCGATCACAAACATAATCATCAAAACTAGCTATCTTCTGATTATCTGAATCTAAGGTATCCACAGGGATAACTTCATCATTTGAACATTCTAATATGTCTTCGACTGGGATTTTATTCTTTTTAGCTATCTTTTCAATTTTTTGTGATAAGACCTGATACTTGGACTGCTCTAAGTTTTTAGCAAACAAATAAATCTTGTCGTAATAAACCAAAGGTTTCAGCAACATATGAACTAGTGTGTTTGTCTTGCCAGAACCAGAATTACTGCAAATTAACATTCTAAAACAACAGTCTGGCATGAAGTTCCATATCTGTTTAAAATTACCGTTTTCTGTTTTCATATCATAGTTTGGAATTTCCATTATAATAATAGTCAGATAATATTAATATTATCTAAGTATTATTATATATGTCTAAAGTGTATTGTGGAATAAAACAAATCCCTCGCGGCAAACGCCTTGGAACAGAAGCAGAATGTTTTAAAGCTAATCAAGTCAGATATTACGGATTACAAAAGTAGTTAAGACTGCAGTTGAAAAAGCAGTTAAAAAAGCAGTCAAGCCTGCAGTCACAAAAGCAGTTAAACCTGCAGTAACAAAAGCAGATAAGAAAGCAGTTAAGCCTAGAGTTAAGAAAGCAGTTAAAACTAAAGCTGAACCCAAAGGCGAAAAACGCTGGGTAAAAGACATAACCCCGGAAGAATGGATTAAAATACAAAAAGATGAGGCAGCAGCCGAGGCAGCAGCCGTTCTCAAAGGAATAAAAGACATACCCCCGGGGAAACAGATTAAAATGCAAAAAGATGCGACGAGAGAGATGATAAAATTAATGATGCAAGCAAAGCGTAAACAATTAAACCGATCTTAAACTTATCTGATTTTATCTTATTTTAATCTAACCTTATATTATATATATGTATAAAGTGTACTGTGGAATAAAACAAAGCCCCCGTGGTAAACAACTTGGAACAGAAGCAGAATGTTTTAAAGCTAATCAAGTCAGATATTATGGATTACAAAAAGTTAAGATGAATATCCCAGGACCTACAAAACAAAAAGATGCAGATCCTGCTGTCTGGAGACCAACAACGAAAAATCCAGGAAGTCTGTCGAAAACAGAAGAACGACCAAATACTATTTATTTGATAGGATTAGAAGCAGAAAGAAAGCATATAAATAAAATGTTAAGCAAATCTGAATCTCCTAGTGAGATAACACGTCTGGAGAAAAAGTTGGTTAAAATACAAAATGAGTCTGATAAAGCACATGCAAATATTAGACTCATCAGAAAAAGAAAAAAAAAGCAGTTAAACCTGCGGGTTAAGAAAGTAGTTAAGCCTGCTACTAAAAAGAAAACAAAATCTGCATAATACTCGATTTAAGTTATCTTAACTTGGTTTAACTCATATCAACTTGTCTTAATTTAACTTATTTTAATCTAACCTTATATTATACATGTCTTTGTTAAAATTGAAAGAATTAGCAGAAAAAAAGCGAAAAGCAAGCGAGCTTGTCAAAGAATACGAGAATAAAGTTACTCAAAAAAGACTAGAAAAAGGAGCTAGTCGTGATTTGTACAAAGAAATATTTAAACCTGTAAGTAGCGAAATAAAAAGTCAGTCAGAACAGCTAACCGAGCAGTTAGCTTCTCTTCCGAAAATAAGTCAGCAATTAGCCGCTCTTCCAGCAGCAATAGGTGAGGAAGTACAAGAAAAACAAATGTATCAGGGATTACCCCAGTTATTCGATGAAGAACCAACTACTGCTAATCTAGATGCTGGAATCGATAAAGAAGTGATAAATCTACATGACTTGCCCTTACCATCGAGTGTAGTTAAAGATAATGACCAAGAACTTGCAGACATACTCGAATGGCTTAGTGATATTATCAAACAAAATGGTCGCGACAGGGCTACAGTCACTAAACATTTAAAAACTACAAAGGATGCAACCGAGAAAGATCAATACAAACAAGTTCAAAACACTTTGGTAAACGAGTCAAAAGCTTTAAAATATTATAAAAAAAGAATTGATGCAATGCTTGTCTATAGTGAAGTCTTTTCAGGCAAAGGATTACAACAAAAAAGAAATTCCTACAAAGTCGACAAAGATGGTCGCTATGGAATGTTGCAAATTGATTTACCTAAGCTTATTGGTCATCACAAACTTATTGCCAAACAAGGAGAAGCAGTTGTGCTAGATTTGAAAGTAGACGATGATTTTATAGACTTGATAACGAAACGTTACAATAATAAAAAAGCTTATTCAAAGCTGTCTCAGAATGTTTTTAAGGAACTAACAGAATTGTCTGGTTTACCAATTCATAAAGGTTCTTCAAAGTTCAAAAAGATTTTAGGAGGTTGTGCTGATGTTGAATATTACAATAGTCCTGATGATTTGCTTAATGATCTGGAGTTGGTATGTGGAAGTATCGAATCAGGAAATAATAGTCCACAGCTGATAAATAAAGGTATTAGCATAATCGATGAATTATTAAAAATAGGTAAAATATCACCCAAAGAACACGAGCAACTATTTTCTAAATATTTTAATTAAATTATTGTCTAACTGTAATTATACATGAAAACCAAAGAAAAATTAATTGATCACTTGACGCGACTTGTAGCTGCATACAGACGCAGTTATAAATTGTGCGGTATTATAAACACAACGTTACAGATTACCAGCGGAATAATTGGTTGTGGTGCTGTCCTAGCATTAGTTCCAGCAATTCCTGTTTTCATAGCTGTAGTTGGCGCAGTTCCTCCAGTAGTTGCTGTTTTAGTGAGTAAAACAAGAATAGCAGAAAAAAAGACTTTGTTAAAAACACATCATAGGAGTTTTAAACAACTCCTATCATATGTCCAAACAACAACAGGACTAGAAAATGATGAAGAGATAATAAGGATTGTCTTTAATAAAAATATTAGAAATTCAAAAAAATGATAACTTTACAGAACCTTTGGAAATGCATATGAAAAGGTTCAAGCTTAATGGACATTAAGCTAGTAGAGATGCTCCGTAGCATCTGTTCAAGTTAAACGGTCATGGCATTTAGTTGTAATTCGACTTGTTTCCATATCCTATCGTACTTTTCTCTGGTTGATATTGTTTTAATCGGTTTTGTTTCTTTTTCTATTTTTAATATTTTAAATATTTTCTGAAAAATGTATTCAAATTTGATTGATCTTTTTCGACTTTCTAGCTTATCTAAAATCTTTATAATTTTGTAAAACAAATCTTCAAATCTTTGTCTATTTGCAGAAGACAAATCATATTCTACCAAGTATTTATCCAAATGGTACTTTCTGTGGTAAATAGATTTCGTTCGGTGGTAGTTGTAACCTGTGATAAGATTGTAACCATTGTGAGTGCCACAATTAAGACAAACACGCTCGTTATCGAAAACTTCACAAGTATCGTTACAATTCGCACATGCGTAGGTACACTTGTAACACAGCTTGGCTCTGGTACAATATTTACAAAGCTTTTTTTTCTTAGTTGTGTAAAATAAGATGCAATCTGTGCACACCCCAGGAGGATCAATAATATCTAAAACTCTTTTACACTATTTGCAATTCATTATATTATACTATAGCATTATATATTTAAATATAGGCTTAAAAAATAATATCTTATGTAATATTATAATGGAACAAGTAGAACAGGAAATCAAAAACTTCAAGGAAGATCAAATGGCATATGCCCAAACGGTTGATTTTGAAGATATGAGTAAGCTTGACAAAGAGTTAATAGTTTTTACAAACTTTCAAGATTTGACAGAAAGAATCATAACAATGGTAAAACAACTAAAACAGTCATGGAAAATAAAAAAAAAGGGGATATAAACAAGCTGCATGCTTTTTGTAAAAAAACAAATTTCAGAGGCAACCAGTTACCAGCCAAAAGTATACAAAGATTCTTTTATTGCTTACTACAGCATTTTGTTAGACAAAGGAATTAAAATTATTATGTACGGATGATTTACCGGCTGGCTGGCAAAGCATCCTAGTTTGCTGCTGCTACGCAGCAAAGTACGGATAAATAAAAATAACGTAATCTATAGTATATGAGTATTTACAGTCATGCAGAAGAAGAAAGAAAACATTTTGAGGAGAAACAGAAGGTTTATGAGAAAGTAGCTGCTTACGAGCAGGCTCTTTTAACCAAGACAAATGCACTTATCAAAGAGTTTGAGACAGTTCACATGCAACGATTGTCAGATGATATTGCAGCTTTTAAAAAAGATTGGGCAATAAAAACTGGGATTGAGTGCAATGATGCTGTAAAGCTTCTCACAGATCTAGCAGAAAAAGAAATTAAGATTTTTAATGAAACACAATTAAAAGTAATGTCTGAAAATGTTGAGTTGTTCAGAGATAATATAATCAGCAATCTAGAAAAACGTCATGTGATTAATACTGATATCGGATGTTATGAAGACTTTGAAACGTTTGTCGAAAGTTTAAAAGAAATGATTGATGCAGAAGTTTTTGATAAAGACGAGTTTATAAACTATTGCAAATACAGGATAAAAATAAAATCACTGGCAGCTGGAGATGATCTTGAAACTGTTGATTTTGATAGATACTGCAAATATCATGTAAAAATAAGTCAGATGATAGATAATAGAGTTCTTGAGGAAAAATGCTTTCGGAGATATTTGGACATTCTCCTGGATAATAAAATAGATGCTCTCTTGGATGAGGTTACTAACGAGGACATCAATGAACATGTTTATGAGGTTATCGATGAGGATACCGGTGGGGATGCCGACGAGGGTGAAAATATTAAATAAAAAAATCATTGTTTAATTAATTAATTAATTAATTAATAGAGGCTTAAAGAAATAATCTCATGTAATATTATATAATGAGTATCCGAGAAATTGAAACATCCCCAAAACAGTATAGCAAGGTTTTTAAAGTAAATGTTGTCAGTAATGACCCGCTCACTCAACTGCAAAAAACACAACCAAGCGTTATAAAATGTCTTAAAACAGAACTAAGAAAAACGGGTGGCGTTAAATTAAGTGTTGATGTAAAACATACTTTTAAAAAAACATCGATGGGAGACCAAGAAACAGGTCCTGCGATCACATACAAAACAGCTTACTTTAATTCTAAAGCAGCAACAATATTAACCGAAAATAATATTATCGAGGCGCTGGACAAAGCACGTGAGGAAATTATAAATAGAGTTGGGAATTGGATTCAGATGGGAAGTGGTTGGATAATTGAGAAACTAGACGCACACTATATAAATCGAATAAAGTATAAGCCTCTGCGAGGTAGCTCTTATTTGAATTTACCAAAAGAACTGCAAAACAGCAAAAAAGGATTGGTAAATATAAAAAATGAAGATAACGAGTGCTTTAGATGGTGTCATTTGGCTTGTAAATTCCCTGTTAAAAAAAATCTTCAAAGAATAACAAAGTACAAAAATCATATTGGTGATCTTGATTACAAAGGAATTACATTTCCTGTTACTATCAAACAAATCCCAAAAATAGAAAAACAAAACAACATTTGTTTTAACATATTTGGATATGAAGATAATCAAGTATACCCTTTGCACATATCAAAAAATAAAGCAGAAAAAACTTGTGATATGCTTTTGATCACCGAAGAAGAAAAAAATCATTACGTGTGGATAAAAGATTTTGACAGACTAATGTTTAGTCAAACACTACACGAGGGGAAAAAATGGTTTTGTAAAACATGCTTGCAGTGCTTTAAATTCGAAAGGACGCTAAAAGCTCATAAGCCTGATTGCCTTTCACTTAACGGAAAACAAGCAATAAAAATGCCAAACAAAGATGAGAAAGTTAAGTTTAAAAACTACGACAGGCAACGTATGGTTCCGTTTGTTATATATGCTGATTTTGAAGCAATAACTGAAAGTATTTCTTCGGCATCGAACAATCCTGAAAAATCTGTGCAAGAAAACTATGAATACGCATTTTAAGAAAGATTTGGTGATGTCACAGAAAGAAGAAGCTAGATTCCAAAAATCTAAATCATGCCATATTTGTGGTAATGGTTTTTCAATAACTCTTAAAAAAGATGACCCAGGTCGTACAGTAGCATATGAAAACTCCGTTAGAAAAGTTAGAGATCATTGTCATATAACTGGAAAGTACAGAAGAAGCGCTCATGACATATGTAATATTAATTTCAGGCTGACTAGAAAAATACCTGTTGTGTTTCATAACTTGAGAGGATATGATTCTCATTTCATAATGCAACAGATCGGAAAGTTTAAACAAAACATAAATGTTATACCGAATAACATGGAAAAGTATATGGCTTTCATGTTAGGAAAAAGTTTAGTATTTATTGATAGTTTCCAATTCATGTCCCAATCATTAGATAATCTAGTAAAAAACGTTCCGTCGTTTCAATACATATCTCAAGAATATAGCGGTAAAAAGTTAGACTTGCTAAAAAGAAAAGGCGTTTATCCTTATGATTATATGAACAGTTTTAAACGTTTCAAGGATACTAAGTTACCTGAAAAAGATAGCTTTTATTCTCAATTAAATGATGAGCTCATTTCAGATGTAGATTATGAACACGCTAAACAAATATGGAAAACATTTAAGATTAAGGATATGGGAGAATATCATGATCTGTATCTTAAAACTGATGTGCTGCTACTGACAGATGTTTTTGAAAACTTTAGAAAAATGTGTATCGAGTATTACAAATTAGATCCTTGTCATTACTTCAGTAGTCCTGGTTTAGACTGGGATGCATGTCTCAAGATGACTGGTATCCAACTTGATTTAATAACTGACATTGACCAATATTTGTTTGTGGAAAAAGGATTAAGAGGCGGTACGAGTTACATTACAAATAGATATTCAAAAGCTAATAACAAATATATGAAAGACTATGACAAGAAAAAATAAAGCAAGTACATAATATATCTCGATGCTAATAACTTGTACGGGTGGGCCATGTGTCAACCGTTACCTACTGGCAACTTCAAGTGGGTTGATAAGTTTGAAAAAGGAAAATCAAATTACATTGTTGAGTGCGATATTGAGTATCCTGAAAAACTGCATGACTCGCATAATGATTATCCTCTTGCCCCAGAAAGTTTAAATATCAAAGACGAGTGGTTGTCAGACTATTGTAAAAATTTAAAACAAAAGTTTAATTTAGGACATTGTAATGTTAATAAACGTGTTACGACGTTGAAAAATAAAGAAAAATATGTCGTGCATTTTAGAAACTTAGAATTGTATAAAACGCTCGGATTGAAGGTAACAAAAATAAACCGAATACTACAGTTTGACGAATCAGAGTGGTTAAAAACATACATAGATTTTAATACTGCTAAGAGGAAAGCTGGTAAAAATGCTTTTGAAAAGGATTTCTTCAAACTGATGAACAATTCAGTTTTTGGTAAAACTATGGAAAACTTGAGAAAAAGGATTAATGTTAAATTGACTCACGACGAGGAGGTCCTTTAAAATATGCGGCAAGACCTTAATTTATTTCTTGTAAAATGTTTAATGAAAATGTATTTGCTATAAACAGAATAAAAGAACAATTAGTTTTAAATCGTCCTTGTTATGTTGGCATGTGTATTTTAGACTTGTCAAAATATTTGATGTATGATTTCCATTACAACTATATCAAAAACAAATATGATGAAAAAGCTAAGTTATTATTTACTGATACCGATTCCTTGTGTTATGAAATAAACACAAAAGATGTGTATGCGGACTTCTACAAGGATAAAGAACTTTTTGATAATTGAGATTATGATCCAAAAAGTAAGTTTCATTTTAATAATAATAAACAAGTTATTGGCAAGATGAAAGATGAAACTTGTGGAATACCCATTGTTGAATTTGTCGGGCTGCGTAGTAAGTTATATTCGTATATGTTAGACAATGAGGTTAGTACAAAGAAATGTAAGGGTGTTAAAAAGTGTGTTGTTAAAAAACAGATAGCACATAAGATTACAAAAAGATTTTGTTTACGGCAACAGAAGCTCACCATGAGATGAAAGTCATTAGATCAAAAAAGCATAACATAAGCAGCTATGCAATAAAAAAAAAAGTTTATCAGCTTATGATGATAAACGGTACATACTAGATAATGGACAAGATACATTAGCATACAAGTAAAATACTCCATGGTAAAAAATGATATGCAGAGCGATGATGAAGACTACTGCCCGGTTCCGTCTGACTTCGCTTAACGAGTTGCAAATGTTATGTTATTAAAATGACAACCGTATTGATTAGTAGTATAGAAAGGGGCGGTTTGAGCGAGTTTTCCCGAGCGGGGTGCTTGAGAAAACTTGAAATATGTTGGTGTTGATTTAGGCGTGACTAGCATTTATAAAAGTTACGCCTGAGTCCCTCCCTGACATATTCACTAGTTTTTTCTCATTCCCTGCGAGGAGAAACTGTGCTCGAACCGCCCCTTTCTATACTACTACTAGTAAACTTGCATAGGTGGTGTAATTTATTGTTAAAGGTCCACATAGCAGCTTGGCACTGAACCATCTCAATCTTGTCAATATTAGCTTTTGTATATATGGGCTCCAAACTGGAGAGGCATACTCTACAAGCGGACGGGCTAGCGCCTTAGAGGCTACTTCAATGATTTTAAGGTATTTTGTTCTGATGTTCCTCTTTATGAATCTCAATGATCTGTTTGCGGAGGCACTATGGTTGTTCCGTGAAAGATTATTGCTGATGTCAACACCCTAGTACTTAGAGCTTGGTACAGTCTCCAGTTTGACCATGCACTGTATTCTGGGTAGGCACTGGGGACATGGAGCGTGTGACCGGTCTGATAAAGCACTTAACAGGGTTAAACGCCATGTCCCATTCCACTTCCCAGGACTGTAACATGTTGAGTTCATCCCGGAGTAGTTGTGCATCATGAAGGCTGAACACTGCCAAGTAGGCGTCTGTGTCATCAGCAAAAAGCCTCTCTGAGAGATCATTTATGTAGGAGGCTAGAAAGAGTATGGGGTCTAGTACTAAACTCTTGGGAACCCCTGTGGTGACCTGGACAGCACCTTCTACTTGTCGGAGTGTTCATTTCACAGGACTACAGATTGGGTTCTGTCCGTGAGGAATGTTATAATCCACTGTAGCGCTTGGCCACTTATACCGTACTGGTGGAGATTCAAAGGGAGTTTCTGGTGACTTATCTTATCAAAGGCTTTACTAAAGTCAAGTAGAATAAGTTCAGTCTGACGTCATTCTGAGCAATTTCGGGCAGGGTCTTCAACAAGCATTATAAACTGTGTGTCGCATGATCTTATGGTTCTGAACCCATGTTGGCGGTCATATAAGATGTCATATTTTTCTAAATGGAAGTTGATGTGGCAATATGTTCAAGCATCTTACATGGTATGCCGGTTAAGAAGGTGGATCTGTAGTTAGAAGCAGAAGATTTATCACCTTTTTTAAACTGGTGAGAAACATTTGCACTGTTCCAGTCCTTGGGACCATCCTGTGATTATTGACGTCTGGCCGGAAGATAATGGCAATGTATTGTGTTCCCATGAAGACTGTTAAAAAAGATGTAAACCAGCTATTGTGTCATCCAAGGCCATGTATTTATAATTAATAACCTACATGTATAGCAGTTTCTGGATGAGTACATAGAAGGTTGATTGCTTACATTTAACATCACATGATGTTGTTGTGTGTTTATGATGTGATACAGTATATGACTGTCATGGTTATTTAAAAAATAACTTGTTCATCTTATTGGATTATTTTAAATGTTCTATATGACATTCTATGACAATATAAATACAGCTTTTTGGGTTTGTTGTTTGTTCAGTATTCAGTATTTAGAGTTCAGTATCTGGTCAGCATTTGGATTGCGAATAATTTCAGTATAAAGTGAAAATATTGGATGCTTTGAATTAGAAATATATTGTGAGAGGATAAACAATATTGTGCTCATCTATAATAAAAGTCACACATTGGATTATTTGAACCATTGTGAATAAATAAACCAGGAAAGACTTGAAGTGAAACTGGATTAAAGTGGCACTTGGCAATTTAGGTTAAAGGGACACTTGTCAATATTAATTGGACTTTTGTATAACCTGCTCGAACTTACCCGTGAGGGTGTGCAGCAGTATAGAGAGATTGATATAATATAGATATCGCAATTAAGAAATACTGAATCCATTTTATGTATTTTCTGTTAGTGAATATTTTTCGTTGTAGTATTTGAATAAATTTGTTGATTGTATTTTCAAAATAGTTGTTGTTGGTTTTGCTTCCTTTCTTGTTACATTATAACCGTAACAATGGTGCTATCATCTCAAGCTGTTGCATCACCAGTGGTTTCAGATTATCAGGTCACTTCTTTATGTGTGGTTAGATCCTTCAATAGCCTAAACACTCCTTGTGTTTTTTGTTTCTTTGCCGGTATGGTGTTTTACGTCATTTTGAACACATGTAAGGTTATATGAGTATATGACAGTCGATTTGTGATATAGTAATATCAGGCATTACATGTCTGTCACTTGTGTGTCTTGAGGAGAATGAAGGGAGAGGCCCCGGGTCTTATATTTGTCAACAAGATCCTGAACTGCCATCTGCCACCGCTGGCCAACGAACAATGTCGACTTTAATAAACTTGCTCACTTATCATTAAATATAACGTACTCCCTGTTAAATATAAGTTTGGGTTTTCACATTTTCTTTATTATTCTACTAAATATTGATGAATTATAATAAAAAGTTAGTATGCAAAGGTAATTTGCTTTCAACTGTTCTAATAATTTATATTAATGATATTAAAAAGGCAAAAACAAAAATCCTGGGAAAACTAATTGGACGCCACGAGTTTTTTTTTTCTTCAAGATTACCCTTTAATCAGTAATTACCGTTTGTTTTGAAAAAAGTTTCTTGACAAGTGCTTTCGTTTGAAACGAATTTCATTTAAAATATGTGACAGCTCGTGCATTGTAGTTTAAATCAAAATATGGGCGAACTGAGATGGGACCTAACTAGGTTGTTTGCGGACACATCACAGTTCGCAACTGTTGTTTCCGGGTTCCGGTTTCGACTTTCGTTTTCGTCATTGGAAAATTGTAAACATCGAACTTTTGATAAATTATTGATATAGGTAGAAATAGTATAATGGGTTGTATATTTATTACAATATATGCTCTTCCTTACTATAGTTATAACAGATAACAATGATATTAGATTTACATTATTATGTCAAATGTATGATTATCATTAGTTTTCGTGGATGATTTTTACGCCACGTAAAAAACACCAAAAGAAGATACATAGATGTATACAAAAAATAAAGCTTTTAATATAATTATCATTACAAACTAGTTTTATAAAGTGCGAAAGTCAGTTGAGCACCAACGATAAACACCGAGTTTACCCCCTACCAGAATGCGCAGGTCTTTTTATTTTATTGGTCACTGATTGGTCAAATTATTTTGATGATGTCATGTAAAAGCATGGATATATGGTAAAAGTTATGAATAACGGGTATCAACAACCTATGAATAAACCTATACTTTTAATCAGAACATATATACATTATTAAATGACCTGAACACCTGGATAGAGTGTTTATAAATGGTTTTATAGTGTAATTTTGTTGTTATTTGCCAGGTTAGTTTCTTTAAAATATGATGATAATAACGTACTGATGAAGGCCCTATCTGGAGTGTCTTTAATAGTGCTTGTGTTTTTGTTGCAACTTTATATGGATTTTGATTAATTAAACAGTTTTCCAAAAATTATGTATTGCAGAAAACACTCAACACCAATGGTGGTGCGTTTGAAACTGATAACCGTTGGTGATGCGGGCGTAGGCAAGAGTAGTTTGTTTATTACACATTCTACAGGGACATTCCCATCTGAGTTTGTGACGAGAGTGTTTGACCAACATTCAGTTGGTGGAACTATTGATGACACTGATGTGGAGATGGCCCTGTGGGATACAGATGGAGAGGTACTTATTACCAGTATACCACATTATATTACGGGTTGGTATAAGGCCCCTTCCTCACCCAAATTTCTTTTAAAATCATGCAGTTTTCCCCATTTTTAAAACTTACCTGAGGAAATTTCATTCCCCATTCATGGATTTTCCCCCCAATTTAGGCCAAAAGGCCCCTTCCCCAAAACTGGTAAAAAGGCCCTGTGACAGGACAAGCTTGATTCTTAAAGGGACTGGAGGCAATCTGGAAGAATAATAAGTTTCAATCCAAATACTAGTAAAACCAGTGTAATGTATTTCAGTTGCTTATTCAGTGTACATAGGCACTATTAAAACTAATCCCCATCAAATAGTCAATGTAATTAATTATTGTTAATGATATAGTTTAGTCAGAAAACGATGTGTCGGCTAGTTTTGGTGCTTAAATCATTAATATTAATTGTTATTGATGCTTTAAGGCTATAATAAAATCTTGTTTTGTGATATAACTATACTTTTTAATTAATAATATATACATAGAGGATCTTACATGAATACTCATTCATTTATTAAACGAGTTGGCAAAATGATATAATGCGAGGCTCTTGCCGAGCATTATATCATTTTTGCCAACGAGTTTAATAAATTAAATAATAAATGGGAATAAATGTTACTCTATTTATCACATAACTCACATATCAACTTTTATTGCATTTTGTCTGTCGCTTTAACACGCAAAACCGACATAAACCGTGGGAATCGGATCATAGTCATTATCTTTTTTTTTTACACTGCATACTAGGCTTATTTGCATACTTATATAACTAGTGGTATATCGAAATATAGAATGGTGTTATTCCACTCCTACACCAGAAGTTAATGTTATTTGATAAAACTGCTAGCTATATTAACCACAAATGAATATTGTCGTCGTGTTTTCCAGTCGAAACATTTTCATAAATAATAATTCAATTAAACTTAATATGCGGCTTATTTAATGCATATGCACATTTCATATAAAACTGAAGCGCATAATTTAATAGGGGTTTCTTTTGTATTTGTGTTGGCACCAGTTACTCTTCCAAATTGCCTCCAGTCTCGATATCGCAGAATAGTTGTCTTCCTCCAGTCTCGGTATCGCAGAATAGTTGTCTGACAGATCAATAATAAAAAAACATATTCTACAAATACACATTTTCTGCCATGAGTGTCCAAACACAGTTTTCTGTAAAAAAAAATCACAGAGTTGTTTACCTTTCTGATGATTAAGTATTTGTATAATACGGTGCTGTTGATTTATGGAGCTGTATGCCTTGTTGTTTCAGAGAAGATTTTTTAAAAATGTTCCCTGTATAAGACTATGTAAAACCTGTGACCTCTGTAGTAAGGTCAGATTTGACCCAAGGGTCAGCATTATAACAAACTTGTTAGAGGAACATAAGCTTATTCTACATACCATATAATTATGAGATCTCTATGACTTGTGGTTTCAAAGAAGTTTTTGCTTATATCAGTCAAATAATGTGACCCCTGGGGTGAGGCCAAATTTGACTCCAGGTTAAAAACATTTGAACTTGTCTCATAGCTGTAGATATTTTTTGACTGCAATGAATATTTACTCATCAGATTCAAAATGAATGAGTAACAAAGAACTCGTTCAGAGTAAACACTTGCTTTAAATAGTTCATGCTTTCAAAATGGATGTGAATTAACATATTTTAAAAGAAACACTATTCCGATTAAATGAAGTTAAGTAAAAACAAAAGAAAAACTATGATTTTAATATTAGACACATCTTTGGAACAATTTTCATCATGTAAATATGGAATAAACTTATTCACAGGACAATACAGTTACAACTATAATACTCATGTTTTTTAAAAGTTATGATTTTTGTACTAAGTTGATGAGTAATGATACTCACAATTTTAACAAAGGTGAGGGTCTCGTAAAAAAGTTTGAGTAACATACGCAAAAACTCAGCTTATCTACAGCTCTGCAGGTCTTGGTAGAGGACCATTAGCATATGCTACATGAAAACTATTAGACCTCTAATACCCGGTAACAAATATTTATATGCAAACTTTGGACCCCATGTTTAACCCCGCAGTTTTCATTTGAAAGAACCTGATTGTCTAGGGGTTGGACATACGGGGGACAGACAAAGTGTTGCTCACCATTAAAGAAACTAACCCGCCAAATAACGTCAAAATCACAAGTTACAAAACTGTTTATAGAAGCTCTATCCAGGTGTTTAGGTCATATAATAATGTATATGTGCCAATTAAAAGTACAGGATTTTTCATGAATTCTTAAAATACCCATGATTGAATATGCAAATGAGTTGGTAACTCTTAATTTAACGCTCCATTTTTGGGGTTTGTCTGGCTGGTTAAAGCCGTTTATATTGTATCTATAGAGTTTGGATTCTCAAAATATGTAAGTTATATATACCTCATCGTCAGTAGGTTTAGAAATGGAGTATTTATTTTGTACAATTTGGCTTCCTATCCGGTGAAAGAAGGTGATAACCAAATAATCCCTGCATATTTTAGCTCAGATATTGCATAGTGCGAAGTTGTTTGTTGTAGTACATGTTTCATTTTTTGGTTATAATTTTATAATAATAAGTAACCAGAGTTGGCTTTATAATAATGGGGATGTTTTATTGTAAATTTCTATTTTAATTTCTTGCCAACAGGATGTGTACGATGGCGTGCGTTACCTGTCATATCCATCTACAGATGTATTCTTTGTCTGCTTCTCGGTAGATAATCGAGAGTCATTTGACCGCATTGAATCAAAATGGGTACAAGAAGTACGTAACCATTGTCCTGATGTTCCATTGGTGTTGGTGGCGTGTAAAATTGGTAAGTACTTTCAGATTTTATTTTGATGGAATTTGTTTAAAGAAACTAACCCGCCAAATAACAGCAAAATTACACTATAAATGAGATACTATATGTGCTGATTAAAAGTATAGATTTATGGGTTCTTAAAATACCCAAGATTGACTAAGCATAAATGAATTATGAGTTGGTGACTCAATTCTACGCTACGGTTTTTGGGTTTGGTTTTGCTGGTTAAAGCCATTTATATTATGTCTATAGAGTTTCGAAATATGTCAGTTATATATATACCTCATTGCAGTAGGTTTAAACAGTGTACATCTGTTGAAAAATTTGTCTGTTGACTGAGGAATAGGGACTTCTCAGGGAAACACAATTATGCACACATAAATACCATTTGACACAGTATAGTGATATTGGTATCTACAGTTTAATTGCACATTGTTTGAACTTACAAAACACGCCTCTTGTGGCAAAACACGCCTCTTGTGGTCTCTCTGTTGTACATGCTTGTACTTGAACAGGAACGTGTCGAATTCATTGAAATATAATACCGTAATCATGTATTTTATTCAGTACCGTAATCATGTATCTTATTCAATACCGTAATCATGTATCTTATTCAGTACCGTAATCATGTATCTTATTCAGTACCGTAATACCGTAATCATGTATCTTATTTCAGTACCGTAATCATGTATCTTATTCTGTACCGTAATCATGTATCTTATTCTGTACCGTAATCATGTATCTTATTCAGTACCGTAATCATGTATCTTATTCAGTACTTCAGTACCGTAATCATGTATCTTATTCAGTACCGTAATCATGTATCTTATTCCGTAACGTAATCATGTATCTTATTCAGTACCGTAATCATGTATCTTATTCAGTACCGTAATTATGTATCTTATTCAGTAAAGTAATCATGTATCTTATTCAGTAAAGTAATCATGTATCTTATTCAGTAACGTAATCATGTATCTTATTCAGTAACGTAATCATGTATCTTATTCAGTACCGTAATACCGTAATCATGTATCTTATTTAGTACCGTAATCATGTATCTTATTCAGTACCGTAATCATGTATCTTATTCAGTACCGTAATCATGTATCTTATTCAGTACCGTAATCATGTATCTTATTCAGTACCGTAATCATGTATCTTATTCAGTACCGTTATCATGTATCTTATTCAGTACCGTAATCATGTATCTTATTCTGTACTGTAATCATGTATCTTATTCGGTACCGTAATCATGTATCTTATTCAGTACTGTAATCATGTATCTTATTCAGTACTGGTCCGTTATCATGTATCTTATTCAGTACCTTAATCATGTATCTTATTCAGTACTGTAATCATGTATCTTATTCAGTACCGTAATCATGTACCTTATTCAGTACCGTAATCATGTATCTTATTCAGTACCGTGATCATGTATCTTATTCAGTACCTTAAAGCTGTATCTTATTCAGTACCGTTATCATGTATCTTATTCAGTAATGTAATCATGTATCTTATTCTGTAACGTAATCATGTATCTTATTCAGTACCGTAACCATGTATCTTATTCAGTACCGTAATCATGTATCTTATTCAGTACCGTTATCATGTATCTTATTCAGTACCGTAATCATGTATCTTATTCAGTACCGTAATCATGTATCTTATTCCGTAACGTAATCATGTATCTTATTCAGTACCGTAATTATGTATCTTATTCAGTAAAGTAATCATGTATCTTATTCAGTAACGTAATCATGTATCTTATTCAGTAACGTAATACCGTAATCATGTATCTTATTTAGTATCGTAATCATGTATCTTATTCAGTACCGTAATCATGTATATTATTCAGTACCGTAATCATGTATCTTATTCAGTACCGTAATCATGTATCTTATTCAGTACCGTAATCATGTATCTTATTCAGTACCGTAATCATGTATCTTATTCTGTACTGTAATCATGTATCTTATTCAGTACCGTAATCATGTATCTTATTCAGTACTGTAATCATGTATCTTATTCAGTACTGGTCCGTTATCATGTATCTTATTCAGTACCTTAATCATGTATCTTATTCAGTACCGTAATCATGTATCTTATTCAGTACCGTAATCATGTACCTTATTCAGTACCGTAATCATGTACCTTATTCAGTACCGTAATCATGTACCTTATTCAGTACCGTGATCATGTATCTTATTCAGTACCTTAAAGCTGTATCTTATTCAGTACCGTTATCATGTATCTTATTCAGTAATGTAATCATGTATCTTATTCTGTAACGTAATCATGTATCTTATTCAGTACCGTAACCGTGTATCTTATTCAGTACCGTAATTCGTAATCATGTATCTTATTCAGTACCGTTATCATGTATCTTATTCAGTACCATAATCATGTATCTTATTCAGTACCGTAATCATGTATCTTATTCAGTACCGTAATCATGTATCTTATTCAGTACCGTAATCATGTATCTTATTCCGTAACGTAATCATGTATCTTATTCAGTACCGTAATCATGTATCTTATTCAGTACCGTAATTATGTATCTTATTCAGTACCGTAATCATGTATCTTATTCAGTAACGTAGTCATGTACCTTATTCAGTACCGTAATCATGTATCTTATTCAGTACGATAATACCGTAATCATGTATCTTATTTCAGTACCGTAATCATGTATCTTATTCAGTACCGTAATCATGTATCTTATTCAGTACCGTAATCATGTATCTTATTCAGTACCGTAATCATGTATCTTATTCTGTACCGTAATCATGTATCTTATTCAGTACCGTAATCATGTATCTTATTCAGTACTGTAATCATGTATCTTATTCAGTACTGGTCCGTAATCATGTATCTTATTCAGTACCGTAATCATGTATCTTATTCAGTACCGTAATCATGTATCTTATTCAGTAACGTAATCATGTACCTTATTCAGTACCGTAATCATGTATCTTATTCATACCGTAATACCATAATCATGTATCTTATTTCAGTACCGTAATCATGTATCTTATTCAGTACCATAATCATGTATCTTATTCAGTACCGTAATCATGTATCTTATTTAGTACCGTAATGATGTATCTTATTCAGTACCGTAATCATGTATCTTATTCAATACCGTAATTATGTATCTTATTCAGTACCGTAATCATGTATCTTATTCAGTAACGTAATCATGTACCTTATTCAGTACCATAATCATGTATCTTATTCAGTACCGTTATACCATAATCATGTATCTTATTTCAGTACCGTAATCATGTATCTTATTCAGTACCGTAATCATGTATCTTATTCAGTAGCGTAATCATGTATCTTATTTAGTACCGTAATGATGTATCTTATTCAGTACCGTAATGATGTATCTTATTCAGTACCGTAATCATGTATCTTATTCAGTACCGTAATCATGTACCTTATTCAGTACCGTAATCATGTATCTTATTCAATACTGTAATTATGTATCTTATTCAGTACCGTAATCATGTATCTTATTCAGTAACGTAATCATGTACCTTATTCAGTACCGTAATCATGTATCTTATTCAGTACCGTAATACCATAATCATGTATCTTGTTTCAGTACCGTAATCATGTATCTTATTCAGTACCGTAATCATGTATCTTATTCAGTAGCATAATCATGTATCTTATTTAGTACCGTAATGATGTATCTTATTCAGTACCGTAATCATGTATCTTATTCAGTACCGTAATCATGTATTTTATTCAGTACCGTAATCATGTATCTTATTCAGTACCGTAATCTTGTATCCTATTCAGTACCGTAATCATGTATCTTATTCAGTACCGTAATCATGTATCTTATTCTGTACCGTAATCATGTATCTTATTCAGTACCGTAATCATGTATCTTATTCAGTACCGTAATCATGTATCTTATTCTGTACCGTAATCATGTATCTTATTCAGTACCGTAATCATGTATCTTATTCAGTACCGTAATCATGTATCTTATTCTGTACCGTAATCATGTATCTTATTCAGTACCGTAATCTTGTATCCTATTCAGTACCGTAATCATGTATCTTATTCAGTACCGTAATCATGTATCTTATTCTGTACCGTAATCATGTATCTTATTCAGTACCGTAATCATGTATCTTATTCAGTATTGTAATCATGTATCTTATTCAGTACCGGTCCGTAATCATGTATCTTATTCAGTACCGGTCCGTAATCATGTATCTTATTCAGTACCATAATCATGTATCTTATTCAGTACCATAATCATGTACCTTATTCAGTACCGTAATCATGTATCTTATTCAGTACCGTAATCATGTATCTTATTCAGTACCGTAATCATGTATCTTATTCAGTACCGGTCCGTAATCATGTATCTTATTCAGTACCGTAATCATGTATCTTATTCAGTACCATAGTCATGTATCTTATTCAGTACGATAATCATGTACCTTATTCAGTACCATAATCATGTACCTTATTCAGTACCATAATCATGTATCTTATTCAGTACCGTAATCATGTACCTTATTTAGTACCGTAATCATGTATCTTATTCAGTACCGTAATCATGTATCTTATTCAGTACCATAATCATGTATCTTATTCAGTACCGTAATCATGTACCTTATTCAGTACCATAATCATGTACCTTATTCAGTACCATAATCATGTATCTTATTCAGTACTGTAATCATGTATCTTATTCAGTACTGGTCCGTTATCATGTATCTTATTCAGTACCTTAATCATGTATCTTATTCAGTACCGTAATCATGTATCTTATTCAGTACCGTAATCATGTACCTTATTCAGTACCGTAATCATGTACCTTATTCAGTACCGTAATCATGTACCTTATTCAGTACCGTGATCATGTATCTTATTCAGTACCTTAAAGCTGTATCTTATTCAGTACCGTTATCATGTATCTTATTCAGTAATGTAATCATGTATCTTATTCTGTAACGTAATCATGTATCTTATTCAGTACCGTAACCGTGTATCTTATTCAGTACCGTAATTCGTAATCATGTATCTTATTCAGTACCGTTATCATGTATCTTATTCAGTACCATAATCATGTATCTTATTCAGTACTGTAATCATGTATCTTATTCAGTACCGTAATCATGTATCTTATTCAGTACCGTAATCATGTATCTTATTCAGTACCGGTCCGTAATCATGTATCTTATTCAGTACCGTAATCATGTATCTTATTCAGTACCATAATCATGTATCTTATTCAGTACCATAATCATGTACCTTATTCAGTACCATAATCATGTACCTTATTCAGTACCATAATCATGTATCTTATTCAGTACCGTAATCATGTACCTTATTTAGTACCGTAATCATGTATCTTATTCAGTACCGTAATCATGTACCTTATTCAGTACCATAATCATGTATCTTATTCAGTACCATAATCATGTATCTTATTCAGTACCGTAATCATGTACCTTATTCAGTACCATAATCATGTACCTTATTCAGTACCATAATCATGTATCTTATTCAGTACTGTAATCATGTATCTTATTCAGTACTGGTCCGTTATCATGTATCTTATTCAGTACCTTAATCATGTATCTTATTCAGTACCGTAATCATGTATCTTATTCAGTACCGTAATCATGTACCTTATTCAGTACCGTAATCATGTACCTTATTCAGTACCGTAATCATGTACCTTATTCAGTACCGTGATCATGTATCTTATTCAGTACCTTAAAGCTGTATCTTATTCAGTACCGTTATCATGTATCTTATTCAGTAATGTAATCATGTATCTTATTCTGTAACGTAATCATGTATCTTATTCAGTACCGTAACCGTGTATCTTATTCAGTACCGTAATTCGTAATCATGTATCTTATTCAGTACCGTTATCATGTATCTTATTCAGTACCATAATCATGTATCTTATTCAGTACCGTAATCATGTATCTTATTCAGTACCGTAATCATGTATCTTATTCAGTACCGTAATCATGTACCTTATTCAGTACCGTAATCATGTACCTTATTCAGTACCGTGATCATGTATCTTATTCAGTACCTTAAAGCTGTATCTTATTCAGTACCGTTATCATGTATCTTATTCAGTAATGTAATCATGTATCTTATTCTGTAACGTAATCATGTATCTTATTCAGTACCGTAACCGTGCATCTTATTCAGTACCGTAATTCGTAATCATGTATCTTATTCAGTACCGTTATCATGTATCTTATTCAGTACCGTAATCATGTATCTTATTCAGTACCGTAATCATGTATCTTATTCAGTACCGTAATCATGTATCTTATTCAGTACCGTAATCATGTATCTTATTCCGTAACGTAATCATGTATCTTATTCAGTACCGTAATCATGTATCTTATTCAGTACCGTAATTATGTATCTTATTCAGTACCGTAATCATGTATCTTATTCAGTAACGTAGTCATGTACCTTATTCAGTACCGTAATCATGTATCTTATTCAGTAACGTAGTCATGTACCTTATTCAGTACCGTAATCATGTATCTTATTCAGTACGATAATACCGTAATCATGTATCTTATTTCAGTACCGTAATCATGTATCTTATTCAGTACCATAATCATGTATCTTATTCAGTACCGTAATCATGTATCTTATTCAGTACCGTAATCATGTATCTTATTCAGTACCGTAATCATGTATCTTATTCTGTACCGTAAGCATGTATCTTATTCAGTACCGTAATCATGTATCTTATTCAGTACTGTAATCATGTATCTTATTCAGTACAGTTCCGTAATCATGTATCTTATTCAGTACCGTAATCATGTATCTTATTCAGTACCGTAATCATGTATCTTATTCAGTAACGTAATCATGTACCTTATTCAGTACCGTAATCATGTATCTTATTCATACCGTAATACCATAATCATGTATCTTATTTCAGTACCGTAATCATGTATCTTATTCAGTACCATAATCATGTATCTTATTCAGTACCGTAATCATGTATCTTATTTAGTAACGTAATTATGTACCTTATTCAGTACCGTAATCATGTATCTTATTCAGTACCGTAATACCATAATCATGTATCTTGTTTCAGTACCGTAGTCATGTATCTTATTCAGTACCGTAATCATGTATCTTATTCAGTAGCGTAATCATGTATCTTATTTAGTACCGTAATGATGTATCTTATTTAGTACCGTAATGATGTATCTTATTCAGTACCGTAATGATGTATCTTATTCAGTACCGTAATCATGTACCTTATTGAGTACCGTAATCATGTACCTTATTCAGTACCGTAATCATGTACCTTATTCAGTACCATAATCATGTACCTTATTCAGTACCATAATCATGTACCTTATTCAGTACCATAATCATGTACCTTATTCAGTACCATAACCATGTACCTTATTCAGTACCATAATCATGTATCTTATTCAGTACCATAATCATGTACCTTATTCAGTACCATAATCATGTACCTTATTCAGTACCATAATCATGTACCTTATTCAGTACCATAATCATGTACCTTATTCAGTACCATAATCATGTACCTTATTCAGTACCATAATCATGTACCTTATTCAGTTTCATAATCATGTACCTTATTCAGTACCATAATCATGTATCTTATTCAGTACCATAATCATGTACCTTATTCAGTACCATAATCATGTATCTTATTCAGTACCATAATCATGTACCTTATTCAGTACGATAATCATGTACCTTATTCAGTACCATAATCATGTATCTTATTCAGTACCATAATCATGTATCTTATGCAGTGATTGTTTTTACAATTGTAATGTCACTTATAGAGGAGTCAGTGCACAGCTCACCATATATTTATATATTCACATTAATTTTTAATTACTACTTCATTTCTCCATCTTTTATCAGTTTTTGCGCACAATATGACCTATTTATGTGTCGATGTGCCGTAAAACACCATTCATTGATTACTTCAGATTGTCGCACCAGTTCCAGCAGAGGAATGATAACATATAATGAAGGACAGGAGGTTGCTAAGCGACATGGAATGAAATATTGCGAAACTAGTTCTCTCACACATGTAGGGCTTGAAAATTGTTTTGACAAAGCAGTAAGCATGGGCATTTTTAACGTTAATTATAAAAATGCTGTATTACCCTATAGCTCATAGTCTGAAAATATACTAAAACATGGTTCACGTTTATTCATGAAGTTTAAACATCTTTATACATGCGAAATATAGCAAATACACTTTCAAACAGAAAATGGATAATTATGATTATTTTAAATAAGCTTGTCCAAAAGATTGTGAATTTTATTAATTTACAACAGTTGTAAGATGACATTTTAGAATGGGTTAATTTGTTAGATTAGCATTTCAACTAATCCTTGTCCTAGAATTAAAAAACATTGTTTTTTTGTTGTTTTTAGCTCTATTGGCCAAAGGCTAGGCGAGCTTATGCGATTACTTTTCGTCCGACTGTCCGTCCGTCTGTTAGCAATTTTATAAAATCAACATCTCTGAAACCGCTTGAAGGATTTTGATGAAACTTCATTACAATGATCTTTAGGATAGTCCCCACCCCCACCCCCAATTTATGTTTTTTGCGGCTGCTAGTCATCCAAGATGGCCACCATGGCTAAAATTAGGTCAAATTTAAGGAACCACCCCCACCCGATTTATGTTTTTTGCGGCTGCTAGTCATCCAAGATGGCCACCATGGCTAAAATTAGGTCAAATTTAAGGAAATTTCAAACGACATCTCCTCCAAAACCACTTATTCCATTCTTGTGAAATATCATAAACATGTTCCTTGGGTTAGCCTCTATCAAGTTTGTATTTTTCGTTATCGTCGAATAATCAAAATGGCCGCCATGGCGATCCAAAGTTTACATAGAGTTATATAGGAAAAGGCTAAAAATAACATCTTCTCTGAAACCGCTTGAAGGATTTTGATGAAACTTCATTACAATGATCTTTAGGATAGTCCCCCTCAGAATTATGTTTTTCGGCTGCCAGTCATCGAAGATGGCCACCATGGCCAAAACTAGGTCAAATTTAAGGAAATTTCAAACAACATCTCCGAAACCACTTATTCCATTCTTGTTAAATATCATAAACATGTTCCTGTTGTTGGCCTCTGTCAAGTTTGTGTTTTTTGTTGTCGTCAAATATTCAAAATGGCCGACACGATAACCCAAATTTTACGTAGAGTTATACATAGGAAATATGTTTCTTAGGTTGGCCTCTATCATGTTTATGTTTTTGAATCACATCATACCAGCAGAGCATCTACATCTTCTTTTTTTGTTTAATTTTCAACCACCAGTTTGGTGATCCGTTTATTCTCCCCATCATTTGTGCATGGGGGTCAGGGAGGGCCATCCCCCGATGCACCTTACAATATTGTATGCATTTATTTTTAAACAATACAAAACAGTAACAGAAGTGTTAAATTTGCATAAGAGAGTTGTTATCTGGAGAATTTTCCCTTAAATGTTCTACCATTTCGTCAGGTCATGGGTAAGATTTGTTTTTTAATCATTTTAGTTGGTTGCGACAGCGTTGTAATCATATTAATGTTAAACACATCGTTTACAGAGCTGCTTTAATGGCGGTAACTTGTATGATCTTGCCTTTTTTGTTACAGAGAGTTATAGCCTGTAACGTTTATGATTTCAAAGAAATAGAATATGCCTCATGATTTTTATAAACGTTAAGAGTATTTAGAATTGTATGTGGAATGATATTTTTAAACTGAGGGTGTTTGCCTGAAGACTATGAATCTCCTCTTTAGTAACTAAAACTCTGTAAATTATTTGCTTGTAGCCTCACATACTCAGCTTAACTTGTACTCCACCTATGACACCCATGACCAAGAAATAGATAGATAGTGTTTTTTCTAGGTATATGAAATATGTTTGTGTATGGTTTAATGCATATTGAAATGTTTACTTATTTTTACTTATACAAGAAAAATGGATATGCTATATATCACATCATGATGTAGATTATTAAGTGGGTAATGACAGGTATCTAGTTACCATTTAAACAACATAATAGAGTAAATATATTATTAAAAGCAGTAGAAGAATGAATTGTTTTGTAAAATTTAGTGTTTATCAAAACCCTTTTATTCAATATATTTTGGAAGAAGAAACATATTGAAGGTTTTTGATAGAAAAAAAATGGCATGTTAATTATACTCAAGAAAAAGAAATATGTGTATAATGGAAAAACATACTTGAGAAAAGATAATGTAGAAAATGGAAGGGCAAAAGGTAGATTCTATATATTGCAGCAAGTGTCTAGATTCACAATATTATGGTTCAGCAAAGACGTTCTCATATTGGCCCCATATTTTATGAAAACATGTATCTTTTGAGTTTTTATAAGCAATGTATTTATCAGTTTTATAAACTGTTTTTAAATAGTAAATACAATTTGTACAGGATGGTGCAGAATTATTTTGTTTTTGAAAGAATATATGATATTTTCCTAATAAAAAAATCTTATTTAGTGTATTATCTAATTTGTCATTCCCTAATAAAATATCGGAGTCTGACCAGTTGGCTACAGTCTCAGTGCATTTGCTATTAATGAAAGTTGACCAAAAAAAATTTGAAACTTCACAGTCATAGAAGGGATGTTTAATTGTTTCCACAGTTTTATTACAAAAAGTACACATGTATATCTGAATCAGCAATGTTCATTCTTTTAAGTAAATAATTGGTACCCAGAATCCTATGGTTGGTCCTGTATTGTAACCATTGGTGTCTTACATCTTGATTTATTTTAAAAGTTGAAGCAAATATTTTGTATATTTTGAATTAAAATGTTGTTAACGTTTCATCAACATGTTATCTGTGGTTAAGAATACATACAACACGGATACCATGCTCTACTTTTCATCAATCAAATAGATTCCTCTGTTTCAAGTGCTCAGAGGATACATTTTTTTATTGTTTACCACTAATAGATACAGAGCATACCAAAAATGGGCAAATGTACTTAACAATATAACACTCGATAAATACTATAAAAAATTGTGGTTAGGAAAAAAAATACATTCGTTCATTATGTTGCAGATGAGATCCGCCATTGCTGCCAGAAAGACGTCACAAGAAAGATAGTAACGGCAGTCATATGTCAGTTGTGTGGATCGTAAAAAACAGGAATAGGGGTCAGAATATTGAATGAATTGTTTCTTGAAGGCTCATCAACATAGTATTAGAACTGACATGGAGATGGCATGTACAGAGGAATAGGGAATCAACAGACTCTTACTTTATAATTGATACCTCAGGTTATTTTACATGACTTCAATGGATGAACTCTCTTAGGTAACAACCTTTTCCGTTGACTTAAGAACACATCCCGAACCCCATACTAAAAGCAGGGAATCTTCCCTAATAGAAGTTACAATAACATAAACTGACGGTACATGGAGACAAACAGTCTAGAAGCTACAATGTCTTATACTGATTGTACATGGAGACCTACGAACAGTCTAGAAATTACCATATCTTAAACTGACGGTACATGGAGACATGCAGACAGTCAGTAAGTTACAATGTCATAAACTGACGGTACATGGAGACATACAAACAGTCTATCAGTTACAATGTCATATACTGACGATACATGGAGACATACAACCAGTCTAGAAGTTACAATGTCATACTGACGGTACATGGAGACATGCAACCAGTCTAGAAGTACAGTGTCATCAACTGATGGTATATGAAGACATAAAACCAGTCTAGAAGTTACAATGTCATATACTGATGGTACATGGAGACATACAAAGAGTCTAGAAGTTACAATGTCATACACTGACTGTACATGAAGACATACAAACAGTCTAGAAGTTACAATGTCATACACTGACTGTATATGAAGACATAAAACCAGTCTAGAAGTTACAATGTCATATACTGATGGTACATGGAGACACACTTACAGTCTAAAAGTTACAATGTCATACACTGACTGTCGGTGTATTAGGCAGAAATTCAAGAACTGGGTGTGCAAATATGCAAAATATGCAAACAGGGTGTGCAAAATAATTAGCTAACATGCGTTCCGCGCCAATTCGCGACAAGTGGGTGTCTCTGGGGTAATTTATTTTCACAGAAAAAGGTGCATTTTAGATCATCTTACTTCTACAAATGTATACAAAACATACAAATGTATACAAAACATAACAATATTGAGAAAGTAAGAGTTTGGAAATGTTGTTTAGTAAATAAAAATATGATTTTACCCCACCCACTCCTTCAAATATTGGCCTCAATTTTTCAAAATCGTCCGTGCAAAAGACGGCTGCACGGTTGGCTGGCTGATACACTGCTGACTGTACATGGAGACATACAAACAGTCCAGAAGTTACAATGTCATACATTGACTGTACATAGAGACATACAAACAGTCCAGAAGTTACAATGTCATACACTGACTGTACATCGAGACATACAAACAGTCGAGAAATTGCAATGTCATACACTGACTGTACATCGAGACATACAAACAGTCCAGAAGTTACAATGTCATACAATGACTGTACATCGAGACATACAGACAGTCTAGAAATTACAATGTCAAATACTGACGGTACATGGAGACGTACAGACAATCTAGAAGTTACAATGTCATACACTGACTGTACATGAAGACATACAAACAGTCTAGAAATTACAATGTCATATACTGACTGTACATCGAAACATACAAACAGTCCAGAAGTTACAATGTCATACACTGACTGTACATTGAGACATACAAACAGTCTAGAAGTTACAATGTCATACACTGACTGTACATGGAGACATACAAACAGTCTAAAAATTACAATGTCATACACTGACTGTACATGGAGACATACAAACAGTCTAGAAATTACAATGTCATACACTGACTGTACATGGAGACATACAAACAGTCTAGAAATTACAATGTCATATACTGACTGTACATGGAGACATACAAACAGTCCAGAAGTTACAATGTCATACACTGACTGTACATCGAGACATACAAACAGTCTAGAAATTACAATGTCATACACTGACTGTACATGGAGACATACAAACAGTCCAGCTGTTACAATGTCATACACTGACTGTACATCAAGACAAACAAAGTACATGGAGACATACAAACAGTCCAGACGTTACAATGACATACACTGACTGTACATGGAGACATACAAACAGTCAGTAAGTTACAATGTCATAAACTGACGGTACATGGAGACATACAAAGAGTCTTATCAGTTACAATGTCATATACTGACGGTACATGGAGACATACAACCAGTCTAGAAGTTACAATGTCATATACTGACGGTACATGGAGACATACAAACAGTCTAGAAGTTACACTGTCATAAACTGACGGTACATGGAGACATACAAACAGTCTAGAAGTTACAGTGTCATATACTGACGGTACATGGAGACATACAACCAGTCTAGAAGTTACAATTTCATACTGACGGTACATGGAGACATACAATCAGTCTAGAAGTTACTGTGTCATACTGATGGTATATGAAGACATACAACCAGTCTAGAAGTTACAATGTCATTTACTGATGGTACATGAAGACATACAACCAGTCTAGAAGTTACAATGTTATATATTGATGGTACATGGAGACATACAAATGGTCTACAAGTCACAATGTCATATACTGACATTACATCGAGATATAGACAGTCTACAAGTTATTATGTCATACACTGACAGTACATGGAGACATACAAACAGTCTAAAAGTTACAATGTTATATATTGATGGTACATGGAGACATACAAACAGTCTACAAGTCACAATGTCATATACTGACATACTGACTTTACATCGAGATATAGACAGTCTACAAGTTATTATGTCATACACTGACAGTACATGGAGACATACAAACAGTCTAAAAGTTACAATGTCTTATACTTATGGTACATGGAAACATACAACAGTCTAGAAATTACAATGTCATATACTGACAGTACATGGAGACATACAAACAGTCTAAAAGTTACAATGTCTTATACTTATGGTACATGGAAACATACAACAGTCTAGAAATTACAATGTCATATACTGACAGTACATGGAGACATACAAACAGTCTAGAAGTTACAATGTCATATACTGACGGTACATGGAGACATACAAACAGTCTAGAAGTTACAATGTCTTATACTGATGGTACATGAAGACATACAACCAGTCTAGAAGTTACAATGTTATATATTGATGGTACATGGAGACATACAGACAGTCTAGAAGTTACAGTGTCATATACTGATGGTACATGAAGACATACAACCAGTCTAGAAGTTACAATGTTATATATTGATGGTACATGGAGACATACAAACAGTCTACAAGTCACAATGTCATATACTGACATACTGACTTTACATCGAGATATAGACAGTCTACAAGTTATTATGTCATACACTGACAGTACATGGAGACATACAAACAGTCTAAAAGTTACAATGTCTTATACTTATGGTACATGGAAACATACAACAGTCTAGAAATTACAATGTCATATACTGACAGTACATGGAGACATACAAACAGTCTAGAAGTTACAATGTCATATACTGACGGTACATGGAGACATACAAACAGTCTAGAAGTTACAATGTCTTATACTGATGGTACATGGAGACATACAGACAGTCTAGAAGTTAAAATGTCTTATACTGATGGTACATGGAGACATACAAACAGTCTAGAAGTTACAATGTCATATACTGACGGTACATGGAGACATACAAACAGTCTAGAAGTTACAATGTCTTATACTGATGGTACATGGAGACATACAGACAGTCTAGAAGTTACAATGTCTTATACTGATGGTACATAGAGACATACAGACAGTCTAGATGTTACACTGTCTTATACTGATGGTACATGGAGACATACAAACAGTCCAGATGTTACAATGTCATATACTGATGGTACATGGAGACATACAAACAGTCTAGATGTTACACTGTCTTATACTGACGGTACATGGAGAAATACAAACAGTCTAGAAGTTACAATGTCTTATACTGATGGTACATGGAGACATACAGACAGTCTAGAAGTTACAATGTCTTATACTGATGGTACATGGAGACATACAGACAGTCTAGAAGTTACAATGTCTTATACTGATGGTACATGGAGACATACAGACAGTCTAGATGTTACACTGTCTTATACTGATGGTACATGGAGACATACAAACAGTCCAGATGTTACAATGTCATATACTGATGGTACATGGAGACATACAAACAGTCCAGATGTTACAATGTCTTATACTAATGGTACATGGAGACATACAAACAGTCTAGATGTTACACTGTCTTATACTGACGGTACATGGAGAAATACAAACAGTCCAGATGTTACAATGTCATATACTGATGGTACATGGAGACATACAAACAGTCTAGATGTTACACTGTCTTATACTGACGGTACATGGAGAAATACAAACAGTACAAAAGTTACAATGTCATATACTGATGGTACATGGAGACATACAGTCTAGAAGTTACAATGTGATACTGATGGTACATGGAGACATACAAACCGTCTAGACATTACAATGTGATACTGATGGTACATGGAGACATACAAACCGTCTAGACATTACAATGTGATACTGATGGTACATGGAGACATACAGTCTAGAAGTTACAATGTCATATACTGACGGTACATGGAGACATACAAACAGTCTAGAATTTACAATGTGATACTGATGGTACATGGAGACATACAAACCGTCTAGACATTACAATGTGATACTGATGGTACATGGAGACATACAGTCTAGAAGTTACAATGTCATATACTGACGGTACATGGAGACATACAAACAGTCTAGAATTTACAATGTGATATACTGAAGGTACATGGAGACATACAAACCGTCTAGACATTACAATGTGATACTGATGGTACATGGAGACATACAGACAGTCTAGAAGTTACAATGTCTTATACTGATGGTACATGGAGACATACAAACAGTCTAGAAGTTACAGTGTGATATACTGAAGGTACATGGAGACATACAAACAGTCTAGAATTTACAATGTGATATACTGAAGGTACATGGAGACATACAAACCGTCTAGACATTACAATGTGATACTGATGGTACATGGAGACATACAGACAGTCTAGAAGTTACAATGTCTTATACTGATGGTACATGGAGACATACAAACAGTCTAGAAGTTACAGTGTCATATACTGACGGTACATGGAGACATACAAACAGTCTAGAAGTTACAATGTCTTATACTGATGGTACATGGAGACATACAGACAGTCTAGAAGTTACAATGTCTTATACTGATGGTACATGGAGACATACAGACAGTCTAGAAGTTACATTGTCTTATACTGGTGGTACATGGAGACATACAAATATTCTAGAAGTTAAAATGTCATACTGACGGTACATGGAGACATACAAACAGTCCAGAAATTACAATGTCATATACTGATGGTACATGGAGACATACAAACAGTCCAAAAGTTACAATGTCATATACTGACGGTACATGGAGACATACAAACCGTCTAGACGTTACAATGTGATACTGACGGTACATGGAGACATACAAACCGTCTAGACGTTACAATGTGATACTGATGGTACATGGAGACATAGAAACAGTCTAGAATTTACAGTGTGATATCATATACTGACGGTACATGGAGACATACAAACCGTCTAGATATTACAATGTGATACTGATGGTACATGGAGACATAGAAACAGTCTAGAATTTACAATGTGATATACTGACGGTACATGGAGACATACAAACGGTCTAGACGTTACATTGTGATACTGACGGTACATGGAGACGTACACATGTCTGGCCGAGTAAGCCTTGCAACAAACAGCCACTGCTAAAACCAACCCAAAAAATGACCATGAACAAAACTATTGATCAAGCACTCATTTTAAAATGCTGACATTACATAATGAATATACTGTTGCCCTGAACTTGGATAATAAATGTGCGACGACAAGTGAAGAACATTATCAATTTTCGTTTGGGTTGGTTTTGTGGCCCTTGTAAAAGTGAAATATATAAACCATTAAAACATATGTATTAATATATAACTTATTCTTCACTCTGTGATATTTTTATATAGATAAATGTCTGCAGTCATTTATTGTGAGGTGTTTGCCTTTCAAATGAGGTGTTTGCCTTTCAAACACATTTTATACATTCATTCATTATATTTAATAAAAGTAAATGAAGAAATGTATTTGTTCTTTTGTGTAATTTTTGCTGACTAATACCACATCAAAAACATGGCACTGATTACTTCCTCCCATTGGTTAAAATGTCTTTATTGAAAAGTCGGTATGAACTTATAAATAATGTGACTTTTTTTTCTCCCCGAATATGCTCCCCGAAATTGTTGGGGGAGCATATAGTCACCGCTTTGTCCGTCCTTCCCACTTTTGTCTGGAGCATAACTTTAAAGCTACTGATGGGACTACATTGAAACTTCACACAATGATAGAGAGCAATAAGAGGAAGCAATGCAGAGTGCAAGAACCGTAACTCTGTCTTCAATCAAATTAGAGTTATTGTCCTTTGTAATTTTATACTTCGAATTCTTGTCCGGAGCACAACTCAAAAACTACTGGTGGGACTACCAGGAGACTTCACACAATGATAAAAGGCAGTAAACGGTAGTGCAAAGCACAATAATCATATATTTTATCATTTAAATAAGTTATTACCCTTTGTAATTTTATAATTTTCAATTCTTGTCTGGAGCTTAACTCAAAAACCACTCATGGGACTTTAATTCACACAATGATAAAGAGCAATGAGAGGAATTGTAGTGCACAAATCCATAACTCTATCTTAATTTAAAATAAAGATATTGCCCTTTGACATTTTATACTTGAAATCTCTAAATTTACTAATAGGACTGCAATACAACTTCACACAATGATAAAGGGCAATGAGAGAAAGTGCAGAGATCTACAACCAATCTTCAGTCAAATAAGAGTTATTGTTCTTTGTAATTTTGTACTTGTAATTCTTGTCCGGAGCATACGTCAACACTATTAAAGGAACTGCAAATTTAATACTGCTGGGTGATACAAGGTCATATGATAAGTTGAGGATACATTTTGAGGAGCTTGCGTCGCTTCTACCGATTTTGTTGTTGTGTATAATATACAGTGGTGTATAATACACAGTAGTGTATAACACACAGTGGCATTTGGCAATTATTGAGCGTTGTCTCCACGTTTTAATGATCAAAGGCAAATCATAGACCCATGTGGGGGCCTGTGTCGCTACTCTTTAAATTGATAAGGGTGAGGTAAATAACTGTCTAAAAGAGCAAGAAGGCAGCACATGAGCATGAATCGAAATTAGATTGTGTGAATAGATAATTGCTGCCTAAGCCCTTTAAAGTAAATGTTCTTTAAATAAAGGGACATAACTCTGTGGCAGAGCATTGAAAATGAAAATCCTGACAACATGCGGAAGAACTCTGCATATTGATGCATTGATGCAAATTCCATATCCAATGAAAACTGTAGGAGTTGTTGAGTGGACACATTTGTCAGTCTACTAATTACAATATATAGTAATTATTCAAAGGCCCATAACTCTGTGGCAAAGTATTGAAAATGAAAAATCTGACAATTAGCGCAAGTAAATATCTTTCATAGTGATAGACGTTCGAGCAGATGTTACTCAAAACTCTTTCAACCGTGACGTCCTGATAATATGCGGTGGAGTTGAGCCGAAAATGTTCAACCGGAACGTCCTGCTAATGTGTGCTACTAACTTCCTACCAAAATCGGATGAAAAGGGAGTTGAGCGGACAAGAAAAGCGGAACGGATGGACATATGGACAAGGCGGCAACTATATGCTCCCGAGACGAGAGCTAACCAAGAGCCTGATGTGTTTTACATGGAAATTATTGTGTACAACGTGTGCTTAATACACGAGCCTCACTGAAAGGGTATACATAGAAGAAAAACAAGTGAAGCACCAACAGTGGTGCGAACGCCGGATTGCGAATTCAATATTTTAACCGAAAAATTCAAAGCTTTCCGACAATCTCCTTTTAGATAAATGAGAAATAACAAAAACTTTAACCAAAACGTCAAACACGTAGACGGACTGACAGACAGACGAAAATCGCCAAACTTCAAGCCTGTATTTGCTACGCTATCCGTTTAATATCATATTATGGATGCACTAAGGTATTATCTCTATGATCTGTATGAACAAAAAGGAGAGTATATCAATTCAAGCTGTAAAATGCACCTTTTAATTATGTAGTATTTGAAATACTCAGTACAAGCACAATTTGACAATCACAAATCGTAAGCTGTTTTCCTTATTTTTAGACATTAATTTTTAGCACCTACACCGTTTCCCCCAAATGATCCCCAGATACACAGATTTGATCTGAATAACATTATGTAAGCAAACTTATCAGGGATTTTCTTTATTGACACCCGAACTCTTTCAAAAACTACTTTACTATCCGTGCCCCATTGAAATAGAATCTCGTCCACCAAAATCTTCATACATCAGTGACATATCAATTTATCAAAAATTGCTGGTACGCAAGCAGCAGACAAACTTCATACAACCTTCATGCCAAATCTTATACCTAATTTGACAAATACATTCCAGAGATAAACAGAAAGATACAAAGACATATTTTTACACATTTCCACTTTTCAGGAAAGCCAAAAGACCGATTATGTAACAAATTCAGCTATAACTACTGCCAGAATTGATTCATCTAAACACTTTAAGAGTAATCCAATCAGCATTATGTATCCCCTAAGTACATTCAAAATAGGTGGATCTACTCTGTAATAATAATGCATAAAATTAAAGAATGTTGAACCAGTAACATCACTGTAATCTTCATCTTGTGACTTCACTAGAAAGTATCATCTGACCACACAGAACATTTGGTAACCGTTAGACTGTTATAATCCCATTAGAGTGTCATTCCTATCAAACACATTAAAGGAGGAAATGTGAATAGAATGTACTGCCACGACTAATCTGGCCGAAAACATTATTAGTCAACAGGATGTTATGGCTTTGCCCTGATCAAATGTTCCACAACTGTAAACACAAGAGGCCCAAAAGGGCATGTAGGCGCTCTACTGGCTAAAGATAAAGTTTGTGTACAAGGGACGATAACTCTGTCCAAAATCTGGAACATGGCAATTATATGCGCAACTATGCTTGGTACTGATCATCCCTGCCAAGTTTTGTTGAAATCCGGCCAGAGGTTCAGGAGAACCAGTCTGTACCAAATTAGTGTATAAAAACCTTTAAAGGTTCATAACTGTGTCAAAAATCATTCAACGATGACATGCGCAACTTGGCTTGGTACTCATCATCCCCACCAAGATTCGTTGAAATTCGGCCAGGAATTCAGAGAATAGTCTGGACAAAGTTTGTATTAAAATCTCTAAAGGGCCAAAACTCCGCAAAAAATCGTTCAACCGGAACACGGCAATGACATGCACAACTAGGCTTGGTACTGATCATCCCTGAAAAGTTTCGTAGAATCCGGCCAGTGGTTCAGGATAACTAGTCCAGACAAAAGTTTATGTATTAAAACCTTAAAAAGGCCATAACTCCGCCAAAATTCATTCAAACTGGTACTGATCATCCTTGCCCTAAACAGTTTGGCTGAAATCCGGCCAAATGAAGGTCCTATCGTCTTAACGAGGCGAAATACAGCATTTTTTAACTAAAGGCCTCAACTCCCATGTTACTATTCTGATTTAGTTGGTTTTCAAACTTGTCCAAGCTTTCATTGATAGTAACAATCTGGTACAGTTTAGTAAGGATCGGATGAAAAATGAAGGCCCTATCGTGTTAACGAGGCAAAATGCAGAATTTTTAACTAAATCAAGGGCCATAACTCTGGTGTTACTGGTCTGATCTGGCTGGTTTTTGGACTCGTCCGAGCTTTCATTGATATCAACAATCGTTTAAAGTCTGAAAAAGACCCAATGAAAAATGAAGGCCCTATCATGTTAACGAGACCAAATTATAGCATATTTCAGAAAAATCAAGGGCCATAACTCCGGTATAAATGGTCCAATCTGGCTGGTTTTCGAACTCATCTGAGCTTTCATTGATATTAACAATCTGGTAGAGCTTGGTCAAGATCGGATGAAAATTAAAGGTCTTATCGTGTTAACGAGGCAAACAATTAAATCAAGGGCCATAACTCTGGTGTTACTGGTCCGAACTGGCTGGTTTTCAAACTCGTCCACGCTTTTATTGATATCAACAATCTTGTAAAGTTGGAAAAAGATCTGATAAAATACGAAGGCCCTATCGTGTTAACGAGGCCAACTTATAGCATATTTCAGAAAGTCAAGGGCCATTACTCCGATGTAAATGGTCCGAACTGGCTGATTTTCGAACTAGTCCGAGATTTCATTGATATCAACAATCTGATAAAGTTTGAAAAATATCCTATAAAAAATGAAGGCCCTTTCCTGTTAACGAGGCTAAATTATAGCATATTTCAGAAAATCAAGGGCCATAACTCCGGTGTAAATGCTCCGGTCTGGCTGGTTTTTGAACTTGTCCGAGCTTTCATTGGTATCAACAATCTGATAGAGTTCGGTAAAGATCCGATGAAAAATGAAGACCCCTATCGTGTTAACGAGGCAAAGTATAGCAATTTTAATCGAGGGCCATAATCGAGGGCCTTAACTCCGGTGTTACTGATCTGAACTGGTTTTCAAGTTCTTCCGAGTTTTCATTGATATCAACAATATGGTAAAGTTTGAAAAAGATCGGATGAAAAACGAAGGTCCTATCGTGTAAACAAGGCAAACGTTAACGGACGGACGGATGACGGACAACTCGTCATCCCATAAGCTCTGCTGGCATTTGGCATTACTATGGCGATAGGCTGATTATCGAACACAATTTGATCGAGTTTGGAGAAGTTTGGAAAACAATTACCCAAGTTAAGATTTCGTGAATATGGTCTATTCCAAGGGGAATGGCTCTGGAATTACTAAGGCGATGGGGCTGATTATCGAACTTGAAATACATTATACCCATAAACAACTTTATTAAGTTTGGAGAAGATTGGTTACAAATTACGCAAGATAAAGTCCGGACATTTATTTCGTGAATTGTTACTATTCCAAGAGGCATACCTCTGGAATTACTTTGGCGATGGGAGCGATGGGAGTAAACACACGCATTTCAGCTCTAATTTTAAGTCCATAAAGATATAATTATGCCTAAAGTATCACAATCAATGGTAAAAAGTCTCGGTTAATATTCACTTCTGCTAATACTTAGCGAATTGAGAGCAGAATCAAAGAAAGTTATTTTAGCGAGATGATTCTCAGCGGAGTTTTTTAATTTGATTCTGCTCTCAATTCGCTAAGTATAAGCAGAAGTGAATATTAACGGAGTCTTTTTACCATTGATTGCGATATTTTAGGCACAATTATATCTTTATGGACTGAGAATTAGAGCTGAAATGCGTGTGTTTACTTACCGAGTCGAGACAAATATTCGTTACGGATGATCATCTCGTGCACCTGCTGATGACGTCGATTACTGGGCTTGTAGAATGGCCTCCTAGGTAGGCGGTTTCTTGGAAGGACTGTGAGCGAACCTTTTCCTCATATTGCGTGGATCTTGCATAAGGGGGACGGGGGGTCATGTATTTAGCAGTTTGGAGAAATGTATGTCTGATACATACTTCTATGGTGCATGATATACACACTTTGTACGATCCTTGATCATAATCTCTTCATACAATCTTTATTCACTTAAAACAATTTAGAAAGTATATCAAAGGAGGCTATGAAGCTATCAGTTTACAACGCTCTGCATGTTTAGTGGATGACACATTTACAGTTCGCCACTGTGATTTCCTATTCGATTGTGTGATAACGTAAAGATTGTGAAACCGAAGTCTACATACATCAGGGATGGTAAAGTTATCTTGTCCTGTCCTTAATGGTTTATTCTCTTGTAGCTGTGGCTTCTGGCAAGTCACTGAGTACGTGCTTTGTAACGTTCTAGACTTTTCTATATTCATATACACATGATCATATTTGTGCTATACTTATATTTTCTGTTCGACTGTTATAACTACTTTCAAAATGTGTGGGGCGACATGATAGTCGAGTTTTCCAAGCTCTGTCTTTGGTCAAAAGAAACGTCCCTTAAGAATAAAGTATTGGTTATTTAGAGGTTTGAGTCCTTTCTTAGTGAACTGCGATATGATATTGAATAGGCAGATTTCGGACTATTAAATGATAAACAATGAATAAAACGTATCGTCATGTGGAGGAAGATTGTTATTTCCACTGTTATGTATAATTTTCAAATGCGTACTTTTACTTTTAAAAATTATCCGCAGGCGTAAAAGTTCACAACACCTTGAAAAGTTAACATTCATTATGATTCTGGTTAATTAGTCTGACTAACAATGGTACGGATTCATCATATCAAGTGATCGTATTGCATACAGTTCCTGTTGGAAGAAATTCACAAAATCTTGAATTGTTTCTATCCTGAGTTTCGTTCGTATAAATTATTTTCCCATCAATCAGGTACTCTACTCCGAGTTTTTGTTGAGCCCACGTGATCACTTCATCCATTATCGGGGTGGCCACGCCCACCATGTCGGCTATCTGTCTCAACACCACTATACCACAGTGCACATCCTCAGCTAAGTAGAGGTAGCTAAAGTTGGGCACACATTTGCCATCTGTAGTTTTAGTCATCGAATGAACAAGTCCATCATAAGCTCTGTTCGTCTTTAAGGAGGTCATCAGTGACGTTTTGTCTTCAACTTGGTCACCATAGTGATCAATCAGCCATTGATGCATCGTACATGAAACGACTGTAAAATCCATATCCGGTAATATTTATTGAAGCTTTCTTGAAGTTCCACATTCCAGTTTTCCACCTTGCAAACATCAACGAAGGATGGATGCTCGCTTTGTCAATAGTGTCAACTCCAGAGGATGTCCGACCTGTTTTAAAACTGGCTTTTTGCCCAGAAGCCGTTGAATGGTTTTCAGCGGAGTAAAGGAAACATCGTTTCCTTCGGTTCGCTTTATCAATGACACTGCAAAGTCATCCTTCGTTCCCATAACTGCTACTTCTGTTCCATACTTTGCAATTCTGCAGGCCCATGGCAATGTCTCGAGTGCCATTCCCAAACTTTTTAAGGATATGTAAACACTGATATTCAGACCCTGGTTGCCCTGGCATCCCCACTACACGACTAGGCATCGGTCGGATAAATATGGAGCAACTGTACTCAGGTACAGATCGTGTGCAAATACTGGTACCAAAATTATAACCACATCTGAATTGGGAACTATTTTCGCATAATCACGGGTCACAGTAAATTAAACTCAACCCGCAGGCTGCTGCAAACTTTTGCCGTTTCCGAAATCTACACATTAGTCCATCTTTCAGGCTCATCCTCGTACACGTCTACCACTGTGACATTAGCGTTTTCGACCAATGATGCTATGCCCGCCAAAGTATGGGCTCCATTGGCACCGCCGCATATTGTAACATTAATCTCATTGCCGATGCGAGACATCGTCTGTAAAAATGATAAAACCATTAATCTCATTGCCGATGGGAGACATCGTCTGTAAAAATGATAAATTACTTAATTTTTGCAAGACAACACTAACGTTAAACGGCTCATCAACACATTATAGTGCTCAATTAGTATACACGTAGCAATGTATCGTTACAACTCGTCAGTTATTTACTATTATTAGTTCTTGGTTTATTTCATCGTTTGTCCGACGGTTTTGTGTTTGCAGCTGCTTATTTGCATACAAAAACAATATGAAACAAAGTGCGGTGTTGAAATGGTTCTGGTTTTATGGAATTATATTTAAAAAATGTCACTTACCCTAATTGTAAAGGTCTGGTCGCAAATAGCGTTACAGTATCTGAGTATTTATTCTCCAGGTATAAATTTGGGTCACTATGAAGAGGTCAGAATCACAGTAGTCCAACGCTACTGTACTCCCAAGGGAAGTTGTGTTTTGTGAATCAATGGATTCGATGTAAAGCGAATCTGTGCGGTGTTGGATTCGATGTAAAGCGATTCTGTGCGGTGTGACCTCCTTTTTTAAATTGTTTTTTTTTGATAAGTTGAGTTATTTTGCAACCTTTTTAATGAGGTTTCTTTTTCACTGGCAGTTCTGCATACTTTACTGATGCCTCTCGCGCCAGCATGTCGATTGAAATGGCGTGTAACAGCAAACAATCAAATGAAAACATCGACATCAAATGAAAATTGTGTCTACCGGGTATAAACATTTGACCGCAAACGGTCGATTTAAGATTATGTATTACCAAACGTGTAACATTAACATCTACGAAAAGTGGAAATTAGTATAGGTATACTCAGTTTCTTGTTAATATAGCTATTGTGTATGGTTGAAATGGACCGTAGTATCCATATCGCCTATACTCATAGTTGCAGGCTCGGTGTATTGTAGTTGCATCTCCTTTCGTTTGTACTCCTAGACTTTGGGGTTAAATCCTGTTCAATACGAAGCTCTCGGGCCTCATATGGCTATCTCGGGCCAATCTCACAAAGAGGCACACCTCCCCCAGTAAATAACCTCTAACGATGAAATTGACCATTCAATTGCCTACCACAAAACAGAATAGCTGAACATTAAATATTTTCTATTACAATATGGTTATATTATCATATTGTTCCATCAGATATAAAGAAACTGTGCAAATTAATCACTCCTAACCATTCATTACAAACTGTGAACATTTCCAAAATTCCAGAATATTTTCGTTCACCGGATAAAGAACTCCAAAAGGTATTTCTACACCTAAGAAATGAGCAAAAATATTTTTTATTTATAGTTATTACATTATGCATTGTCTAAAACAAGTGTTTGTATATGCTGGGCTACAATAAGGGACTCTGTAATAAATTGAAAACAAAGATTTTCTGAAAATCTACCTAGAAACAAAGTTTTTACCGGCATTTATCGGGTACCGCTGTCAGATGTGGTGATATTGCTCAATATTTCAACATACATTCCGTTTGGAGTATAGTAGCGTTCGACTATACTGTGAGGATAGAGGCATCCACATGTCTATATATACTGAAGGGAAAAAGAAACGCATTTCCGTTATATATTGCATATACTGCACACTTAATTCCATATATATTCCAAGGAAATCCCAAGATGTTTTGTAAAAAAAAAAGTGCAGTTAGTTAGAGAAAGGACACAACTGTGATGTTGTAGACGTTTTAATCACAGTACACGTTGTAACAAGAAATTCATAAATGCTGAAGTTCCTCTTTGAAAAATTGAGCCAGTTCAGTACTGTATTTAATGTTAAGTGATTGCAACATTTAAAGCCTAAGTTTGCTCACCTGCTTGAGCCAAATGCGCATTCTGACGATAATGAAACTTTAAAGGGGTAACCATTGGTGTGTTCAGTGCTGTTTAAACCTTCTTTCTAAAAGGACAGGCCTAATGTCGCCCTGTACCAATCGATTAGCAGTAGCATATTAAACATACAATATATAGCGGAAATACGCACCCTGCGTTTCTTTTTCCTTTCAGTATATATGTATAACATTAAACATACGTCTGTTTATAACGTGTGTTGACTCGATTCCCAAAATAATACACAATGTCCGATAAATTTAGCATGATCAGTACGACCCATAGGGCTTTATCGGCGCTATGTCGGAAGAGCTCAACCGATCTTGACTAGCCCGATGTCGATTGGAAAATTGGCTCTTCGTTCATTGAACATGGTGTTTTAATAGAATGCAGACAATATGCGAATCTAGCAAATATTGTCTTTTATGTTACCACACTTGCACCGTAAGCTGCTCAGCCTTTAAGGTACATCTGTAGATAGTATTGATTTACCCTGGTACGCATAATGTTTATCATATAGGCTGAACTTATTTAGATATTTACAGGAGGATGCAGACGCTCGTCCGTTTAAAGCAACAGGGTAGTTTTCGTAGTTATCCAATTCATCATTAAGCTCCTCTGACAATTGTTGTTGTTTTTTAATTATTATACTCAGTTAAACATTATTTTAATATTATTATTTGAGTAACCAATCAGCATATACCAGTCTTAAATGGCCACCAGTTTCTCAATTAAAAAAAAATATACTTAATTAAGTGCTTTAATGATTTTAAAGAAAAGCTGTTAGAGGGTAAACTAAATTACAAAAACAAGTATATATTAAAGTCGAACAAGAAATGTAGCATTCAAGGACCACAGTCAGCCACAAACAGGCACAGAAATAAACAACAACTACATAAATGTCTAAAAGGCCAGATATGACATCACAAACATAAAAGGGTTGACAATAGGGGCTGCCGCCTTGGAACGGTCAGTAACAAAAAGGCCGCTGGTTGTTTAAACCCGGTTCTAGGGTGCAGCAAACATCACTCTTACCCTATTGTCATCCCAATAAAACACGTTAAGTGTAAATAAAGATATCACCGCTAGGTTATATTCTGTAACAGACAACGCATCATTAATAGGTAATATAATTAAAACACTCATGTATATATAATATAAACAAGAGGTCAATGACCTTGAAGCTCTACTGATTGATTTTGATTTCAGGAAGTAGTCGCTACAAACTTGTTTTTTGAAAAATTATTTTTAGCCGTGGTGGCCATCTTGAATTTCCGGCCGACCTGAAATTTTGCTAGGATCAATTAGACATCAAGAGCAACATTCCTGTGAAGTTTCATGAAATCCATCAAGTAGTTTCAGAGGAATAGTCGCTACAAGTTTTCATTATATAACTCTATGTAAACAAAGATGGCCGCTGACAGCCATGTTTAACATCGAATCAAAACGATTTTTGACAAGGACCAACATCATGTCATGCTGATCATTTTAGAAAAAGTCCCATATCAACATCACTTATAGTTTTCAAGAAGTAGTCGCTACAAACTTGTATTTTGAAAATCTATTTTTAGCCATGGCAGCCATCTTGAATTTCCGGCCGACCTGAAATTTTTCTAGGATCAATTAGACATCAAGAGCAACATTCCTGTGAAGTTTCATGAAAATCCGTCAAGTAGTTTCAGAGGATTAGTCACTACAAGTTTTCATTATATAACTCTATGTAAACAAAGATGGCCACTGGCAGCCATGTTTAACGTCGAATCAAAATAATGTTTGACTCTGATAACCATCATGTCATGCTGATCATTTTACAAGAAGTCCCATATCAATACCACTTATAGTTTTCAAGAAGTAGTCGCTACAAACTTGTATTTTGAAAATCTATTTTTAGCCATGGCAGCCATCTTGAATTTCCGGCCGACCTGAAATTTTGCTAGGATCAATTAGACATTAAGAGCAACATTCCTGTACAGTGTCATGAAAATCCGCCAAGTAGTTTCAAAGGAGTAGTCGCTACAAGTTTTTACTATACAACTCTATGTAAACAAAGATGGCCGCTGGCAGCCATGTTTAACGTTGAATCAAAAAAAAAATTGACAAGGACCAACATCATGCCATGCTGATCATTTTAGAAAAAGTCCTATATCAATATCACTTATAGTTTTCAAGACGTAGTCGCTACAAACTTATTTTTTAAAAACTTATTTTTAGATTTGGCGGCCATCTTGGATTTCAAAGCAACATGAATTTTTGCTATGATCAACTAGACTTCATGGGCAACATTTCTGTAAAGTTTCATTAAAAATCCATTCAGTAGTTTCAGTGGAGTAGTCGCTACAAATAAAAGTTTACGGACAGACGGACGGACAGACGGACGACGGACGCCGCACCACGGCATAAGCTCTGCTGATCTCTGATCAGTCGAGCTAAAAACATGATCACGTATATATAATATGAAAACAAAAGCCTAGAAAGCCACAAAGCAAGTGCTCAATGACTTGGCAGCAGCCAGAGCAACAAGAGAACAAAACGGTAAGGGTAAGAAAAAGACAAGATGTAATACAAACATTAACCGCCAACGTCCTATGAGGATCTAGGTAGACGTTATCATAGGGTACATAATTGTCCGGTCATCGCACAATCAAAGAGGAAAGCAAACTATAAATGGGTCAACCACTAAACATGCAGTGCGTTGCAAAATGATTACGCTGCCTAGTCAGCGGACATATTTACCACTTCGTTTCAAATACGACTATTACATAGTAATTTATAACCGAAGCAAAGGAGAGTACAACATGATAGGGTACTAACCTCTCTTGATAAGCCTTTTAACAACTTTAATAAAGGTTGTATGAAAGTGATCAAGGATCTTACGAAGTTTGTAAATCCCATCATCATAGAAGTCAAAAATAAATGGAGGCGGCCACCTTCGAACGAGGACGCCATCAAAGTAGATATAAAAATCGAACAGGAAAAGTAGCATTCAAGGACGACAGTCAACCACAAATACACACAGAAACAAAGAACAAAGACCAGAACGGTCAGTGGCAAAAAATGGGCCGCTGGTTTTTTTCTTTAGCTTTCCTTAGGTAAGAAAGTATAACAAGATTTCCAAAGGTGGTTGTTGTTCTTTGGTTATTTAGAGGTTTAAGTCCTTTCTTATTAAATTGCAGATATGATCTTGAATTGGCAGATTTCGGGCTTAGTAATTTTGAGATAGGTCTGTTAATGTTGACCCAATAATGTCATCGAACTTAAAACTGTGGTGACTACTAAATGATAAACAATGAATAAAACGTACCACCATGTGGAGGAGCAAGGTTTGTTTCCATCGACTTCGTTATGTATATTTTTTACTTTTAAAGGTTATCCACTAACACGGAAATTCACAATATCTCGAATAATTTTACAATCATTATGATTCCGGTTAATTAGTCTGGCTTTAACAATTATAACGATTCTCTCATATCAAGTTATCTAAACGTGTTTGTTCGGTCGTTTTGCTTACAGTTTCGGTTGGAAGAAATTCACGAAATCTTGAATTGTTTCTATCCCGTACGTTTTTGGTAACCTGGTCTGAGTTTCGTTCGTATACATTATTTTCCCATAAACCAGATACTCTTCTCCGAGTTTTTGTTGAGCCCATGTGATCGAAGTACTTCATTCATTATCGGGGTGGGCACGCCCACCCTTTCGGCTATCTGTCTCAGCACCGCTAACCCATAGGGCACATAAGTAGCGGTAGGTAAAGTTGGGAATAAATTTGGCATCTGTAGTTTTTGTCATCGGGTGAACAAAACCATCGTAAGTCTTGTTTGTCTTTAAGGAGGTCATCAGTGACGTTTTGTCTTCAGCTTGGTCACCATAGTGATCAATCAGCCATTGATGCATCGTACTCGAAATGACTCCAGTAAAATCCATATTCGGTAATATTTGTTGAAGTTAATTACCTCATTTGTGACCGCATCAAGACATCGGACAGCCTCTTCATCGACTCCTTGGTAAAACAGTGGCGGTGAATCTATTAGTTCCCCATTCCAGTTTTTCCATCTTGCAAACATCAATGGAGGATGATGGATGCTCGCTTTTGTTAATAGTGTCAACTCCAGAGGATGCCCAACCTGTTTTAAAACTGGCGTTTCTCCCAGAAGGCGTTGAATGTTTTCAGTGGAGGATAGGAAACTGCGTCACCTTCGGTTCGCTTCATCAATGACAACTTCCTCCTTCGTTCGCATAACTGTAACTTCTGATCCATACTTCGCAATTCTGCAGGCCCATGACAATGTCTCGAGTGCCATAATGTTGTTTTTCTTTCCAAACCTTTTAAGGATAAGTAAACATTGATATTCAAACCCACTAGGCAGTGGTCGGATAAATACGGAGCAATTGTGCTCAGGTATAGCTCGTTTGTAAATGCTGCCTTGTTGGTACCACAATTATAACCACATCTGAATTGGGAACTATATTGCCATAATTCCGGGTCACAGTAAACTGAACTATGCCTGCTGGCTGCTGCAAAGTTTTGCTGTTTCCGAAATCCATATTCGAAAAGTACCAACTTTCACAAAAAAAGAATATCAGTCGAGGGTAGCGTACATTTTTTGCGTTCGAATGCGCTTTCTTTGGTAGAAAATGGTTAAGAAATAAAAAATCTTATCGCACTGTGAAGCTTTCAATGTGGGCGAATCTTTACAAAAAAATTTCTTCAAGAATTAGCAATAATGACGCCATATGTCATGTGGTATAGTCACCCTGGTATGTATTTATAAGTATTCGTAGTTCAAATGCTTTGTATACGAACACGGATAACTTTCTGATTTCAGACTCGCATATGCTATTTATTAGTTGTGAACATTTTAAGAAGTTTGAGTGTTTCTAAAAGTATTTTTTAATATATATAGTTCTTAAATCGTTGTAGTCTTTGCATTCAATTACAAAATGGTATTTGTCCTCCAATAATTTACATTGACTACATTTTCTATCTTGTAAAGGTACACTTACGTACATGCTTCCGCAACCGGTCACATTCAATTTTTAATCTATGCGACGACAGTCTGAGTTTTGTCAGAGCAGAGCGAAATTAAAGAGATATTTATTTAATCTAGATATAGTTTGAATTCAAAAGTAGAAATGATCCTATAAAAAGGCGTTCGTGTGTGCGTCCCATTCCTGAATAAATACATATTGAATTCTTGTTTGAACATCGAAAGGAAAAAACATTTACATCGCCAACGCCTTGCGCTAGCCACACATAGTAGCATCCTAGTCTAGATAACAAATGTTTGACTTGTGATGTCCAGTTTACTCTGTTAATGTGCAATTCACTATCTTTTTTAAGCATACTAGAATCTGTTTTTGTGTATTTTGTTTCACTTTAAACCCACACAAACACAGTTTCAGCCAATATTTAATTATTATATAAGTAATATTTGTAGCATTTTTTTTCCCGAGTATATGCGATTTATACTGCTTCTCGAGGGCCCGAGAGTGCAGTATAAATCGCATACGAAAAAAATATGCTAAAAATGTTTTGAAGGTACAACTTTTCTAGCTTGTAATAATGTCATGGCTTTCTTTACTAACGCCCCCATTGATAAGTATAATATGTGGACTTGTACTGATGTTTGTAGAGCCTTATCTTTTCTTCTGGATAACATCTTTATAAGATACGGTAAAACTATTTACCGCCAGGTTGTTGGTATTCCTATGGGTACTAACTGTGCGCCACTTGTTGCAGATTTGTTTTTGTACTGCTATGAAAGAGATTTTATGTTGAGTTCGTCACCTACTAGCCAGGGTGAAATTATTGATGCCTTTAATAATATTTCTCGGTATCTTGATGACATACTCAATATTGATAATCCGTTCTTTGCTCATATGGTTACTTACATTTATCCACCAGAGCTCACGTTGAATAAAGCCAACAGTTCGAATACAGTAGCAGCATTTCTCGATCTTCATCTCTCGATTTCAAATGATTGTATTCATACTAAAATCTATGATAAGAGAGATGATTTCAATTTTAACATTGTTAACTATCCACACCTGGATGAAGATGTACCTCGTGCTACCTCATATGGGGTGTATATCTCCCAGCTCATTCGATTTGCTAGAGCGTGTAATGATGTTATAGACTTCAATGATCGAAATCAAGTTATTACAAGTAAACTTCTTCAGCAGGGTTTTCGTTATCACAAACTACGTAGATCTTTCTCTAAATTCTACCGCCGCAACGAGGGCCTGCTGTATAAGTACAACACCAACCTTAAAACACTTCTGCGACTAGGCATATCACAATCCTCATTTTATGGAGATGTGGTCTATAAACTTCGAAAGTTAAAGGGGTCTGACAGGTTTCCTGACCGCTTTACAAATTTAATCAGGAAGTTCGTCAGAAAAGGATATAACCCTTTGGTTTTACAGCGCACTGCATGTTTAGTGATTGACCCCTCTACAGTCAGTCATTACGCTTCACCTTTCACTTGTGCGATGACTGGACTTCCTCTAGGGACTCTATGAGTGTACCTTATGAAACCCCAACTAAGGGAGGTGGGTGCATGAGCTTTCGTCCCTCGGGTTTTCTGGTCGTACCGTAGATGGTTTTCTCTTTAGCTGCAACTACTATGGTTGTTCAGTACGATTCTGGATACGTCCTGAGATGTTTATTATTTTGTATGTGTATCTTTAGTTAATTTCTCTGGATGTGGACTTTATTGTTAGAGATTTCCTTTTGATGGGATGTAGTTTTGTTTACACTGTCTTGTCTATTTGGGCACTGAAGACAGGATAATAGCGAGGATTGTGCGCATATAAAATCGATTCAAGCTAACCAGTAGGCCTTATTGCCTACTGACCGTTCCAAGTCGGTAACCCTGTCTTCACCATCCTTTCTGTTGTTTTTTGTCTCTTTCATTGTAGTTTCAAGTCCTTGTTTGCATTACAGTGCGGACCTACGATGTCATTGCGTTCGGACGCTGTGGTTTCTAGAGGACCCTATATATCATTTTGCACCAGAGCCATTTATCCAACTACGCATGTGCAAGAAGTTTTAGGGTGTTGCAGTTTTCAGTAAAAATAACAGCTCGATCCAATCAAGTAATAGCATTATCACGCGGCATTAGCATGACCCATGTTTTGATTACTGCAGCCAATCGCCTTTGTATATTATTGGGCAAATGCAATGTCAAGCAGTGCTGTTTTGGTAATGGTTTAGTCGTTTTGATTGACAGACTGTGTAAATTACAACCGCGCGCGCGTAAAATTGAGTAGACCATGATATAACTGCCGAATCTGTCATTTATAGCACGGCTGAAATATTCCGGCATTTATAGCACGGTTTTGGCTCAGACCTTCAGGTTTATGAAAATTAAATCATAAGCAAGAACAGATGAAAACCATTAGAGCTATGGTACAAGTATTTAAAAGAGCAGGAGTTTGCACGTGTACTGAAATAGGTTTTACGTGTGATAAAACAACGCTTTGAACATAACATTTGTTCCCCAAGACATTGTAAACAATAACTCTATAAATCAAATCATAATCACGTTCAAAAATCGTAATCATAACACTACGAGACGTTAGACTACGAGTTATGTTCTTTTGAAACATTGTGTAATGCTAAGAACACTCAGTTTATTTGGACGTCAAATATAGCTGTGTCTGGTCGGTGGGCTCAGTTGGGAGAGCACTGGAACGGCAGTTCGAGGGTCTCGAGGTTGAGTTCCGATCCAGCTGCACAGTTGTCTATCCCTGTGACAATTGGCGATCTCGCAAAACCGTGTCTAGTTTATCTCCGAGTGTCTTATCATAAGATTCTGTCTCCCTAAAAATTCGGGGTGATTACCAGTATGTAGGGGAAGTACTAGACTAATATAGAGATTGAGTAAGCAGTGACTGGCCGCTTAACTTAACTTAGTCGGGAGATCATCAGAACGGTACTACGAGGGTCCCAGATTCGAACCTACACATTTTTCTAGTGCTATGGCGTGCCCTCAAAGGATTATTCTCGTGTTGCTCTGGCTTCTTTGTGGCTTTCTAGGCTATTGTTTTTAGCTCTACTAGCCTATGGACAGCAGAGCTTATCGGATGGCGAGTTATCCGTCGTCCGTCCGTTGGCTTTTACCTCGTTAAGACGATAAGGCCTTTTTTTTAACTTTAACAGATTGTTAATATAAATGATAGCTAGGACAAGTTCGAAAACCAGCCAGATCGGACCAGTAACAGCGGTGTTATGGCCCTTGAGTTAATCGTCGGGTGAACAAATCATAAGCTCTGTTTGTCTTAAAAGAGGTCAGCAGTGACGTGTTGTCTTCAACTTGGTCACCATAGTGATCAATCAGCCATTGATGCATCGTACACGAAATGACTTCTTAAAAACACTTAAACCTCGGGTTGGAATTCCCGATTTTCACCGGAAACCCATGAAATATTCTTATATACTTGTCCTGCCCTTAATGGTGTATTCTCTTGTAACTCTGGCTTCTGCCAAGTCATTGGGTTCGTGCTTTGTAATTTGTAGACGTTATTATACACATTATCATATTTATGTACTTATATTGTTTATTAATGCTGTCTACCTTATTAGAGGATATAGCTTGGCGGGGATTTCATTACTTGCACTGTCCCGTTTTTTGGAATGACAATAGGGTAATAGTGAGGTTTAGTGCTGAAGCTGGTTTAAAAACCCAGCGGTCGTTTTGCTACAGACAGTTCCAACGCGGTACCCCTATTGTCGACCCTTTTATGTTTGCGGTGTCGCTTACTTCACATTTTCGTTGTAATTGTCTTCGTTTTATTTGCGTGTTTTTGGTTGACAGTTTTGCGAATGCTTCGGTTCCTGTTCGACTGTTACACCTACCTTCAGAGGTGTGGGGCGACTTGACAATCGAGTAGTCCAGGCTCTATCTTTGGTCAAAAGAAGCTTTCGTTAGGTAAAAAGAAAGCATGAAAGGATTTCATAATGTCATCGGACTTAAATCTATGCTAACTATTAAATAATAAACAATGAATAAAAACGTATCATCATTTCGAGGAGGGAGGTTTATTTCCATCGTTATGTATATTTTTCAAATAAGTACTTTTACTTTTAAAAGTTATCCACAAACACGGAAATTCAAAATATCTCGAATAATTTACATTCACTATATGATCCTGGATATTAGTCTGACTTAAACAATTATTATGATTATCTCATATCAAGTTCTCTAAGCTTGTTTGTTCTGTCGTTTTGCTTACAGTTCAGGTTGGAAGAAATTCACATAATCTTGAATTGTTTCTATCCCGTACGTTTTTGGTAAGCGGGTCTGAGTTTCGTTCGTATAAATCATTTTCCCATCAACCAGATACTCTACTCCGAGTTTTTGTTGAGCCCACGTGATCACTTCATCCATCATCGGGGTGGCCACGCCCACCATGTCGGCTATCTGTCTCAACACCACTAACCCATAGGGAACATCCTCAGCTAAGTAGCGGTAGCTAAAGTTGGGCACAAATGTGCCATCTGTAGTTTTAGTCATCGGGTGAACAAGTCCATCATAAGCTTTGTTTGTCTTTAAGGTGGTCAGCAACGACGTTTTGTCTTCAACTTGGTCACCATAGTGATCAATCAGCCATTGATGCATCGTACACGTTATGACTCCAGTAAAATCCATATCTGGTAATATTTTTTGAAGCTCTTTTGAAGTTTCAATTACCTCATTTGTGACCGAGTCAAGACATCGGACAGCGTCTTCATCGACACCTTGGTAAAACAGTGGTGGTGAATCGAGTGATTCTCCATTCCAGTTTTTCCACCTTGCAAACATCAGTGGCGGATGGATACTCGCTTTTGTCATTAGTGTCAACTCCAGAGGATGCCCAACCTGTTTTAAAACTGGTGTCTTGCCAAGAAGCCGTTGAATGGTTTTCAGCGGGGGGAATGAAACATCGTCTCCTTCGGTTCGCTTTATCAAGGACACTGCAACTTCATCCTTCGTTCCCATTATTGTAACTTCTGTTCCATACTTTGCAATTCTGCAGGCCCATGGCAATGTCTCAAGTGCCATAATGTTATTTTTCTTCCCAAACCTTTTAAGGATATGCAAACACTGATATTCAAACCCGGGATGTCCTGGCATCCCCACAACTAGGCAGTGGTCGGATAAAAACGGAGCAATTGAGCTCAGGTATAGCTCGTGTGTAAATGCTGGTACCACAATTATAACCACATCTGAATTGGGAACTATCTTGGCATAATCCCGGGTCACAGTAAACTGAACTCTGCCTGCTGGCTGCTGCAAAGTTTTGCCGTTTCCGAAATCCACACAGAACCCGTGTTTCGATGACGCGTCAGTCCATCTTTCAGGCTCATCCTCGTACACGTCTACCACTGTGACATTAGCGTTTTCGACCAATGATGCTATGCCCGCCAGGGTATGGGCTCCATTGCCACCGCCGCATATTGTAACATTAATCTCATTGCCGATACGAGACATCGTCTGTAAATGATAGATTACATCAATTTATATGTGTTTGTTTGATGTTCAACGTCATTTTTAAGAATATTTTAGGCTATGTATGACGGTCGATTTAATTTTGAATTTGAAAGACAACAACAATGTTGTTCATCAAAACATTATAGATACTATGATTATACTGAATTAGCATAAACGCGATAATGGCTCGTCGACCACTACTTGTCAATTACTACTGTTATAGTTCTTGATTCATCTCATCGTGTTTGGCGGTGCCTTAGCACCGTCAGAGGTATAATGGGGTTGTTCAATGGAATTCTAGGAATGTGACAAACCTAACAGCACAATGCAACACTATGCAACACTAAGCTAGAAGAAGTAGTCTCTCATTAATGCCTTTAATAAATTCGATATTATGTGATCACCGACAGAAAATGATGATGTGTGTTCGCTTACTGTGTAATTTACAAATATTGGCCTTGTGTGTTCGCTTACTGTTAAATTAACAAATATTCTCCAAAGTAAATCCTTAGATTGTTTATGTATTAATACGCGCTTCTCCGAGATTTTTTGATTATGACGCATTTGACAGACGATCAGTCGGTGTTTGTAAACAAAAGGCCGCTTAATCATTTGGTGCCCTAAATAAGAAACAATGTTCAGAATAAAGGAAAAATATCTACGGAAGCTAATTCGGGCCATATGGGTTAGCTAAAATGTTTAAATACGAAATTGGTAAGGAATATCAATAATCTGAAACATCACTGAATGTAAAAAACAAATAATGGAAGTTATATTTACAGCTCTTCCATTTCCCATCCATTCCAACACTTACAAAAGTACCGCCCATCAGTGCCTTCAGCACTTTGATTCAAACAGTTTTTGTGTTTGTAGCCGCATAAACAAATTTTAAATTATCTGCCTGGTTTTAGGGAATTATATTAAGTTAGGGAATTAAATTAAGAAAATGTCACTTACCCTAGTTGTAAAAGTTTGCTCGCAAATAACGTTACTGTATGTCTTTTTCGTCAGGGATAAATTTAGGTCACTGTGAAGATAAAGAATGATAGGTCAGAATAGAGGTTTCTACAAAATAATGTATATGTTTACGCAAATGCATATAACATTACACATACGACTGTTGATAACGTGCTAATACGCAGTGTCCGATATATGTAGTGTATACTATAAGAACAAGAACTGTCGAAGGACAACGCGATCGACTTTCGAGGGCTTTACTATTGAATGGGAAGATTAACTGCATAACACATATTAGCACTTGAGTTTCATGAGTTTCTTTTATGTCAGTGACAAGGTTTAAAGAAAGTAACAATTCGTACAAGGGTGCACAGTTTGTGTTATAATATAGTTGACGGAAATTCAGAACATGCACACAATGAATCTCACTAATGAGACGATTATAAATTAGATATCAAGCCTAAACTCTGAAACTGTAAATGGAAATGAAGTTTTACCGTCATATCCATACCATCTTCGGAATGGCTAAACTATTCGTACTATTGTTACATTTTGACTTTCGAGTTCTGCTCAACCCGGGGAGTGGGGTGTGGAAATGAAGTTTTACCGTCATATCCATACCATCTTCGGAATGGCTAAACTATTCGTACTATTGTTACATTTTACCTTTCGAGTTCTGCTCAACCCGGGGAGTGGGGTGGGGGGAGTGTGTGTGTGTGTGGTGGGGGGGGGGGGGGGGGGGAATGAAGTTTTACCGTCATATCCATACCATCTTCGGAATGGCTAAACTATTCGTACTATTGTTACATTTTAACTTTCGTTCTGCTCAACCCGGGGGTGGGGGTGGGGGCCGTGGGGGGTGGGGGGGGGGGGGGTAATTTATTTGCTAGATGTGAATATATTGGCATTTTCATTCGTTAAATTTAAAGTGGTCGGTGCACTATTCTAAAACAGGTTTTATTGAATCTTAGAAAAGTTCGAAAACATTTATCAAAATCCCGTATCAAATACAGGATATATGACCTATTAACAAATTACAAAGGAACATAAATGGAGGCGGACATCAGCTTCTTACGAAGATGTCATCAAGTCCTTTTACAATATGAAATATTGATAAATATATTTTAAAGCAAAGATAAGTATATTGCAAATGAATGTAAAAGTATAAAATGTGCATACAATGTATAAATATTACACTTTGTTTAATTGTAATTCAACTGCCCGTATATTTGACGATATGTATCCATATGCTACATTAGGGTAACAGGGGACGTCTGGCCGCCTCCATTTCCGATAGATCATAGCTCCTGTATTGTTATGGTATTTAGATATTTCTAAGGTTTTAAGACCGCTTTTAAATAAAACTTGTTTCAGAATCGTGCAACACACCCTTTAAGTGGTTGGGACACATTTCTCGCAATAACTGTCGTCTAAAAGTAGGTATAAAGGTCGAGCTGGTAATGTAACATTCACAGAACACAGTCAACCCAAACGACTAAAAGTAGGTATAAAGGTCGAGCTGGTAATGTAGCGTTCACAGAATACAGTCAACCCAAACGACTAAAAGTAGGTATAAAGGTCGAGCTGGTAATGTAGCGTTCACAGAACACAGTCAACCCAAACACACAATCATTACAAGGAAAAACAGAAGCAAAGCAAAATACATCACAAGAATAAACTCGTTGACAATATATATTGGTTACCGCCTTGGAACGGTCAGTGTCAAAAAGGCCGCTGTGGGTTTAAAACAGGTTATAGGGTGCACCAAATCTTACAATATAGTCATCCCAATAAAACGGGACTTTATAAATAATAAATCCTCGCCGGGCTATATCCTCCGTTCAAACAACACAATAGTAATATTTGAATCCATAACGTCCGTTTTATAATTTCTACATAAGTTTTACCCAAACTAGTTTTTAAAATGTAACAGTATATTATTATAAAAGTGTTAATGACCATTTTTGATACCTAGACATCATAACACAGTACAATATCCATAAATGTTAATCCATGACTCCCTGGATGGAGCAATATTTGACACCACGAACTTTATGTGAACAAAATTCCTTTCTCACCTTGATGTTAATAATACTGTAAAATACCATGTAGTTTCAAATATGCCTGGACGTAGCCGATTTTAATTGGATTTTATTTGAACATATTTGATACTAAATGCCATTATGAACGGAATGCTTTTGGTTTCTGTAAAGAAAATGTTGTACAACTTCTCTAACAATGCGGAGTCCCCTGGGATGGTAGCATTTTGTACACCAAAGACTTAAATTGTACAAAGGATTTCGGAGATCATCGATAATTTCTGAAATTGTTACATAAGATATCAAAAAAAAATACTGATAAGGGTGATTCATTGGAAGCAACAAACACAACCAAGAGAATGAAGTAGCAGACGGTTTTATTGAGTCTGTTCATGAGAGGTTATGTTAAAAGCAACATTTTTAACACCCCTAACACCTGAGCTTAGTATGAGGTCTGGTGCATCATAGAACCTGGTTAAAAAACCCGGCGGCCTTATTTGCCACCGACCGTTCCAAGGCAGTAGCCCTATTGTCAACCCTTTTAAGTGGGTGATGTCATATCTTGCCTTTTATTCATCTTAGTTGTTCATTTATGTGCGTGTTTATGGTTGACTGGTCCTTAAATGCTACATTTCTTGTTCGACTTTTTTATCTACTTTTTGTGCTTGGCCACCAGAACTGGGTAAACATTACTGTTAATTATCACAATTCACAATGTTAGCAAGACATCAGCACAATTCCACATTTGGGTAAGCAATGGACTCGGTGTTTATCGCTTATGTTTAACTGACTTGTGAACTGCATAAAGCCAGGGTTGCATTATAGTATGCTATATAGTATAAGAACTCTGACAACATTTACTTGTAATAAAAACTTTATTTTTAGAGTACAGTCATTTTTTTTTTTTTTTTTGGTATGGTCTTATTTCGAAACGTCATTTGGATATATTTTATTTAAATTACAGTCAAACATTTTCATATAGTCTGAGCATAACACACTTTCGTATTGACCTACTGAATATCTCAACATCTCGGACGTTTATAGACGCGTATTCATCTTAGTTGTTCATTTCTGTGCGTGTTTATGGTTGACTGGTCCTTAAATGCTACATTTCTTGTTCGACTTTTTTATCTACTTTTTGTGCTTGGCCACCAGAACTGGGTAAACATTACTGTTAATTATCACAATTCACAATGTTAGCAAGACATCAGCACACTTCCACATTCGGTAAGCAATGGACTCGGTGTTTATCGCTCATGCTCGACTTGTGAACCGCATAAAGCCAGGGTTACACTACAGTATGATACATAGTATAAGAACTCTGGACAACATTTACTTGTAATAAAAACTTTATTTTTAGAGTACAGTCATTTGTTGTTTATTTTGTTGTTTTTTTGGTATTGTCTTATTTCGAAACGTCATTTGGATATATTTTATTTAAATTACAGTCAAACGTTTTCATATAGTCTGAGCATAACACACTTTTGTATTGACCTACTGAATATCTCAACATCTCGGACGTTTATGCGTCGCTTACTTGAGCCTTTGGCTTAGGTGAGCTACGAAGCCTCCTTAAAACCCAGTTTCTTTAAAAGGTTAAGTGATTGACAACCGGGAAAAGAGTACTTGCTATGTGGCATATATATTACTACCTTGCAATCTAAGGTACTTTTTAAAAGTAATTACTAAATCACAGTACAATGCAATCTCTCCCAGAGGCCATTACATTGACCTCTGTCAACGTCTAAGAAAGTTGCCCCCAATCACATGATCATTTGTCACATGACCATAGCTAAAATATCAAAATGGCGAACAGAAGACACCACAAACTATCGACTGCTGATTGACACGTAAACAGTCGAAAGAAACACGACTTGTTTTCTACATTTTGATATATATTTTTAGTTAGTAAGTTAATGTAAGGTAGGTTGTTAAGAGCTATGTGATACTGGAAAGTGCTGGTAAGCAAAGTGCTGTACTGTAACCCTTTGGGAACGGTTTGGTGGTGCGTATTATGAATGTTTTGACAGCGGAGTGATCTGCCAAAGTACAAACCTTTATTCTACCCCAATATAATTCTGAGCATAATTTACTGTATATTTAAAACATTCAAGCTGAAAAATTGTTTTCTTTTGTAATTAAAGCATTTCATAATTATAAAGTTAATTCAGAAATAAATATATTACTGCAATCAAGAAATTTTGCATTTCCATCGTTTTTCATCGTTTGCCAAGATTCTTGGTATTTGATGAGACGTCGACAGAAGAGATTGAATACAATGAATAACAAACATACAAACAAACGTTTTAAAAGATTTTTAATAATAATTTGTATTAAAATATACAATAAATTTTTAATACATGATAACTCATCTACTTCAAAATGATAAATAGTATTGAGGTAGTTCGTACACAATATTGTGCGTACGGAAAACTAATGTAAATATGCACATTATTGGCCATGTGATTTACTCATGGAACATTAGTAGATGCATGGTATCATCGCTTTCCTGTTGGAGGGATACATGTCAAACTGTTGTTTGTACCTGAAATGAAACAAGTTCAAACGTTTAAATGGCTCAGAGTCCAGTGAATACATACATTATACATTGAATCAAATAGGTTTTCACACTTTGTTCAACAATTCCAAGTTTGTTGTTGTTGTTTTTCATTATCCCTTGGGAGTTGGTGTTTGTAGTAATAGTCTATGGGATTAAGGTAAATAATGTCTGTACATTCCGCACCAAAATAGATCTGAAACAGTTTAAAGTTCACTGCCATGTTTTGTTTCATGAACATGTTAATGTTTATTTAAATCGAAATCAATACACAACAGTATATATTTACAATTCACACATTGCAATATCTGTGAAAAGCGAAAATAAGATTTTCTGTTGACGTAGAAAACTTTGAACAGGTAAATTAATCCAAAGGTAAATGTATTTATCAATTATCCGGCAATAGTTGTGCAGCTATAATTCAGATTTACCTCATTTCCCCATGCACTCAAGCAGTGGTAAAAGTAGTATCTACGTCATGCAATTAATACTTATTTTTACATACAACTTAGTAGCGGTTTCCAATATATGCTTCTCTCCGAGACTATCAAGAAATGTTCATATGATGTTTAAGAGTTAAATTTGTTAATTGATAATACTACAAAAAGGGTAGCCATTCATCTTAATGTTTAATTTTTAACTGGTGTGGGGATTGTGGGGGATAAGTTAAATATTGTTAGGGATTAACACGTTAACATATACCATGTTCAACATAAAAAGTGACAATGTGTTAACATTGGATATGGGTTTGCAAACAACTGGACATCGAGATTATTGTTTGACCTGAACAGGTATTAGATATTTCTTCATCAAAGACAATATGGATGGTGGATTCTGGGTAGGTAGGATATTTAATCTATTATGCTACATACCATGTATGGTTGTGTTTTGATCTGGGTATAAATGTGGCAGCACCAAATAGAGCCCAGACAAAACCGGCTAATGACCAAGTCGCTAGTGACCAGCCTAGCCACTCCACCAACTCTCCAAAGTAGTTGGGACACGAGACGAGCTCGAACAATCCTCCATATGGTATATAGTAGCCAGTACAACCTGTGACATATAAATAAGATACAATCACCATGGAACACTGTAGTTGTTTTGTAAATATATATTTAAATAGAAGAGATATAATTGCAAGCTAAGTTTGATTGAGACTGGGGAGTGAGTGTAAAATAGTGTCATGTAATACATATGCACGCTTGTGAGTGAGGTCATATAACCAAGTGGTGTGTGTTTTTATCTGTTTTATCATTATAAGTGATCTTGATACCATCGTCAATCAACAATTATTTAGAAGTTAGATCCTGGGACATTGTAACAAGAGCAGTAAATTGCTGGATCCGGCAAAAAATAGCATAGCGCTGATGGACCCAGTAAAGCAAGCACAGAGCATTGCAGGACCCAGTCAAGTAAAAGCAGAACAATGCTGGACCCAGTCAAGTAAAAGAACAATGCTGGACCCAGTCAAGTAAAAGCAGAAAACTGCTGGACCAAGTCAAGTAAAAGCAGAACAATGCTGGACCCAGTCAAGTAAAAGCAGAACAATGCTGGACCCAGTCAAGTAAAAGCAGAACATTGCTAGACCCAGTCAAGTAAAAGCAGAACAATGCTGGACCCAGTTAAATCAGAGAAGAAAATTTGATTTGCCTTATGTTTTCATTTAATGTATACAATATTGCAAATGCACAAACAGCTGTAATTTTAACCATCGAGAATATGATGTCTAAGTACCATCTAGAAGATGCATTTAAGGTGTCGAAGGGATGATGGTGTCTAAGTAAAGATGGTGTCTAAGTACCATCTAGAAGATTTTTTTTGCAAACCAGATACGGGTATCCGCGTTTTACATTGGGGATGGAAAGTCTTATCTTTATGGGTAAAGATAAAAGTTTATCTTATTGGCGAAGTCAACGCACAAAATGTCAATGATATGCAAGAAAAAGAATCTATCATGGGTATTCGGTTCAGATAGGGAATACTAACCCTCGGTATAAGTGTTTTAATCAGAAACGAGGCAGAGACCCTCGGTCCGATAAAATCCGATAAAAACACTTATACCTAGGATTGGAATTCCCTATCCTCACCAGATACCCAAGAAAGATTCTTATAGTCTAAGGGAAGATGGTTTCTAAGTACCCTCTAGAAGATGGTGTCAAAGTATCATCTAAAAGATGGCATCTAAGGGAAGATGGTGTCTAAGTACCATCTAGAAGATATCTACGGGAAAATGGTGTCTAAGTACCATCTAGAAGATGGTGTCTAAGGGAAGATGGTGTCAAAGTTCCCTGTAGAAGGTAGTGTCTAAGGGGAGATGGTGTCTTAGTACCATCTAAAAGATGGTGTCCAAGGGAAGTAGAAGATGGTGTACAAGGGAAGATGACGTATAAGGGAAGATGGTGTCTACATACAATCTAGAAGATGATGTCAAGGAAAGATGGTGTCTAAGTACCACATAGAAGATGGTGTACAAGGGAAAATGGTGTCGAAGTACCGCGAAAATATAGTGTTTCATTAAGTACCATCTATAATATAGTGACTTAGTTCCATCTTCACATCATCTAAAAGATGGTATCTTAGTACCATCTTCACATCATCTAGAAGATAGTATCTTAGTACCATCCAGAAGGTGTCTAAAGGAAGATGGGTGTCTGAAGAAATACTGTGTCTAAGGGAAGTGTGTGTTTAATGGAAGACTGTGTCTAAAGGAGGAGGAAATATGTGTCTTAGGGATGAAACATGTGTCTAAGGGCAGACTGTGTCTACGGGAAGGAAATGTGTTTAAAGGCAAACTGTGTCTATTGGAAGCGAAATATTGTGTCACAGGGAAGACAAATATGTCTAATTGTAGACTGTGTCTAATAGAAGGGGAAGAGTGTGTCTTATATCTAAGTGCAGACTGTGTCTATGGGGAGGGAATGATTGTGTCTGAGGGTAAAACAAATGTGTCTAACACAGACTGTGTCTTGAGGAAGATTATGTCTAAATGCAGATTGTTTCTAAGGGCAGTCTGTCTCTAAGGAAATGGGACGTGTTTGTCTTAAGGAAGATTGCGTCTATTAAGAACAGACTGTGTCTTAGGGAAGGGGAAGATTTTGTCTGAGGGAAGATAGTGTATAAATGCAGATTTTGTCTAAGAACAAAATGTCTTCGGGAAGGGGACGATTTTGTCTTTAGGGAAGATTGTGTTTAAAATGCAGATTGTGTCAAAGAACAGGCTGTGTCTTAGGGAAGGGGAAGATTGTGTCTTAGGGAAGATGGATGTGTCAAGGGGAAGACTGTGCCTAAGGACAGACTGTTTCTTAGGGAAGGGGAAGATTGTGTCTTAAGGAAGATTGTGTCTAAATGCAGATTGTGTCTAAGGAAAGAGCTGTGTATTAGGAAGAAATTTAGAAATTTACCATTTTCACCTTTTGTTTCCCTGAGAGAACGGAGTTTGTAATCTGCCCATCTATTTATTATATATCCAATAATATACAACAATATACCCAGTATGAACCTGGGATCACTGAAATACGACAAATAGAAGCACAATATAAGATACTAGTAATTGGGCCGATATTATTACACACATTTTTATATTTTAGATACTAAGCAATGTACACTGATGGAATAGGTTGCCGTAAAGTTTAAAGCAGCAGAATTGGACCTGTTTATGAGAAAATTCGTCTCATGCCCCATAAAACCATTTAAAGCTAAATTTCACTATTAAAACATTTTTTAAATGTATGAATGACTCTCTTAATCATGACTGTGATGCAATATTCTACTTTGACCTTTAAGGTTTTACATTAACCTTGACAAGAGGAACCTGGGAGTTAACACTAACACATCATTTTGATGTTATAAGCATTCATGTAAAATGGAAATTAAATTTTCCCACTGGTTTAGGATATATGGCAAAGACATGAATATACCAAACTTTGACCTTTGAAGTATAAGTGTGACCTTGGCAACATAAATTACCTGGGATTTGAATGCGATATTTCTTCTTGACGTGATAAGCATGTACGCAAGAGGAAATTCAAATTCGCCCACTGGTTTAGGAGATATGGCAAAGCCACATAGATATCCAACGTTTATCTTTGAGTGTGACCTTGACCTTGGTGACAGAAACATGGGAAAAGAACGCAACATGTCATCATGATCTGATAAGCATTTACATATAAGGAAATCCAAATTTACCGATAGGTTTAGGAGATATGGTGAAGTAACAAATCCAGACAGATGGAGCTAGGCAAGTAAGAATGGACTGGTACACCATTCATTCATTCTGTCCAGATGGATAGACAAACAGTCCAGCATAGAAAAAGTTTAAATCAGTAACATCTTAGTATCATGGCAACGATCACATCATATTAGATGTTTATTTATGTACTAATTATTGCATGATATCAAACTTACTAGTAATAGGTTTGGTGGTATTCTGCATTACCCACAAACTCAGCATTGAGGAAGTGAAATAAACAGTTGGGGAAAAATCCTCCCAGTGTGATACTGAAATAGAATACATATACAAGTATAGGAGAAATATCCTGAAACTAATATATGTTATTGGGATAAACCTCTCATTGTAATCCTTTAACATAATATGTAAGAAATACTGGCGCCTTGAAGGACACAATCGGTTTAATCTAATCTGTTCAGGAGAAGAAATTACCACTGAGCTTTTGCCACATCTTGAGAATTGTTGTTTTTTGTTTTCAAAAATTCTGCAATTCAATAATTGTTCAATAAAACTTTTTTTTTACCTTTCTGGTGAAAAGAAATATTTTTTGTAATGTGTCATAATACAAGGGAACATGGGCATGGAGGACATGAGGACACTCTTCACATTGACATGGCTCTCATACATGTAATAATTAATTCAATAAAATGTGAATAAACCAAGTTTCATTAGTAAAGCAGCACGTATCAGAGAAGACTAGACCATTAATACCGTTATTGTCACATGCCATGTTGTGTATATACTTACGTTTGGGAAAGAAATATAAAGAAACAAAACAATTACAGTCAATCAGTTTTTGAGATGCAATATGACAAACAAAGATATCTCTATGTCCATCTTGCCTTGCTATAAAGGTGACAAAAAGGAAAATTGTAATCAAGTTAACAGGCAGGTCTGGAATTGTTAGAATATGGTATCAAAAATATGGAGGGATCATTACTGATAGTGATTAAAGCATGTAAATCTGTTCTTTAAATGTTTTGCTCAAATTCATGAATGTTCATACACTAGTTACTGTCCTATATGAATAAGATAAGGAACTTCTACATCTGTTTTTGTAAAACAACAAATAGAAAAGAAGTTCCAACTTACCCTAGAGCGACATTGCTGTTCCTGTACCTCATTAAAAGTGGGTGAAGTATACCCCTGAAATAAATGATTCACTCAAATTACCTACACTCATCAACATATGAGTGGGTGTAGTATAATTAATCATATTCATTCAAATTACCTACACTCATCAACATAGGAGTGGGTGTAGTATAATTAATCATATTCACTCATATTACCGACACTCATCAACATAGGAGTGGGTGTAGTATAATTAATCATATTCATTCAAATTACCTACACTCATCAACATAGGAGTGGGTGTAGTATAATTAATCATATTCACACATATTACCGACACTCATCAACATAGGAGTGGGTGTAGTATAATTAATCATATTCACACATATTACCGACACTCATCAACATAGGAGTGGGTGTAGTATAATTAATCATATTCATTCAAATTACCTACACTCATCAACATAGGAGTGGGTGTAGTATAATTAATCATATTCACTCATATTACCGACACTCATCAACATAGGAGTGGGTGTAGTATAATTAATCATATTCATTCAAATTACCTACACTCATCAACATAGGAGTGGGTGTAGTATAATTAATCATATTCACACATATTACCTACACTCATCAACATAGGAGTGGGTGTAGTATAATTAATCATATTCACACATATTACCGACACTCATCAACATAGGAGTGGGTGTAGTATAATTAATCATATTCACACATATTACCGACACTCATCAACATAGGAGTGGGTGTAGTATAATTAATCATATTCACTCATATTACCGACACTCATCAACATAGGAGTGGGTGTAGTATAATTAATCATATTCATTCAAATTACCTACACTCATCAACATAGGAGTGGGTGTAGCATAATTAATCATATTCACTCATATTACCTACACTCATCAACATAGGAGTGGGTGTAGTATAATTAATCATATTCACACATATTACCGACACTCATCAACATAGGAGTGGGTGTAGTATAATTAATCATATTCACACATATTACCGACACTCATCAACATAGGAGTGGGTGTAGTATAATTAATCATATTCACACATATTACCGACACTCATCAACATAGGAGTGGGTGTAGTATAATTAATCATATTCACACATATTACCGACACTCATCAACATAGGAGTGGGTGTAGTATAATTAATCATATTCATTCAAATTACCTACACTCATCAACATAGGAGTGGGTGTAGTATAATTAATCATATTCACACATATTACCGACACTCATCAACATAGGAGTGGGTGTAGTATAATTAATCATATTCACACATATTACCGACACTCATCAACATAGGAGTGGGTGTAGTATAATTAATCATATTCATTCAAATTACCTACACTCATCAACATAGGAGTGGGTGTAGTATAATTAATCATATTCACTCATATTACCGACACTCATCAACATAGGAGTGGGTGTAGTATAATTAATCATATTCATTCAAATTACCTACACTCATCAACATAGGAGTGGGTGTAGTATAATTAATCATATTCACACATATTACCGACACTCATCAACATAGGAGTGGGTGTAGTATAATTAATCATATTCACACATATTACCGACACTCATCAACATAGGAGTGGGTGTAGTATAATTAATCATATTCATTCAAATTACCTACACTCATCAACATAGGAGTGGGTGTAGCATAATTAATCATATTCACTCATATTACCTACACTCATCAACACAGGAGTGGGTGTAGCATAATTAATCATATTCACTCATATTACCTACACTCATCAACATAGGAGTGGGTGTAGTATAATTAATCATATTCATTCATATTACCTACACTCAACAACATAGGAGTGGGTGTAGTATAATTAATTAATCACATATTCACTAAAAATACTTACACTCACGAACATAGGAGCGGGTGTAGAATAATTAATTAATCACATATTCACTAAAAATACTTACACTCACGAACATAGGAGTGGGTGTAGTATAATTAATCATATTCACTCATATTACCTACACTTAACAACATAGGAGTGGGTGTAGTATAATTAATTAATCACATATTCACTAAAAATACTTACACTCACGAACATAGGAGTGGGTGTAGTATAATTAATTAATCACATATTCACTAAAAATACTTACACTCACGAACATAGGAGTGAGTGGGTGTAGTATAATTAATTAATCACATATTCACTAAAAATACTTACACTCACGAACATAGGAGCGGCTCAGTACAATTAATTAATTAATATTCACTCAAAATACCTACACTCAACAACATAGGAGTGAGTGTATAATAAATAAAGAATATAGGAGCAAGTGTAGAATAAATAAAGAACATAGGAGCGGGTATAGTATAAATCTGAATTAATCATATTTATGCGAATTATGACAATATAAACAGCCAAACCAGGTGTTCTCTAGAGAATTTGTTCACTTCCTTGTTTTAAGTTTAGATATGCAAAATTTGAAAAGCTATGAAAAGGTTATAGGAATATTAAGATCCAAAAATGAACATATGACCTTGACAGTGACCTTGACCTTTGTATAGTATGGTGATGTGGCTATTTGCTTTTGCCATAATCTGTACATTTCCAAAGTTTTACAAAGAAATGGAAAGTTTCAGAAAATATGTGGAATTTGAAAATATGAAAATTACCGGTCTGGCCAAGTGAATATTTTAGGGATGTTAATTAAAAAATATGAAAAAATTAATTTATACCAAATATTAACTTTACCAAATTTTCCTTTTAATCTAACCTATTCTCATTGGTAAGGTCACATGCCTATTGTCATGAACGGGATATATACAAAGTTTGATAAAGAAATAGAAAGGTTATACGTAATGTTAAGTTTTGTACATAGAATAGAAGACCTCAATATCTATTAGTTCACCCCTTCACCCCAACCCCACCACCATTCAGCAGCCAGCACCAATATAGTTCAACTCTTTAATCTAATTAAATGATCTGCTTCATTATTATCTAAAATCAATAAATACCTGTGTATATAGTGAAATAGCCAGATGGCAAGGAACACATAATTAACATAACCCCTAGCATTTCCATACAGGAAAAATATCTGGAATGGAAAAAATATATGTATATTACAATGTATGAAAAACATAAATTATATGCTGATGTTTTCTCAGGGCATATACAAGTACGGAATGTATTGCAGGGCTTATACTGAATATGTCGGGACTATACTAAATGTATGTCAGGGCCCATAAAGAATGTATGCCAGGGCCTATACTGAATGTATGTCAGGGCCTATACTGAATGTATGCCAGGACCAATACTGAATATATATCAGGGCCCATAATGAATATATGTCAGGAATTATACTGAGTATATGTCAGAGACTATACTGAATGTATGTCAGGGCCTATACTGAATATGTCGGCGACAATACTGAATATATATATATCAGGGCCCATAATAAATGTATGCCAGGGCCTATACTGAATGTATGTCAGGGCCTATACTGAATATATGTCAGGGATAATACTGAATATATATCAGGGCCCATAATGAATATATGTCAGGGCCTATACTGAATGTATGCCAGGTCCAATACTGAATATATAGCAGGACCCATAATGAATATATGTTAGGGACTATACTGAATGTATGCAAGGGCCAATACTGAATGTATGCAAGGGCCTATACTGAATGTATGCAAGGGCCAATACTGAATATATATCAGGGCCCATACATTTATGTCAGAGACAATACTGAATATATGTCAGAGACTATACTGAATGTATGTCAGGGACTATACTGAATATATGTCAGGGCCAATACTGAATATGTATCAGGACCCATAATAAATATATGTCAGGGACAATACTGAATATATGTCATAGAGTATACTGAATGTATGCCAGGGCCAATATTGAATATATATCAGGGCCTATAATGAATATATGTCAGGGCCAATACTGAATATATATCAGGGCCCATAATGAATATAGGTCAGGGTATATACTGAATATATGTCAGGGACTATACTGAATATATGTCAGGGCCTATATTGAATATATGTCAGGAAATATACTGAATGTATGTTCAAGCCTATACTGAATATATGTCTGAGCCTATACTGAATATATGTCAGAGTCTATACTCATTATATGTCAGGACCTATATTGAATATATGTCAGGGACTACAATGAATGTATGTCAGGCCCTGTGGGACTACACTAACTGTATATCAGGGCCTGATTCTGAATACATGTCAGAGACAATACGAATATATGTCCGAATCAATACTAAATGTATGTCATGGTCTATACAGAATGTATATAAGGGCCCATAAAGAATGTATGCCATGGCCTATACAGAATATATGTCAGGGACAATACTGAATATATGTCAGGGATTATACTGAATGTATGTCAGGGCTATACTGAATATATGTCAGGAAATATACTGAATATATATCAGGGACTATACTAAATATATGTCAGGATCTATACTGAAAATATGTCAGGACCTATACTGAATGTATGTCAGGGCCTATACTGAATATATGTCAGAGACAATACTGAATATATGTCAGAGACTATACTGAATGTATGTCAGGGCCTATACTGAATATATGTCAGAGCCCATAATGAATATATGTCAGGTCGAATACTGAATATATGTCAGGGCCCATAATGAATATATGTCAGGGACAATACTGAATATATGTCATAGATATATATCAGGGCCTATAATAGATATATGCCAGGGCCAATACTGAATATATATCAGGGCCCATAATCAATATAGGTCAGTTATACTGAATATATGTCAGGGCCTATACTGAATATATGTCAGGAACTATACTGAATGTATGCCAGGGCCTATACTGATTATATGTCAGGGCCTATACTGTATATATGTCAGGAATTATACTGAATATATGTCAGGGCCTATACTGAATACATGTCAGGAACTATACTGAATATATATCAGGGCCTATACTGAATATATGTCTTGGCCTATACTGAATATATGTCAGGAACAATACTGAATATAATGTCGGAGTCGATACTGTATGTATGTCAGGGCCTATATTGAATATATGTCGGAGCATATACTGAATATATGTCAGTCTATATTGAATAAAAGACAGGGACTATACTGAATTTATGTCGGGGACTAAACTGAATATATGTCAGGAACAATACTGAATATATGTCAAAGTCTATACTGAACATATGTCTGAGCCTATACTGAATATATGTCTGAGCCTATACTGAATATATGTCAGGACCTATATTGAATATATGTCAGGGACTATACTAAACATATGTCATAGTCTATACTCATTATATGTCAGGACCTATATTGAATATATGTCAGGGACTATACTGAATGTATGTCAGGCCCTGAGGGACATATCAGGGCCTATTCTGAATATATATCAGAGACAATATGATATATGTCCGAGTCAATACTAAATGTATGTCATGGCCTATACAGAATGTATGTAAGGGCCCATAATGTATGCCATGGCCTAAACAGAATATAAGTCAGGGACAATACTGAATATATGTCAGGAAATATACTGAATGTATGTCAGGGGCTATACTGAATATATGTCCGGAAATATACTGAATGTATGTCAGGGCTATACTGAATGTATGTCAGGGGCTATACTGAATATATGTCAGGAAATATACTGAATATATATCAGGGACTATACTGATATATGTCAGGACCTATACTGAATATATGTCAGGATCTATGCTGAATGTATGTCAGGGCCTATACTGAATGTATGTCAGGGCCTATACTGAATACATGTCAAGGACCATACTGAATGTATGTCAGGGACTATACTGAATGTATGTCAGGGACTATACAGAATGTATGTCAGGGACTATACTAAATGTATGTCAGGGACTATACTGGATGTATGTCAGGGCCTATACTGAATATGTTTCAGGGAGTATACTGAAAGCATGTCAGGGCCTATACTGAATATATGTGAGGGACTATACAGAATGTATGTCAGGGACTACTGTATGTCAGGGACCACACTGAATGTTTGTCATGGCCTATACTGAATGTATGTCAGGGCCCATAAAGAATGTATGTCAAAGCCTATACTAAATATATGTCAGGGACAATACTGAATATATGTCAGGGCCTATACTGAATGTATGTCAGGGCCTATACTAATTACATTCAGGGACTATACAGGATGCATGTCAGTGACTATACTGAATGTATGCCAGGGACTATACTGAATGTATGTCAGAGACTATACAGAATGTATGTCAGGGACTATACTAAATGTATGTCAGGGACTATACTGGATGTATGTCAGGGCCTATATTGAATATATGTCAGGGAGTATACTGAAAGCATGTCAGGGCCTATACTGAATATATGTGAGGGACTATACAGAATTATGTCAGGGACTTATACTAAATGTATGTCAGGGACCATACTGAATGTTTGTCATGGCCTATACTGAATGTATGTCAGGGCCTATAAAGAATGTATGTCAAAGCATATACTAAATATATGTCAGGGACAATACTGAATATATGTCAGGGACAATACTGAATATATGTCATGGCCTATACTGACTGTATGTCTGGGTCCATACTGAATGTATGTCATGGTCTATACTGAATATATGTCATGGCATATACTGAATGTATGCCAGGGCCCATACTGAATATACGTCAGAGACAATATCGAATATGTCAGGGTCCATACTGAATGTATTTCAGGACCTATACTGAATCTATGTCAAGGCCCATACTGAATATGTCAGGGATTTTACTAAATATTATATGTCGGGGACAATACTGAATGCATGTCAGGTAGTTTGCTGAATGTACGTCAGGGCTCATAATGAATATAATATTATGTCAGAGTCTATACTGAATATAGGTCAGGGCCCATTATTATAAACTGAATATTTGTCAGGGCCTTAACTGAATATATGTCAAGGAAAATACTGAGTTTAAGTCACAGACTATATTTACTGCATGTCAGGGTCTTTACTGGATGTATTTAAAGGCCCATACTTAATATTTGTCCATAACTATGTTGTATATATATATATTTCATGGAACATACTGAATGTATGTCCGGTTGAATACTAAATATATTTCAAGGACAATACTTAACTATTTGTCCGTAACTTATTACTATATTGTATGTCTTTCTGGGCGTATAATGAATGTGTCAGGAATTGGCAATTCTCCATCATCGGAACCCGTGACTCCGATTGATTCTGCCGACTCTCCATTCATCAGTGATGAAATGCAGACTGATTAATGCAGTGATAGCATCATCAACCGTGGGTATTCGACGATGGTAATTCTCATGAAGCACCGACTTTCCATAATATAGCAAAAACATTAATTCAATATGGACTGCCAATGACATTCCAGAACAATTATTGGAAATATGGCTAGCCTACAGATCCTGGTATATACATTTAAGCCTATGAATAGCACAGTATGTAGTATGTGCTCTAAGCTTATGTACCACTAAGTTAGGGATAAATGTCAGTAATATTCATTCCATAAAATAGTTAGAGAATATGCACTCATGTGACACCTTTACTTACCAAAAGGAAGAGCAGAACACCAGGCAGAGCATCAGACAGTATGTGACCTAGTCTTTGTGGTATCATGGGGCCCCAGTTTCCATCCTGTAGAAGGTACACAATCTGCATGTTACATTGGTTAACCCTTAACCCCCTAAGCATGATTATAATAGCCTTTGCGTCCATTGTAAACCCAGATCAGCCTGCGAGTAACTGATGGGCTGCTGATCAGTCATTATCCCCAAACACCCCCTTGTCACATAAATGGAATGGTCTTAAAGGGACGCAACGGCAATCTTGAAATAATTTAAACGGGTAATTCGATTTATATATCCAGTATCATTTTTACTTTTACCCTGGTTACATTTAAATAAATCAAATTTTAAGTATTCACTATTTCGTCTTATTATACTATAAGTTTTAATATATTACTGGTGCACTAATATCAGAAATCAATACTATGCAAAAACAAATGGCTGAATATAATTCTTATAATTAACATTAATGATTCAACAAATGCAATTTATGTAGAAAAACTAACTGGACAAATCAAGATTGCCGTGTGTCCCTTTAATTCCAAGAAAGAAATGTCCATTATATGTATGTAGCGGGTTAAGGGTTAATGTGGCACAGGAAAGTGACAATCCATCCTTAACTCAAACTCATTTGCTTAGGCAAAATCTTTTCTTATATAATAAATAATGAAATTAAATATGAAAATACAGCTAATTAGCTAGATCTCTAGTATACAGACTAATTAAAACTCACTAGAAATATAGAAACTACCAGTACTGTATAAAGTTGTGATTGTATTTATAATTGCTGCAGAATTTGTAGCCAAGCAGGGTTAACATAAAATTTTCCCCATTATCTAGTTTGCTTCAATTTTTGTGAGTTTTATCACAGGAATCGGACATATTGTAACGCATATAATAAATCACATTGACTATCCACTACTAGTATATTAAAATATATTTTTATATAAAATTATATACAAACGTGGACCTACATATGGGAATACTGTAATGTGTTTACAATACGTCCGATTCCTATGGTTTTATCAAAGATTTAAAACTAACGTCTTCAAGAACACTTACATTTGATTCATGTTTTCCATATGGTGCTGGTTTTGCTGTCTGTACAATAAATGTGACAACAGCAATAATAAAGCCAAGGATGACTAAACCATAATGAACCCAAAACTTGATAGTGTCATCTTCATAAAACTCCCATGGTATTGCCTATAACATACAACAAACACATACTTATTTTATGCAGATGTAAATATATTCGAAAAAATCATATATATCACACTTGTACAGCATTGCATTAATTTAAAATTATATAGGTCATTAACAATTGTGAAAAGACTAAAGTGATTGTGAAAAGAGTAAATTGAATGAACTAAGTTGTGATAATTATACGGGGAAATAAAAGCTATACGTACCCATTCAGTGGCAGTTTTCTGTAAAGGAACTCTTAAATACATGTCACAGATAGAGGTGTCCTGAATGCTCAAACTCAGTCCCAGAGGCTTTCAATCATTTCATATAGATTTATTTTAGTGTCTGAATGCCAGTCTGATCGGGAGCTGAGTCAAGTACTAGAAGTTACTTTTTACATGCTAAAGAACACACATTGTAAAGCTAAATGCTCCTCTTTCAGCATGTTTTTTGCGAAAATTTGTGTTGTTTTGTCTTAAATTGTGAAATTTTCACTATTTAACAAAAGCAATATTGTATGTTTAAATACTTTGCAAACACATTACCGTGTAATATACATCCTCTAGTAGTATTTCATTACCCTCCCATAAAAGTATATAATATTTTCCATGTTTTTATGTTTCATGTTCCACTCTAAAAGATTTACAAAAAAAAAAATTGGATTGGGAATTTTTTCTCTCCAATTGGATAAAAAAACACATACTTTTTGACATTGGGTGCAAAATGTTGGTTGTAACATTTTTGGAATCACTATGGTACCTATATAAGGAGAAAAAACACTGTCTTTTCACTACCGGTACTTCAATTTTATTTATCTATAGACAAACTGCTCGGAGTTGTGGTGGCCAAGGGGGTCAGTATATCTGTCCGTCAACTTAAAAGTTAAAACATGCTCAAACTCCCTTAGCACCTTTAAGAAAACATTGTTCTCTGAAATAGTCTGTTCTTCTGATGGATTGTTATGTAACCAGACGAGGAAATATCAGTTGACTCATGGCCCATTCAATCTCAGATCGAATATGATGTGCCGCAGACACTGTATCTCATTACCATTACCATTGGTGAGAAAGTAGTGAATATCACGACCATGGATCCAATGAAATCGAACGAGGAAACACCGGTAGCTTTACTTGGGAGGTCTCAAACTCAGATGGGTGGTAGACACTATACCTTGTTACCATAAATGCTACACTATACGCAGTTTTATACAATTTGTGACCCATCATTGACGTGTTATACTTCGATAACATCGCAAAAAAACAATCCTTAATAATTACAAACTTATATCAATGATAATCTTTGCTGACCGTCCATTTTATTTCACGCCCCAGTAAGCTCTAAATTAAATTAATTTCAGTTGAACCGATCAGCCAAATCACACATTTTCAAATTTGAAATCTACTCCACCCAAAGGTATAGATCTAGGCCTAGATCTTTACGTTTCCTAAGAAATATGTTTCTAGTGGCGTACCTGCTTTTAGGCACTGCAGACCCCGGCCGAGAACCTTTTCCATGATATGTTCTCTTTATCCCAAAAAGTGTCTCCCCAAACTCGTCAGAGTGAACCATTTTACCAGCGGGAAAAGGTTCAAGATGTCGGTTATTCTTATTGATTCAGCATTTAAAAATAACATGGTTGACATTATAAGACATAATCATCCATAGCGTTACGATTGTAATATTAAGCTAAAATTATTACCTTTACCGAGTATATAAATTAAGATCTGCATTGTGCTAGCCCACATCTGTTTAAATCCACTGTTTATTTACTTATTTACTTTTGTTCTGTGTTCACGGTTTAAAAAAGTGACGTCATGTAAAGTTTTTTGCAGTCATTGTGGCTAGGAATGAAACAGAGATAAGAAACTCAGGTGCGTAGCCAGGTGGAAGCTCGAAAGCCAGAACCGTTCCACCATTTTTTTCCTGATAAAGTGTTTGAAAGCCCGACCATACCCCGGACCCCTTTCGCCGCTCAAATCAAATGTTGGGCTTTCACTTTAATCTGCGCCTGTGCAACTGGAACTATTTTATTTTGACGTGTTATTCAGAAATGGGACACTTTTAAGAATGACTAACCAATCAAAATACAGTAAATATGTGTATTGTTAGCAGTTTGTAATTATATACCTTTAAATTTTGCATCTAAAATATTTCGTTGTAAAGGGTGGAATGAGTAAACTAGTCTAGATCATCTGCAACGCTTGCTTGTTTTCAAGACAAACATCTAGTACAGTCCTTCTAAAAAAAATTGATGCAGGAGCCGTTTACCGAGATTCTGGTATTCTTTCAGATTGGCTGAGACAGACGTATCTTCTAACGAAGACAAAAAGAACGGCAGAAAGACAGTAAATTAATAAATAAACAAAGAGGGAAACTCTACGACCTAAATGTGGATGGTCAAAAATACTGTAATAAAAAAAAAAAAATTACAGACACGTGTTTCCGGTTCTTTTCTTTTTCTGCACAAGGGTCAAGGCATTTGTATTTACTATCAAGCGTCAAAGATGACCCAGACGATTTATATGATTTATGCTGTAAACATGATTCCCTGTATGTTACATGTAGATATGTCCATACAAGGCCAGTAAAGCATTGTAAGTAAGGAAGATTGGCTAATAAGTTTAAACAAACTGACAAAAACAGTCAAAGAGAAAATTTAAATATAGAAACAAGTACCGTGAACATATTTAGACCACCGCTTCAGCGTGACATTTCTACAGTTTGGCAGAAAAGTTAACTATGTAAGTTTGACAGTTGTCATCCGAGATGTTGCTTACAATAAAAACCTTTCTGTTAAGCTTCATTTGATTGGACATTGAATATGTACCAGTAAATTTGATTGGTTTAAAATATATCCGGAAGTTCTCAGTACGAAAGGTAAACATCCGGGTAGAACTTTGGAACAAAGCTGCACATTTCTTTTCAAACAATATTGGTTCTGAAACATCGCATTAAAAGTATAGAAAAGATTGGTAAATACAATATAATTTAGAGTGAAATGCGCGTTTTGATTGCATAATCACATATTTTGTAGATGTATCAACTGTCATTAGTTTTCGCGTTTTAAGACTTTTTTTTCGTAGTCACGATCATCCAGACATCACGCGAGACTTCTGTCAAAATTAGCAATGTATCCTACCAAACGACGCTTACATACTAATCTATGGGACTTGTTAACAATCAAACTATTATTACCGATCACTGAATACGAATAGTTGAATCAACACTTCCAGTTTAAGCCGCCAGGTCAAAGGTTATAGGGGAAAAAACGCTTACATCATTGAAAAATTCAACATGTCAATACAGTACAGCGTAATGACTATGGGGCTTTATAAACCCGATAACGGCATGTTGGATTTTTTACGCAAGTGTTGATTGGTCTATTTTCTTATTTAAACAAAAATCTACTACCGCCTACAGTAACTAAAATGTGAGGTGTCAAAGTATACAGTTCAGTGCAATGATAGTTATGTGACCGGTGATACAATGCAAAATCAGTCCATACGCTGGTCTGGAGTAAAGCTTCTAAACAAATGTTGTCATCCCAAAAAAAAGGGGGATGATTGGTCGATGTCGGTTTGTTATTAGAAACTCCTCTTAAATTATCTTAGCCTTCAAGGCTTATATTAACATACAAAGTCCACAGCATCAGAAATGCAGTAGCATAACCCACAAGGCTGTGTAATATGATTATGAATACCTCAAGTAAAGTCAAAAGATTCCTTTTATTTCTAAGAATTAACTTTCGAACTTGCTAACATTATATAAGATATTATTAGGCTAATTTATTGGAAACTGCAAAAAGTGAAATTTATTTTTCCTTTTTAAACAGGACGTATGACCATCACATTGAAATAAATTTTGCCCGTTTCTATCATATGCAATATGCACTCTGACATGCCCGTTTCTATCATATGCAATATGCACTTTGACATTGTGGCCAAAATGACTAAACGTTGTAATCAGTTCAACATTTGGTGCCGTCTATCGCTAAAACATTTCAATGCTTGAGTGTGACTGGATCATAGAGTTTAACATATTTATTTGTTTACAAATTACGTTATTATTACCCTAGGAGGGAGCTGATCTGACTCCTATTTTACAAAGATTTATTTTTCAGCCGTGTAACTCTTCCAACTATACAATCATGTCCTATTAATGTGGCATGCCTGATATTTCGGTATTTGAAATCAAATCATCCAATAAAAGTAGTTTGTAAATCATTTAAACATATTTTTTTCATCTTCTTTCAGTTGCGTATTAAAATAATCTGAAATAATTATTACATGACCATTTTGCATCACTCCAAAATTCAACATGAAATTGCAGGGAAACAACATGGGTTCATTAAAAAAGAAACATTTATGAAACTTATTTATTTTCATTCCTGTTTCTTCAACAGTATAAGGCCATCAATAAACAAGAGGTCAATGACCTTGAAGCTCTACTGATTGATTTTGATTTCAGGAAGTAGTCGCTACAAACTTGTTTTTTGAAAAATTATTTTTAGCCGTGGCGGCCATCTTGAATTTCAGGCCGACCTGATATTTTGCTAGGATCAATTAGACATCAAGAGCAACATTCCTGTGAAGTTCATGAAAATCCGTCAAGTAGTTTCAGAGGAGTAGTCGCTACAAGTTTTCATTATATAATTCTATGTAAACAAAGATGGCCGCTGACAGCCATGTTTAACATCTAATCAAAACGATTTTTGACAAGGACCAACATCATGTAATGCTGATCATTTTAGAAAAAGTCCCATATCAATATCACTTATAGTTTTCAAGAAGTAGTCGCTACAAACTTGCATTTTGAAAATCTATTTTTAGCGATGGCGGCCATCTTGAATTTCCGGCCGACCTGAAATTTTGCTAGGATCAATTAGACATCAAGAGCAACAGTTCTGTGAAGTTTCATGAAAATCCGTCAAGTAGTTTCAGAGGAGTAGTCGCTACAAGTTTTCATTATACAACTCTATGTAAACAAAGATGGCCACTGGCAGCCATGTTTAATGGCGAATCAAAATAATGTTCGACTCGGATAACCATCATGTCATGCTGATCATTTTAGAAAAAGTCCCATATCAATATCACTTATAGTTTTCAAGAAGTAGTCACTACAAACTTGTATTTTGAAAATCTATTTTTAGCCATGGCGGCCATCTTGAATTTCCCGTCGACCTGAAATTTTGCTAGGATCAATTAGACATTAAGAGCAACATTCCTGTAAAGTTTCATGAAAATCCGCCAAGTAGTTTCAGAGGAGTAGTCGCTACAAGTTTTTACTATATAACTCTATGTAAACAAAGATGGCCGCTGGCAGCCACGTTTAACGTCGAATCAAAACGATTTTTGATAAGGACCAACATCATGTCATGCTGATCATTTTAGTAAAAGTCCCATATCAATATCACTTATAGTTTTCAAGAAGTAGTCGCTACAAACTTGTATTTTGAAAATTTATTTTTAGCCGTGGCGGCCATCTTGAATTTCCGGCCGACCTGAAATTTTGCTAGGATCATTTAGACATCAAGAGCAACATTCCTGTGAAGTTTCATGAAAATTCGTCAAGTAGTTTCAGAGGAGTAGTCGCTACAAGTTTTCATTATATAACTCTATGTAAACAAAGATGGCCGCTGGCAGCCATGTTTAACGTCAAATCCAAACGATTTTCGACAAGGACCAACATCATGTCATGCTGATCATTTTAGAAAAAGTCCCATATCAATATCACTTATAGTTTTCAAGAAGTAGTCGCTACAAACTTGAATTTAAAAAATCTATTTTTAGCTTTGGCGGCCATCTTGGATTTCACATCAACATGAATTTTTGCTAGGATCAACTAGACTTCATGGGCAACATTTCTGTAAAGTTTTATGAATATCCATCCAGTAGTTTCAGAGGAGTAGTCGCTACAAATAAAAGTTAACGGACGGACGGACGGACAGACGGACGGACGACGGACGCCGCACCACGGCATAAGCTCTGCTGATCTCTGATCAGTAGAGCTAAAAATTGTTTGTTTGCTGTGCTCCTACCCAGAATTTTGAGGGTGGGTAGGTAGGTAGGGATTTTTTTTTTTTTTTTTTTTTTACATCAAAAGCTTATCCAATCTACAACACTATAAAGGCCCTAGTACGATGTTAGGGCATAGGTTATTAAAACTAAACACAAGGACTTGCACATAATTATTTTATTCATGTGTATTTAAGGTAGGAAAAAGTTGTTTTTTTGGATATTTTTTTTATATATATTGTTCGCATATATTATGCCATTTTTGTACTAAGGCAACTTTTTGATAACCTTTGCAATCCAGATTAGATGCTTAACAACACTGGCTAATAAAATTATCATTTGAATAAAAAAATAATAAAAAAAATAAAAATAAAAAATTGTTTTTTTTTATTTTTTTATTTAAAAATATTTTTTTGGCCCGAGGTCATTAAACAATTTTGAGTCGCGGCCGAATCGGGTGAGTCGATCGGAGCACGGCAAACAAACATATTTTTATTGATGGCCAAACCATCCATTAACTGGTTATATTATGTCTGTTAGATATGCTGTTTCAAACCTACATTTATTTATTCATTACCGCAATAATCGGAGGTTCCCAGGATGCGCGTCCTGTGCTAAAATCATTATACCCACATTTTTGAAAGAAACAGGGTATATTAAAATCGCCTCCGTTTGTCCGTCCGTCTGTTACTGCATCTCCTCCTTAACCGCAAAACAAAATTCAACCAAACTTTGGCTATGACTTCACCATATGACGATTGCGTGCAAGAGCAAAATTATATTTGGCTCCGAGCTCTGAGGGAGGGTCAAAAGGTCAAATACACTAAAAATTTAATTACACTCATTTTTCAATATTTTTGCACATAACTTGTCTATGAAAGATAAACAACATATCAAACGGTTTTATTATTTTGCAAACTCGGACGTCCGCCCTGGGGCCCATTTTGGGTTGGGCGGGCAGGGGGGGTTTGGGGTCTTTTTTTCTTCTTTTTTTTTTGTAATTATGACTCAAATGAAAGATTATGAGTGTCAGGGTCCCTCAGTGGGGTCAAAAGGTCAAATATACTAAAAATTCAATTACACTGTCATTTTTCCATAGATTTGCACATAACTTGGGTGATTTGGGGTCTTTTTTCTTTTCTTTTTGTAATTATAATTATGTCTTGAATGAAAGATTATGATGATGGCTCCGCCCTCAGGGTCCCCCAGTGGGGTCAAAAGGTAAAATACACTAAAAATTCAATTACGCTGTTATTATGGGCTTATGGGATGGCGAGTTGTCTGTCGTCTGTTTGTTAACTTTCACCTCGTTAAGACGATAAAGCCTTCGTTTTTCTTCCGATCTTTTCCAAACTTTAACAGATTGTTAATATCAATATCAAAGCTCAGACAAGTGCGAAAACCAGCCAGATCGGACCAGTAACAGCAGAGTTATGGCCCTTAATTTTAATAGATGCTATATTTTGTCTCGTTATGATGATAGGGCCTTCATTTTTTATCAGATCTTTACCAAACTGTACCAGATTGTTAATATCAATGAAAGCTCGGACAAGATCGAAAACCAGCCAGATCGGACCAGTAACAGTGGAGTTATGGCCCTTGATTTAGTTAAAAATGCTATATTCTGCCTTGTGAACATGATAGGGGCTTCATTTTTCATCTGATCTTTACCAAACTTTAACAGATTGTTAATATCAATGAACGCTCGGAGAAATATGAAAACCAGCCAAATTGGACCAGTAACAGTGCAATTAAGGCCCTTGATTTAGTTAAAAATGCTATATTTTGCCTCGTTAAAACGATAGGGCCTTCATTTTTCATCTGATCTTTACCAAACTTTACCAGATTGTTAATATCAATGAAAGCTTGGACAGACTGGACCATTTACACCGGAGTTATGGCCCTTGATTTTCTGAATTTGCTATATTTTGCCTCGTTAAGACGATAGGGCCTTCATTTGGCCAGATTTTATTGAAACTTTGCAGGGATGATCAGTACCAAGCCTAGTACATATAGTCACCGTGTTACGGTTGATTGATTTTTGTGGAGTTACGGCCCTTTAAAAGTTTCAATACACAAACTTTGTCCTGACTAGTTCTCCTGAACCCATGGCCGGATTTAAACAAAGCTTTTTAGGGATGAGTTCCAGGTCTAGTTGTGTATGTCATCGCTGTGTTCCAGTTCAATGATTTTGGCAGAGTTGTGACCCTTTAAAGGTTTTAATACACATACATTGCCTGGACTAGTTCTCCTGAACTCCTCGCCGGATTTCAACGAAACTTTGCAGGGATGATTAGCACCAAGCCTAGTTGTGCATGTCATCGTCTTGTTCCGGTTTACTTATTTTTGACGGAGTTATGGCCCTTTAAACTTTTTTGATACAAAGGTTTTAACACGCAAACATTATCTGGACTAGTTCTCCTGAACCCCTGGCCGGATTTCAACAAAACTTGACAAGGATGATAGGTATCAAGCCTAGTTGTGCATGTCATCGTCATATTCCGGTTGAATGATTTTTGGCACAGTTATGGCCCTTTAAATGTTTTAATACACAAACTTTGTCCAGCTTAATCTCTTATGAACTCCATGCCGGATTTCAACAAATCTTGGCGGGGATGATCAGTACCAAGCCTAGTTGCACCTGTCATTGCCGTGTTCTGGTTGAATGATTTTTAGTCCGTTTAAGGATTTAATGCACACACTTTGTCCCAACTAATTCTCCTGATCCCCTGGCCGAATTTCAACGATTCTTGGCAGGGATGATCAGTACCAAACCTAGTTACATATATCAACGCCATGTTCCGGTTGAACCTTTTGAAAGAGTTATGGCCCTTTATACATAAACTTTACCTTTAGCCAGTAGCATCCACAGGCCCTCTTGGGCCTCTTGTTCTATATTCTTGCACATAACTTGGTGTATGTAATCATCTATGAAAGATAAACAACAAGGGGGACGAGATTTGGATTTATTTTTGTTGTTGTTTTTTGATACAGTCGTTCCCGATTGAGCATGGAATTACATCGATTGCGTCAATGGGTGTTTGATGCGTCAGACATAAACAACCGATGACGCCGTACAATAAAATTGAAGTACTCAGTGAATTGAAACTAGGTGACATCTCCCACTCGCCTACAAGTCTCACGTGACAAAAATCGATATCATAACACTGAGTACAATTCACATTTTTTCGCTATTATATAGATGCTGTGGATTGTGAAAATAACATATGGCTTCCCCGGCAGTTATGGAACTTAATACTTTCAAAATAGCATATTCAATGTATATCTCTCGAGCAATTCTACTGTAATGCTGGCTGGTTTATATTTCCGCCGGATTCAAACCGAGATTTATTTTCACACGGTTCCCGGGGGCCAAGTTTGGTCACGGGGCAAAGAATAGGGCGACTGCAGATCCCTTTGGAGGGGTAGAATCCCCCCAAATTCATGTTCATTTTATAATTTTTTGTTCATGTTCAATAAGGGCTTCATCATGATCGTTGCATTGTTTCAGGTGCCATCTCGCTCACATCAAAAGAGCAGTGACAGAAAAACAATAAACGTGGCTCCAGCGTAAATGGAGTTTCTACGATAGAATTTGCAGCAACCCTGCAGTTCAGGGTGAGAAGGTTCTAGGCCCATTTTCCATATTTTATCTCGATGTACATGGAGGATGAGCCTGGCATGTTCATGCCTGTTAGGCGCCATATAACCTTTCATGTGTTGGTGCGCCTTAAAACCCAATTCATTTCAATTCAATACATTCACCCAGCGAAGAAGGGGGCGGAGTTGAGCGCGCGATGACATTGCGTCAGTATGCACGTTATTCCATGCTCAATCGTGAACGCCTGTAATTATGTCTCAAATGAAACATTATGATGATGGGATTACACTGTGTACATTTGTTACCGCCTACGTCATCAGTGGGGCCTGGAGGAAAGGGCATCAGATACACTAATACATGTAATTCAATTACTGTGTCATTTATTCATACTTTCGCACATTAATTGGTATAATAGTAAATCATCTATGAAAGAGATACACAGCATTTCAAATGATTTATTATTTAAAACTCTAAGATCTTCCCTGGGGTTGGGTTTGGAGTGTGGGTGGATGGTAACAGGTGGTCAATTTTTTTTATTATGTCTCAAACGAACATTTTGATGAAGTGATTACAGTGTATATACTGTGGGGCTGGGTGTGTGTGGGTGGGTGTTAGGTGGGTGTGGGGTAGGGGAGAGAGGTAAATTCGGTCAAATATCTGGTTTTCTTTCTCAATAACATGTAATGATTTTGGGAATATCTGTATAATTGCTCCTGGGTCACCATGGGACTCTGGGATAGGGGTCAAAAGTTCAAATACACAAATACCCTAAACATGTTTTATTCATTTACAGTGTCATACCTGTATACAGAAAAGCATAAATAATACTATTTTTGATCTGAGTATCAAAGAACGATCAAAATAATTACAGGTAAAATGGAATTGACCTGTGTGAAGAAAACGTGTGTATTTTGCGATGGCGCGTCGTCAAATTTGTTTAGTTATAGTTTAAAAATGGCAGGCAAATAATTCATAATGCAAACAAACAAATTCTGTAATACATGATTGTGCAACCTATCTCTCTGTAGAAATAATTGGTATACATAATTATGTTACAGATGGCAGGGGCTGGCAGTGTTTCTGAGCTGGACAAATATGAAAGAATATATTCCTACAACTTTCAGGAGAACCCCAGATTTGTGGAGGGATGGAAGAGGGTTCATCATGTTATTCCACAAGACAAAATGTATGAGTCACTGATTAAGGCTGAGGTGTTCTTCTATTCAAGGTATTAAAACAAACATTATTTTTGTTACATTATAGCTTTAGACCTTGAACCTGTTCATCAAGCACCAAGCCAGAGCTGTAGATAAGCTGAGTTTTTAAGTATTTTACTCATACCTTTTTTTACAAAACCCCTCAGTTTTTTAGCAATTCTGATCAGAGATTAGCAGAGCTTATGCCGTGGTGCGGTATCCGCTGTCCGTCCGTCTGTCCGAGTTTACAGGAGCGCCTTGTGTGTCTTTTTTTGTGTATAAAGTATACTTGTGTGACTTTTTTTTCTTGTGTGACTGACACACAAGCAAGTATGTCTCTATGTGCAGGAAATAGTCTATTTCTTCATTTAAAGCAATAAAAAATTGCAGTCACACAAGGGGAGGGGAGCTTGTGTGACTAAAATGTGTCCAAATGGTAAAAACGATACACAAAATGTCAAAAAAAGTCACACAAAGTACGAACGTACACACGAAAAACAGACACACAAGTTTTAGTCACACAAAGCCTGATTTTGTGTACGTCCGTCTGTCCGTCCGTCCGTAAACTTTTTTTTTGTAGCGACTACTCCTCTGAAACTACTGAATGGATTTTCATGAAACTTTACAGAAATGTTGCCCATGAAGTCTAGTTGATCCTAGCAAAAATTCATGTTGATGCAAAATCCAAGATGGCCGCCAAATCTAAAAATAGGTTTTTAAAAAACGAGTTTGTAGCGACTACTTCTTGAAAACTCTAAGTGATATTGATATGGGACTTTTTCTAAAATGATCAGCATGACATGATGTTGGTCCTTGTCGAAAATCGTTTTGATTCGACGTTAAACATGGCTGCCAGCGGCCATCTTTGTTTACATAGAGTTATATAATTAAAACTTGTAGCGACTACTCCTCTGAAACTACTTGACGGATTTTCATGAAACTTCACAGGAATGTTGCTCTTGATGTCTTATTGATCCTAGTAAAATTTCAGGTCGGTCGGAAATTCAAGATGGCCGCCACAGCTAAAAATAAATTTTCAAAATACAAGTTTGTAGCGACTACTTCTTGAAAACTATAAGTAATATTGATATGGGACTTTTTCTAAAATGATCAGTATGACATGATGTTTGTCCTTGTCAAAAATCGTTTTGATTCGATGTTAAACATGGCTGCCAGCGGCCATCTTTGTTTACATAGAGTTATATAGTAAAAACTTGTAGCGACTACTCCTCTGAAACTACTTGGCAGAATTTCATGAAACTTTACAGGAATGTTGCTCTTAATGTCTAATTGATCCTAGAATTTTTTTAGATTGGCCAGAAATTCAAGATGGCCACCACAGCTAAAAATAGATTTTTAAAAAATAAGTTTGTAGCGACTACTTCTTGAAAACTATAAGTGATATTGATATGGGACTTTCTCTAAAATGATCAGCATGACATGATGGTTATCCGAGCCGAACATTATTTTGATTCGATGTTAAACATGGCTGCCAGCGGCCATCTTTGTTTACATAGAGTTATATAATGAAAACTTGTAGCGATTACTCCTCTGAAACTACTTGACGGATTTTCATGAAACTTCACACGAATGTTGCTCTTGATGTCTTATTGATCCTAGCAAAATTTCAGGTCGGCCGGAAATTCAAGATGGCCACCATGGCTAAAAATAGATTTTCAAAATACAAGTTTGTAGCGACTACTTCTTGAAAACTATAAGTGATATTGATATGGGACTTTTTCTAAAATGATCAGCATGACATGATGGTTATCCGAGCCGAACATTATTTTGATTCGATGTTAAACATGGCTGCCAGTGGCCATCTTTGTTTACATAGAGTTATATAATGAAAACTTGTAGCGATTACTCCTCTGAAACTACTTGACAGATTTTCATGAAACTTCACACGAATGTTGCTCTTGATGTCTTATTGATCCTAGCAAAATTTCAGGTCGGTCGGAAATTCAAGATGGCCACCACGGCTAAAAATAGATTTTCAAAATACAAGTTTGTAGCGACTACTTCTTGAAAACTATAAGTGATATTGATATGGGACTTTTTCTAAAATGATCAGCATGACATGATGTTGGTCCTTGTCAAAAATCGTTTTGATTCGATGTTAAACATGGCTGTCAACGGCCATCTTTGTTTACATAGATAATGAAAACTTGTAGCGACTACTCCTCTGAAACTACTTGACGGATTTTCATGAAACTTCACAGGAATGTTGCTCTTGATGTCTAATTGATCCTAGCAAAATTTCAGGTCGGCCGGCAATTCAAGATGGCCGCCACGGCTAAAAATACTTCCTGAAATCAAAATCAATCAGTAGAGCTTCAAGGTCATTGACCTCTTGTTTAAAATTGTGGGTATCATTACTCATCAACTTAACACAAAAACTCATAACTTTTAAAACTCGTGAGTATTATATTAATAATTTGTATGTATTGTCTTGTGGAACAGTTTATTCCGTAGTTACATGATGAATATTGCTCCAAGCATGTGTCTAATATTAAGGTCATACAGTGTTTCTTTCATTTTTACTTCCATTTAATCAGAATAGTTGTTTGCTTTAAAATGTATTAATTCACATACATTTTGAACGCATGAACTATTTAAAGCAAGTGTTTACTCTGAACGAGTTCATTGTTACTCATTCCTTTTGAATCTGATGAATAAATACTCATTGCAGTCAAAAATTATCTACAGCTCTGGACCAAGCATTGACCTTATCTAGTAAATTAAAACAACTTTCAAGTTAAAATAATGCACTTATGAAAATACAATTTCCTCACTTCTTGATGGAATAATTTGTATTTATACTCAATGCAAACAAACATATATTATACAACAATTTGAAAAACGAAACATATTATGATAATCATATAGCTTTGTCTGTCTATAAACAGTTATATACCACATAGCTGTCAAGGCCCAATGGAAATCAAGTGTGAGATGGGGCCCAAGGTCAGATGACCTTTGGTTAGTGGGGTCAGTGGGGTGCCACCCTGAACTCCGAGATGGTCTTTAGTTGAATTTTATGAATTTTAGCTTAGAGGTACATACTCGTACATGTAATACTGTGCATATGATCATATAATTTAATTTAATTCATTTAAGTCACACAATATACCGAATCAAAGCAGAAATTCTGGTCAAACTATATTAAATTTTATCGAGTTGTGGTATAAACTATACTAAATTTTATTAAAAATATCGCAGACAAAAAACATTTTGGTCAAATTGTTAGAATGCGTGAGGATGTAGATGTATGCATGTGAGCGTAATTTGATTTACCAAAATGCACGTGTCTCACGCCCAATGCGCAATGCGCAAGACTTGACAGGTATGATAACATATGGTTGATGCCATGAAAAATGCTTCCCAATCTGTAACTTGTAAACCTAAAATCTTAAAAACTGTATACAAATAGTTCCCATGTTGCAACAATGGCCCCTATTGGTTTTTGGGTTAGTAGGTCACGGTCACGATAGGGCATAATGTGATAAAATGCTTTCCTTGATGTTATTAATGGTCTGTAAATTATATGACCTAAAATCTTGAAACTTTATGCAAACAATGATCTTGGTTAGACAACAACCGCTATTTACTTTTGAGTCAGTAGGGTCAAGGTCACTGAACAAATTGAGTGAGTCAGTGAAGCAACCTTTATTGATTTTGAGGTTAATATGTCAAATTCAAAGTGACCCAATTATGAAAAATGTCTCCACATTGTAACTTTTAAATTATTATATCTATAATTTTAAAACACTGTGCAAATAGTAGGCGGGCTTGTAAACTATAAGGCATGCAAGCTGAAACTTTAAAAGATGAGCACTATTTTCTTTAGGTCAAGGTCATATTGACATGACAACTAAAATGAAATGCTTTTCAAAAAAAGCTTTGCCTATAGCAAACGGACGTATAATGGACTGTTTAATTATTCAAGTTAACATGCCTAGAAGGAAGTGTTTCCTGTTAAAATCTACATGGATGTATTTAAGATATTTAATTATAATCTATGCATACATATTGTCGTTCCACGATACGTTTGCTTACTAGCGTAGGTTACTTATGTACAATAAGCACCAAGATACTCAGTTTTGTACTTTTCAGACTAAGGTGACCCCTGTTTAAGGTTGAAAAAGGCATATCTACATTAAATTAAATGTTTTCACTGTTATTATTACACCACCATTACCACAGAACCCTTTACTATGTGAATTGCACATCATTTAATTTAAAATTTACAGGGAAATTGAAGATGTCAATTTGAGCGGATATACACGGTGGCTGAACAGCAACGCTAAGGTTGTCAACAATATAGGTAAACAGCAAATATGATATCAGTTCTGTTGTTGTCAACAACATAGGTAAACAATAAAGTTGACATCAATTCTTTTGTTGTCAACAACAGTTAAACATAAATACACAAAGCATGTTCACAATCTAACAATTGTCAATCTTGAGTTAGATTTTTGCAGCAAGCTCAATTTTTTGCTCTACTGGCCAGCTTATGCGATCACTTTTCGTCCGTCGTCGTCCGTCTGTTGGCAATTTTATAAAATCGACATCTCTGAAATCGCTTGTGAAAATTTTGATGAAACTTTATCACAGTGTTACTTAGGAGGCCCCCTCTCAGATTTGTGTTTTTCATGGCCGCCATGGCTAAAATTGGGTCTAATTTAGGGAAATTTCAAACAACATCTCCTCCGAAACCACTTGTTCCATTCTAGTGAAATATATACATGTTCCTTGGGTTGGCCTCTATCAAGGTTGTGTTTTTCGTTATTGTTGAATAATCAAAATGGCCACCACGTCAACCCAAAGTTTACATATAGTTATATAGGAAAAGGCTAAAAATGACATCTTCTCTGAAACCGCTTGAAGGATTTTAATGAAACTTAATCACAGTGATCTTTGGGATAGTCCTCATCAGATATATGTTTTTCGCGGCCGTCAGTCATCCAAGATGGCCGCCATGACTAATATTAGGTCAAATTTAAAGAGATTTCAAACGACATCTCCGAAATCACTTAACCCATTCCGGTGAAATATCATATACATGTTCCTTGGGTTGGCCTCTATCAAATTTTTGTTTTTAGCTCGACTGATCAGAGATCGGCAGAGCTTATGCCATGGTGCGGCATCCTTCTGTCCGTCCGTCTGTCTGTCCGTACACTTTTATTTGTAGCGACTACTCCTCTGAAACTACGAGATGGATATTCATGAAACTTTACAGAAATGTTGCCCATGAAGTCAAGTTGATCCTAGCAAAAATTCATGTTGATGTGAAATCCAAGATGGCAGCCAAAGCTAAAAATAGATTTTTAAAATACAAGTTTGTAGCGACTACTTCTTGAAAACTATAAGTGATATTGATATGGGACTTTTTCTAAAATGATCAGTATGACATAATGTTGATCCTTGTCAAATTATTTTGATTTGACGTTAAACATGGCTGCCAGCGGCCATCTTGTTTACATAGAGTTATATAATGAAAACTTGATTTTCATGAAACTTCACAGGAATGCTGATCTAGCTATCAAAAGCCTATCAGTAGAGCTGCAAGGTCATTGACCTCTTGTTTGTTATTGTCGAATAATCAAAATGGCCACCACGACGACCCAAAGTTTACATAGAGTTATATAGGAAAATGCTAAAAATGACATCTTCTCTGAAACCTCTTAAAGGATTTTGTTGAAACTACTTTTAATATTTCATCCACTTTGTTGTTTTTACACATATTCCTACCATTTGATATACAGTTCTCCAAAATGGGCGACACACCCTCAGACTGAGATCTTGTGTTGATACAGTGTATGGCACTGGTAGTAGGTAAATTAATAGTTACCTTTGCATTGTTTTGTATAAATTATACATGTGTCACCTTGTGAATCATTAATTTTAATTGCATGCTTTTATCTCAAAACTTCATCCATTAATAAAAGATAAACAAAATAATAAACCTATAGCTTATGTTCTTTTTCCCAAATAAATTTCAATCATTATACTTTTGATACCAGTAGAGCATCTACATGATCACATGGGCCTCTTGTTTTTAAGAATAACAAAATCAACCAAACTTATATTTGGTTATATTGTAAGGACATAAGTTGCTCCTATTTAGACCTTGACATTGAAAGTAAGTAGTGTGGGGGACACAAAATAGACACAAAATTCAAAATACAACATTCTAGGATTGATAAGTTTTGTCATTATAAATAGAAATGTTTAATAATATTTGGTAACTTTAAAATGTATTTTACTGCAGATATAAATACAGATAAACTGCCAGGTTCTTCTGCAGAAGCACAACCTGGGTGCAATAACACCATTACAACACCAGAAACAGACACTCAATCGTGCAACAGTGTCGGTAAACATCCGGCAAACTTTGCCGACCTCATACACATGCTACAGAATGGCATTAAACTGCCAGACACCGAAGACTTGAACATAGTACCAACAAACGAGGACCCATCTCCTGGCCAACTGCAGAGACCAGCAAAACCATGGGAATTAGTCCGCTGATGATCACAATGTGTGCTTGATTTTTATGGAAGCAGGAGGATAATTCTGTGATATTTATTGAACTGATGCAAGATTCATAGCTGTGGTTACAAAAGCAATAGTCACAAGTCTTAAAGAGCATACCGCCAACCATTAACACTTTTTAGGGGAGGAGTGCGGGTAGTAGCCTATCACCAATTTTCCAGTCCTAAAGTCTAGAAAACTTGTGAAACTAAGAGTTTTAAGTTTGTTCCCTGTGGACGCATGGCTACGAGGGCCGTTCAAATATTGCGTGGACATTATTAATAGTTAATACAATTTTATAAATCGAGTAAATTAAATTATATGGCAATAAAGGGCTACATTTTCACTTTCATATCAGTAAATATTGTACAATTATTTGAAACAGATTTCAAGAAATACGAGTTTTTATAACACCACCGTAGCCGCCACGGAGCACATCATTTGTGTGCTATGACGTCGCCTTGAAAACCAACAACAGCCTAACTTTATAAATAGTAAACTTCATTGTTATTAACTTAGATTATTGTATTATTCATAGTTTGCATTAAATAAAAAAATTACAGCACTGTTGAATAATCAAGTTACCTATAATCAATAATATCTTTTCTTCGGAAAGAGATCATATGAATTCGATAGAGTTTGGCATACAAAATATTTAGAAAACAAATAGCATAGTCATTCCAAAAGACATATTTATTTAATATATATCGGTATTCTTAATTTATTAACACACATATCTTGAAGAAAATATGTCAGATTGTTACATTTTAAGCTTTTATATTTCATTTTGTATTAACTTTTTTGTTTTATTGAAAGTTAATATTATTATTTAATATTTTATTAACGTTTTAGTGCTCCGTGATTTTTTATGAAGTCGGCAATTTCAACGTAAAAGCACGGAAGAATGCCTCCACTTATTTATATTTATCATAGTTTGCCTTGTTCAATATTTATAAAATTTCATAAATGTAATTTTGGAATACCAGTGACAATGTTACTTTAGTTTTGTGTATTTTTCCTGACGAATTACCTTTCATTTAGCCATTCCCGAAGCAGTTTAAATAAATTGATTTCTTTTGAGTCCGAGTACAAAGTATGTGAATCTTAACGGTTTACGTCAAAGAATGAATGCGATATCGAAAAAGTCCACGTATTATTTGAACAGCCCTCGTTTATACTAAAATAAGACTGATAATGCTGGTTGTCATTAAAAAAAATGATTTTATATATGAAAATATTTTATCTTAAAGTGAGAGGCAACATCGTTTTGCAATGTGAATTTCAACAGGTTCGTACATATTATATTTGAAAAGTAACTATTTTGTAGATTTAAGCCTGTGAACTTCATGCAGAAATAATGTGTAAACTTACAACATTAATTACAGTTTAAGTCTATCTGTTTGCTTTGCTATTTAATAAATATGTCAACAAATGGGAGCATGAATGCGTAGTAATAAGCACAAGTATAACACAAGTTATTTAGCCGGGATCTGTGATAAGAAAGATAGTAATATTTGTATACATTTCTTTAATTTACTTATGAAATATATAATTTTTAAAAAGAGTTGCATGATGTACACACACACAGTTTTACACATGTTATGTAAGATTTGTTTAGAATTAACCTGTATTGAAAATGTTATCAATTTATTAAAAGTATTGCAAAATAAACTTTGTGAAGTCAATAATTACATCGATCTATTTTGTTCAAGCATAGCATTGATTTGCATTTGGTGTTTATGTGGTTTTAAATTCGATTTATTTCTTGTTAATGAAATAGCTTGGTCAGGAAACTCGATGATGCAGCTAGTTTTGAGTGAATAAGTCATTAATATTAATTCATATCATGCTTTAAAGCTATAATAAACAAGAGGTCAATGACCTTGAAGCTCTACTGATTGATTTTGATTTCAGGAAGTAGTCGCTACAGACTTGTTTTTTGAAAATCTATTTTTAACCGTGGCGGCCATCTTGAATTTCCGGCCGACCTGAAATTTTGCTAGGATCAATTAGACATTAAGACCAACATTCCTGTGAAGTTTCATGAAAATCCGTCAAGTAGTTTCAGAGAAGTAGTCGCTACAAGTTTTCATTATATAACTCTATGTAAACAAAGATGGCCGCTGGCAGCCATGTTTAACGTCAAATCAAAACGATTTTCGACAAGGACCATCATCATGTCATACTGATCATTTTAGAAAAAGTCCCATATCAATATCTCTTCTTGTTTTCAAGAAGTAGTCGCTACAAACTTATTTATTTTAAATCTATTTTTAGCTGTGGTGGCCATCTTGAATTTCGGGCCGACCTGAAATTTTTCTAGGATCAACTAGACATCAAGAGCAACATTCCTGTGAAGTTTCATGAACATCCGTCAAGTAGTTTCAGAGGAGTAGTCGCTACAAGTTTTTACTATATAACTCTATGTAACCAAAGATGGCCACTGGCAGCCATGTTTAATGTCGAATCAAAATAATTTTCCACAAGGATCTACATCATGTCATGCTGATCATTTTAGAAAAAGTCCCATATCAATATCACTTATAGTTTTCAAGAAGTAGTCGCTACAAACTTATTTTTTAAAAATCTATTTTTAGCTGTGACGGCCATCTTGAATTTCCGGCCGACCTGAAATTTTTCTAGGATCAATCAGACATCAAGAGCAACATTCCTGTAAAGTTTCATGAATATCCCCCAAGTAGTTTCAGAGAAGTAGTCGCTACAAGTTTTTACTATATAACTCTATGTAAACAAAGATGGCCGCTGGCAGCCATGTTTAACGTTGAATCAAAACGATTTTTGACTAGGATCAACATCATGTCATGCTGATCATTTTAGAAAAAGTCCCATATCAATATCACTTATAGTTTTCAAGAAGAAGTCGCTACAAACTTGTATTTTAAAACTCTATTTTTAGCTTTGGCGGCCATCTTGGATTTCACATCAACATGAATTTTTGCTAGGATCAACTAGACTTTATGGGCAACATTTCTGTAAAGTTTCATGAATATCCATCCAGTAGTTTCAGCTGTGAAGTCGCTACAAGTTTTTACTATATAACTCTATGTAAACAAAGATGGCCGCTGGCAGCCATGTTTAACGTTGAATCATAACGATTTTTGACTAGGATCAACATCATGTCATGCTGATCATTTTAGAAAAAGTCCCATATCAATATCACTTATAGTTTTCAAGAAGAAGTCGCTACAAACTTGTATTTTAAAACTCTATTTTTAGCTTTGGCGGCCATCTTGGATTTCACATCAACATGAATTTTTGCTAGGATCAACTAGACTTTATGGGCAACATTTCTGTAAAGTTTCATGAATATCCATCCAGTAGTTTCAGCTGTGAAGTTCGCTACAAGTTTTTTACTATATAACTCTATGTAAACAAAGATGGCCACTGGCAGCCATGTTTAACGTTGAATCAAAACGATTTTTGACTAGGATCAACATCATGTCATGCTGATCAATTTTAGAAAAAGTCTCCATATCAATATCACTTATAGTTTTCAAGAAGAAGTCGCTACATAACTTGTATTTTAAAAACTCTATTTTTAGCTTTGGCGGCCATCTTGGATTTCACATCAACATGAATTTTTGCTAGGATCAACTAGACTTTATGGGCAACATTTCTGTAAAGTTTCATGAATATCCATCCAGTAGTTTCAGCTGTGAAGTCGCTACAAATAAAAGTTTACGGACAGACAGACGGACAGACGGACGGACGGACGACGGACTCCGCACCACGGCATAAGCTCTGCTGATCTCTGATCAGTAGAGCTAAAAATCTATTTTTAGCTGTGACGGCCATCTTGAATTTCCGGCCGACCTGAAATTTTTCTAGGATCAATTAGACATCAAGAGCAACATTCCTGTAAAGTTTCATGACAATCCACCAAGTAGTTTCAGAGAAGTAGTCGCTACAAGTTTTTACTATATAACTCTATGTAAACAAAGATGGCCGCTGGCAGCCATGTTTAACGTTGAATCAAAACGATTTTTGACTAGGATCAACATCATGTCATGCTGATCATTTTAGAAAAAGTCCCATATCAATATCACTTATAGTTTTCAAGAAGAAGTCGCTACAAACTTGTATTTTAAAACTCTATTTTTAGCTTTGGCGGCCATCTTGGATTTCACATCAACATGAATTTTTGCTAGGATCAACTAGACTTTATGGGCAACATTTCTGTAAAGTTTCATGAATATCCATCCAGTAGTTTCAGCTGTGAAGTCGTTACAAATAAAAGTTTACGGACAGACGGACAGACGGACGGACGGACGACGGACGCCGCACCACGGCATAAGCTCCGCTGATCTCTGATCAGTTGAGCTAAAAACAATAGCCTAGAAAGCCACAATGAAGGGTCCACCACCAAGCATGC
>JAWPHD010004610.1:0-183137 GCA_037043455.1 Cyrtodaria siliqua | reverse complement strand
CTATGGAATGCAACTGTGTAATGGAACTGATGTAACTGGAATGTAAATATGGAATGCAACTGGAATGCAGCTGTGGAAAGTAACTGGAATATAATTGTGGAATGTAACTGGAATGCACCAGATGTAACTGTATGCAACTGTGGACTGCAACTGCGTAATGTAACTGAAATGAAACAGATGTAACTGGAATGCAACTGTGGATAGTAACTGGAATGCAACTGGAATGCACGAGATGTACTGTGGAATGCAACTGCGACTGCAGCTGGGGAAAGTAACTGGAATGCACGAGCTGTAACTGGAATGCAACTGTGGAATGCAACTGGAATGCACGAGATGTAACTGGAATGTAACTGTGGAATGCAACTGCGAATGCAGCTGGAATGCATCAGCTGTAACTGGAATGCATCTGTGGAATGCAGCTGGAATGATGTAACTGGAATGCAACTGTGGAATGCAACTGCGAATGCAGCTGGAATGCACCAGCTGTAACTGGAATACAACTGTGGAATGCAACTGGAATGCACGAGATGTAACTGGAATGCAACTATGGCATGCACCAGATGTAACTAGAATTCAAATGTGGAATGCAGCTGGAATGCACCAGGTGTAACTGGAATATAATTGTGGAATGTAATTGGAATGCACCAGATGTAACTGTATGCAACTGTGGTCTGCAACAGCGTAATGTAACTGGAATGCACCAGATGCATCAGATGTATCTGAAAGCAACTACTGAATGCAACTTGAATGCCCCATATGAAACGATAATGCAACTGAATTGTGGATATTAGTTGGTTCACGGAGGATCGTCTTTTACGGAAGTCCTGCACATTGCCTCTCAGTATGTGAACACATGACAGAGTACGGTATGCACATATCAATGGTTTACCCCACGTGGGGTGGTTGGGTCGGGGGAGGGGGGTGGGTGGGTGGGAGAAGGGCATCTTACCCCGGGTATTATACACCACTGTTGCACCGGTTTGGGAATTAGACAGAACCCGTTACCAATATGAGGATATGTTATACTAAGTATATTGGTAGACCCTGGGGAATTAGACATACATATTGTTCTTGTTTTCCTTTCTTATTTTCCTCTGGATTGCTGTTATTGAAACTTCCAGTCGCTGTATCTTTGCCGAAGTCATTCTTTATGCCTTTATAAAGTAAACGTTTATTTGAATGACTGGTAAGGATAAAATTATTGTGTTTCGAATCTTTTTATAACGCACTGGTTTTTAACGCTGAACTACACAATGTTGAATACTTCGCTTCTCGTTATATCAGTGAACGCTTTAGTGCACCAGGAGGCCATGGCGTTGGAGCAATTTAACTTGGTATCCTATTGCGCTGTTAATGACTGAATTGTCATATTGTACAGAATATGTTAACAGGAAATCCTCCGAACACGTTAAAGAATAATACATTAATCTATTCGATAATACGAGTAGATCAGGTTCCTGGACTCATATGTACACTTTTCTTATCTCTGTGGCGGCTCTAAATAATTAATATGTGTTGATGACCCGTTAAATCATATTCAATTCAATTCAATTTCCTTATTAAGTCATTATTTCGCTACTCAATTAGTTATAATACCACCTCACTCTTTCTCTTGGGTGGTTCTAATGAAGCTATAATGTGTGTGACGATCCGTTAAACAAGATTCAATTCAATTTCTTTTTCACCACTCACTGAGTTATACAACCACCTTCCACTTTCTCTGGGCGGCTCTATATAACATATAATGTGTTGATCAGCCGTTAAACAAGATTCAATTTAATTTACTTATTCATTCATTATTTCTCCACCCAATACGTTATAATACCACCTTACACTCGATCACATAACGTTGAGACGCCCCCCCCCCCCCCCCCCCCCCCCCCCCCCCCCCCCCCCCTGCAGACACAATGGCCTTGCGGACAACATGGCCTCCTACGCCTAGGCCATAGTATCCGCGGACACCATGGCCGGTGCGGACACCATGGCCTCTTAGACACCTGGACGAAACAAATCATTCCGGTCATACTCATACCTTGAGTGATGTAAACAAGCTACGATCCCAGCTGGCACAACAACGTTGATGCAGTCAGTTACGATCCCAGCTGGCACAACAACGTTGATGCAGTCAGTTACGATCCCAGCTGGCACAACAACGTTGATGCAGTCAGTTACGATCCCAGCTGGCACAACAACGTTAATGCAGTCAGCTACGATCCCAGCTGGCACAACAACGTTGATGCAGTCAGTTACGATCCCAGCTGGCACAACAACGTTGATGCAGTCAGTTACGATCCCAGCTGGCACAACAACGTTGATGCAGTCAGTTACTAATGCGAATTTGAAAGTTGATCGGGCGGTGAAATTCTGACGTTGAAGACCAAACATTGTTGAAACAAACCAATAATTTATTTTAATTGATTTACTTTTGCATTAGAATGAGCGGTCCAACTTCTAAGGCTGGTACAGTTTCATTCACTTAGAGCTTTTAGACAAACTGGAGAGTGAACAATCTAGCAAACATTTTCTTTTTTGTTTTTCATAAATTTTAATGGTGGTAATAACATATCAGTGTATGTGTGTGTGTGTGTAGTTTCTAACGTTTATAGACCCTCCAACAACAAACAATGATGGTTAAACTGTATATATTTCTTATAACTTTCAAAGGGGTTAATATATTTACTTTTTGTTTTTATAGTTTGTGTGTGTTATATAGCTACTAGTTGAAATATTTAAAATAGTAAAAAAAAGACACTTATAAAAAACATTAAAATATAGTCATTAAACAGGAAAATAATTTGTAATATATATTTATATAAAAAATAAATACGTCCTTTATCCATGCTATCTAACACAAAGTTGCATAGACGTATGATCAACGTTGTAATTTTGTCGTTGTACAATTGTATATGATTGCAATACAGAATGAAATATGAAAACGGACATTGGATTTTCCTTTATAATACGTTGTTGATTTAACGTCAGGGCACGGTAATTAAAGTGGAAATCCATATAATTCTGTACTCCATGCTGTAACATGATTAAAAGGTGTTATATCACTCTTCCATTTGAACACTTTTATCGGCACCTGGTTAGAAAATTATGATTTACTTGTATACATCTTATACATCTTATACCGATATCTAAAATGTGGAAAGGTCAACCTTTTATCAACGTCTATACAACGTTACAAACCTAACAATAATATAACTTTGAGAAAAGTAACGTTGATTCACTGTTGCTACAACCATCCGTACTCACAACCATGACATATATGGTTGAAGGTTGAATATGGCAAGCCAACGTTGTTTCAACGTTAACGTTGAAGTAACGTTGATCGACGACGTGACCAAATTCCAACCACATTTCAACGTTGTATCAACGTCGTGTGCTCGCTGGGATACTACCACTGAACTATACAGTAGTGTCAATTGAGATTGGTTACGACTTAAATATACACTGCCAATTGAGATTGGTTTCCACTTAACTATATTCTGCCAATTGAAATTGGCTACCAGTTAACTATACACTACCAACTGAGACTTGCTACCACTAAACTATACACTGTCCCTTCCACTAAACACAATTTTGCTACCACCAAACTTTACACTGCCAATTTAGAGTGACTATCCCCACGGACCACTTACTGTATGTATGATCCGGACGTAATGAGCCAACCTGTATGTCTAGATGATCTGTCATAGCAATGCGGTAGAGTAAACTATTCGTGTACAATTTATTTTTCATTCATTCAATAAAAGCTTATCAGACTACATTGTTGCTTTTATCAGATACCGTTCGCGCAGCATAAATTACTGCGCTTCAGTTAAATTGACAGACGGTAGCCGGTCAATGCTAGGTCACACGGTGTTTACAAGTTTTACAAAGTACTTAGTTTATCTCATGTACATTTTAAACAGGCAGGGGCGTAGCCAGGCATACTCCTGTACTCCCGTGCGTACTCTAGAAAATCGAATGTGAAAAAATAAAAGTGCTTATTTTTTAAAATCAGCAATAAAAATTGAAGGGGGTAGGGGTGAGGCACTATTTTTAAAAACACACTTGATGAATGGAGGCGAAAGCCTCCAAAATCTCGCTCAAGTGAAGCCACAAGCCCCCGAAATTGCACTCAAATTTCAAAATTTCCCCGGAGGACGCCCCCAGGACCCCCACCAGGAAGAGGGGGACACCCCCACGCGCACCCTCACCCAGGGCCTATTCTCCAAAAGGCTCTGGCTACGCCCCTGACAGGTGTCTGCAGCTTTTACATAATATGAAGAAGGCATGTACATAATATTTACCGACGTTTAAGAGATGCTCCAGTGCGTTTACGTTTACCTGTGCTCATTAGTCCTTCAACATGTGTACCAAATGATTCGAACCTACACCAATCTCGAGACAGCGAGTCGCCCAATAGCCCACTCGGCTAAAAACTTAAAAAGATTAATTTATTTCCGCTTACTATAATAATAGCAATCTGACACTTTGGCAATCTGACCGCGCGGCAAGCACACTCCCAGACAAATCTGTTCACGCTAGTGTGTAACACGTCTTCGAAATTACCACAGGTTGAAGGAACGTGTTGGGATTGAAAAAAAAAAAAAATAAAGATTTATTTTTTATTTATTTTTACTACATTTGTACACACACCTCAAAACATCAAATTAATGAAAAACTGTACACCAAAAAATAATCCTACCCAAAATTCTAACCCCATGCAAGAAATATGGACGTTGGAGACTTTTCACATCATGTGTTTCCATCCTCGATTACAAATCACACATTCAACATTTTTTCAAATCTACTTGCGAGTTCCATCAAAATATGAACATACTTTCCAAAAAAGTTTACTTCAAACCCCAATTCCAACCAATATTTTTTGCTACGAACATTGAAAGTCCAAAAAGAGCGAACATCACCGAGGTCGGAAGTTTACAATTATGCACCGACACGGAAAAGCCGATAAAACTCTCATTTTTGGGATACCAGCAATATTTTTACATGGGATCGTTACAGTACGTATTCATTGATCGATTTATATAATTACCTGCATTTATATCCGTCAATAGCGCCCAAAAAGAAGATTCTTCTCGCGGAACGTGTACTTTTTGCCACAGTTTTGGCACCGTTTTCGAATCGGATTACTCTGTTATTTACATAACGTTTCGTACATCCTGCACGTTCGTACCCAATGCGTTAGACCTGGCTTGTTATACGCGCATATGGCAGAGAACGGGAACCAAACTTTTATGTAAACAATTGAATGGAATTGAATTGTTATGTAAACACGCAGATATCTCTCAGAGGTTATAAATATGAATGCAGAACAGTTGCAGGCTGTAGATCTGTGTCTAAATAGACACAATATCTGTGTCTAAATAGACACAATATGTAAATAGACACAATATCTGTGTCTAAATAGACACAATATGATCGTAACAGGACAGACAGGGACTGGTAAGACATTTCTGTTGAAGAATGTGGCCCATTCGTTGGGTGAATCAGGCCATTATGTACAACTTACGTGCACTGCAGGTATTGCCACAACCCTGTTTCCCAGGAATTTGAAAGCCACAACAATACATAGATGGTCAGGGCTGGATGACGGACGATATGAGGCCTCAAAAATAGCATCTGTTATTAAAAGCAGTCCCAAATGTATGGCCACTTTAGAGCGTATTAGACAAACGGACATACTTATCATTGATGAAATTTCAATGTTGTCTCTGAAAATGTTTGATCAGTTGGAACACATCTGCTCATCAGTAAGGAACTCCACAAATATTCAGGTACATAATGGCCTGATTCACGCAACGACTGGGTCACATTCTTCAACAGAAATGTCTTACCAGTCCCTACCTGTCCTGTTATAATCACACTGTATAACCTCTGAGAAATATCTGCGTGTTTACATAATTCCATTCAATTGTTTACATAAAGGTTTGGTTCCCGTTCGTTGTCATATTTCAAAATGGGAACACTGCACTAATTTGCCCAAAACAAAAATTAATGTTGAACATGTAACTGACAATCTTTAGGTTGAAAAAAAGAAAGAAAAAATATTTGTCTATGAAATTGATTACCATAGTAATACATCAATTATACACATTTTAGATGGCAACCATATTCTTAAATGGTTTGAAAATGAAACAAAGAAACATTTAAAAATCCGATTTTATCTTTTCATATCAGTGATAGTTGGTGATGAAGGTACGACTACAATGGCATGATCATTTCCTATCTTAATCCGGGAAACCCAATGCTCTGGAATCTGGGAAAAGTCAAGGAATATCAGGGAATTTTATTTTGAGATTTATGTAGCCACTCTGTAAAAGGGTTTCATACAGTAAGTCGACTATAAGACTGCAGATGAAGCAACAAGAAAAGCTTCTCAGTATGGCAAACAATCCTACTACCACAACTAGCTTCAAAACTCGATGACAAGTTGCAGCCAAATGTTTTTTATTCGACTATAAAATAACTAATTCTACAAAGGGCCATAACTCCAGTAGAAATTGTCGAATAACAATGAAGATGAATTATATTAATCTTCGTATGATTTGAATCCGTTCCAAGTCTGAATGACTAGTTTTGCCACAAGGTTTTTTCAGACTAAACAATGTCAAAGACCTAAAGAAGTCATAACTCAGTTAGAAATGGTCCTAATACACAGAAATGGTCCTAATACACAGAAATGGTCAGAAATGGTCCTAATACACAGAAATGGTCCTAATACACAGAAATGGTCCTAATACACAGAAATGGTCCTAATACACAGAAATGGACACAGAAATGGTCCTAATACACAGAAATGGTCCTAATACACAGAAATGGTCCTAATACACAGAAATGGTCCTAATACACTTACGAGTCATTATGGTCATCTGATGGCAAACGTGCACAATGAACATGTTTTGAATCCCACAAAGTGTTTATTAGGTCCTAAAATGTCCAAGTCCAGAAAGGGCCATAACTGTGGTACAATTTATCGAATGAAGGTAAATATGTTCATCTTACCATGAAGGCACACACTCCAATAACATTAGAATAGAGTGTTTTTAAAATTAATGACTAGTTGAGGTCACAAGGTTCTTATAAGGCTCTAAAATGTCTATGTTAGAAAGGACATAATGCGTTAAAATTGTCGAATCAAAATGACGATTTAATTTGATCATCTTCACATGATGTCAACAAATCCTACCAAAATTAAAATAGAGACCCATGAAAACTGAATGACAAGTTACGGTTACAAGATTGGTATAAGGCCCTAACATTTCTCAATGAAGAAAGGCTATAACTGCATTAAAACATTTCGAATCAAAATGAAAATTAATTATAATTATTTTCCTGTGATGGATAACAATCCTAAAAAGTACAAGTTGAATCCTTTTAAAACTGAATGACTTGTTGGGGCCAAAATAAAGTGTGACGGACGGACGGACGGACGGAAGGACGAACGATCACTATGTCTATGTCTCTCAAAAGCTGCAGGCCAGTGGATTTCAACAATGACAAGTGCGAGGTATTCCGTATAATTAGCAAGAGACGGACAGTACCTAGCAAGTGCTCAAGTTATTGCCAAGAGCTGAAGTAGATATGAAAGTAGCATTCAAGGACCACAGTCAACCAAACACGCATGGAAACAAGCAATGCTTTCAACGGTGAATACAAGGCAAGATATGACATCACAACCATAAAAGTGTTGACAATAGGGCTACCGCCTTGGAACGGTCAATGGCCAATGCCATATATTCGGAGTCATCACAGCTAATAGCCAGATTGACACCGTAACAAAGAATGGCAAGAACACTACGGAATTTAAAGCAACACGATACAAATTATTAGACCGCAACTGGAATTGTAATTGACTGCTTAGGATTCATCCGCCAAGTCAAACAACACCAAGATAGACGCAGTCCAACGCAGAGCAGCGCTACATTACCACCAAACCTATGGAACGCCAAACACGTCTTTGATGGTCGATTTTCATTATGATGTGGTCACGTTCATTATGATGTGGTCACCTTCCATTATGATGTGGTCACTTTCCATTATGATGTGATCGCCCTTCATTATGATGTGGTCACTTTCCATTATGATGTGGTCGCTTTTCATTATGATGTGGTCGCTTTTTATTATGATTTGGTCGCTTTTCATTATGATGTTGTCACTTTTCATTATGATGTGTTTACTTTGCATTATGATGTGGTCGCTTTTCATTATGATGTAGTTTTATTATGATGTGGTTGCTTTTCGTTATGATGTGGTCACTTTCCATTATGATGTGGTCGCTCTTCATTATGATGTGGTCACTTTCCATTATGATGTGGTTACTTTAGATTATGATGTGGTCTTTTTTCATTATGATGTGATAAGTTTTTGTTATGATGTGGTCACGTTCATTATGATGTGGTCACCTTCCATTATGATGTGGTCACTTTCCATTATGATGTGATCGCCCTTCATTATGATGTGGTCACTTTCCATTATGATGTGGTCGCTTTTCATTATGATGTGGTCGCTTTTTATTATGATGTGGTCGCTTTTCATTATGATGTTGTCACTTTTCATTATGATGTGTTTACTTTGCATTATGATGTGGTCGCTTTTTATTATGATGTGGTTTTATTATGATGTGGTCGCTCTTCATTATGATGTGGTCACTTTCCATTATGATGTGGTTACTTTAGATTATTATGTGGTCACTTTCTATTATGATGTGGTCGCTTTTTATTATGATGTGGTCGCTTTTCATTATGATGTTGTTACTTTTCATTATGATGTGGTTACTTTGCATTATGATGTGGTCGCTTTTCATTATGATGTGGTCACATTATGATGTGATCGCTTTTCATTATGATGTGGTTACTTTGCATTATGATGTGGTCGCTTTTCATTATAATGTGGTTACTTTGTACTATGATGTGGTCGCTTTTAATTATGATGTTGTCACTTTTCATTATGATGTGGTCGCTTTTCTTTATGATGTGGTCACTTTCCATTATGATGTGGTCACTTTACATTATGATGTGGTCTTTTTTCATTATGATGTGATAAGTTTTTGTTATGATGTGGTCACTTGCATTATGATGTGACCTGTGTGATAACGTGGTTTTACTGCAATTAGCGCCATCTATTGACAGTTAGCTGCTGGTCATACTACACCAATTCATTTTCCATAGGCCTACCTTATAGCTCTAAGCTCTGTACTGAGTTCCCTAATATAGGAAGCTATATTTTTTATTACTTGTTTTGTAAGACCTATCTTAGTTTTATCAAAAAAAAAAACATACAGAAGCCATACATTGAGTATGTTTTGAAAAAGCTGTTTAGGTCGGATGGTGCTGACCCACCTACTTGCATGTAGAAACATGAGGAAAATGTAAAATATACTTCTTTCTTTGATTATGCAACACATTATGAATACATTGCACAAATGTATGATTTAACCTTTATAAGTACTCTTCAAAAGTTGAATTTTAATTTTTTAGCAAGATTTTTTGGTTTGTTTACCTTGACAACCAATCAAAATTAAGAGATTCTGTGTAATAGCTCCGAATGGTGTGGGAGTTTCCGGGTGGGGTAGTCAGTAAAAGTATATACCAAACAAAGCAAGACCTTCAATACCACAGAAAGAATGCAGACATGGTAACTGAAGAGAAACCAATAAGAACAGAACAAATATTTGTCTATTCATCTGGGGTGATGGTGGTGGTGGTGCAGGAGTGGGGAAGGCGTGTGGTTTATGGGGCTAATGAAATTTACAGGCTTGTCATTGTTATTTGATGTATGCAGTGAGTTTCACTGAAATGTATGAAGCTGCTTAAAAAACTAAGTTGAATTTTTGTTATCATCTGGCTAAAATGAAATAAAAACTTATGAAACATGTGTCTGAAAGTGTCCTTGATGACTCTGATGACACTTGTCAAGCTCCTTTGACAAAGGTATATGGCTAGTGGGTATTAAAATAAATGGACTTGCCAACAAATAAGAAATTCTAAGTCGAAAAGGGGCTACACCTTTTCTAAAATACAATACAGAAAATATTTACAGAAAATATTTATCGAGAAAAAGGGCCATAATTTTAATTTCATTTTTTTAAAATGCAATACAGAGTTATGGAACATGTGTCTACTAGCATCCACGCTTTACTGAAGTTTTATTGATACTTTTGCAATCATCTGTTGAAAAACAAGGACTTGCCTAAAAACTTTAACCAGAATTTTGAAGTTGAAAAAAGGACATAACTTTGCTTAAATGCAATACAGAGTTAATATGGAACCAGTGTCAACTAGTGTCCTTGATATTCCAAGCTTTACTGAAGTTTTGTTGATGTACGACTTTCAGTTGTTAAAATACATGGACTTGTCAAAAAGAACTTTAACCAGAAATTCAAAGTATGAAAAGGGTCATGTTTTTGCTTCAATGCAATACAGAGTTATGGAACATGTGTCTACCAGTGTCATTGGTGGTACTGATGACGTATTTCAAGTTTCACAGATCGACGCCGACGTTGAGTAGATCTACAATAGCTTTTCTATTCTACGAATAGTAAAACCTAAAAAAAAAAAGCTCTGGCTTTCAAGTTGACAAAAAAAATCTGGTCAGTGTACTAGGCGAAAGGATAATCCAGGCTTTAAGAAACGATCCCCCTCCTCCCCGACACACACACAAGAAATCAAAATGGTCGGTCCCTAATTAAATAGGAACAGTACACTCGATTCGTGCTAGTAGGTCATCAAGATGGAGAGAATGGTGTCGGTAAATCCGCGCGCGTCGCAAAACAATTTCGCATTTCTGACATTAAATAGCAAGTTAAAAATATTGACTGTTTTTGATTATTTTAAATAGTAACTCCCTCATCTAAAAGTCTTACAAGAGCTTCACCATAACTTAAAAATAATTTAGAATTTCTATCATTGGCGTCATTTTGAATTCTGCAATTAGCCTACCTGTCAATAGACGGCGCTATCTGCAGTAAAGCCACGTGACCACAAAGACTACATCATAACAGAAACTTACCACATCATAATGAAAACAGACCACATCATAATGGAAAGTGACCACATCATAATACAAGCAAGGTTTTACGCAAGCGTAAAATAGCTGCCGAGAGACAAGAAGTTAACATAATAATATATCAAGTCACGGGTGTTAAAACAATATTGAAAACAATAAATGTTGTCATGGAGACATAAACACGCAACGACCGTTTTTTCTTACATTCTTTCCGATTTTTACCACCAGTTCTTCCTACCAGGCATTTTAAATCAATGTGGGCGACCTCGCTTCTTTCTGTCCAAAAACCTTGACATGCCTTACATATTGATTACAATTACCTTGTAATACGACGTGTTAGAAGTACACATCACCACAGAAATACAATTGTTCACGTGTGCGTTAGAGTGTACATTATTAGAACACATATAAACGGTTCACTGTTACGATGTGTAATTATTAAGATTGCGTTATCAAAGTGACAAATGTTAAGGAATAATATTATATAAAGTTATTGCCTTTTAGTGAGGTCGATATGTGTATTTATCGACCTGAGAAAAGTGATATCGACCGAGGCGGAGAGAACTATAACTAATGTTGTAATAACTTGTAGTTCAATCCATTTGCATATGTTTCTATGAATATTGTGATGTTGAATTGATGTATTGTAACATATCTGCAATAAAATATTATTAAACTAAGGCGATAGCCGAGATCGATATCACTTTTCTATCACTTTTCTCAGGTCGATAAATACACATATTACATTAGTTTAAACATATTTATTTTACATCGATTGCGAAACAAGTTATTGCAACTTAGATTAATCACTCTCGATTACATAACTGCATAATTGTCTCTGATTTATATAGGAAATACTGGGAATAGAAAAGCTATATCTACTCGTTTGCTCTACTGGGAAATGGAACATTGCTCGGCCTTTTCCGTCAGTGGCGGAAATGCCAAATGACGTTCCGATTGTTTTTTGGACGTCTTCGTCAGATTCCGTCACTAGGAAATAACGATTACGGAAATTAACGAAGAGTTCCGGTTCCACTTGTTTTGTTTGTATGACGTAACGTCGTATTGGATGATGTAACGTCGTCTTGGCGTTCTCGTGAAAACTGGTGGAAAAAGGCGTGAATCATTAGAAATATTAATAAAATATCATTTTAATTTATGTAATATATAGTTTAATAACCAGTGTTTTTGAGATATTGAAAATACTCTATATATCGACCGAACCTAAAAGGCAACAATTATTTTATTATTAAATCAAATTATTCATGGAATTTTGGATTTTGAAATTTTGGATTTTGAATTTAGAATTTTGAAATTTTGAAATTTTCAATTTTGAAATTTTTGAATTTAGAAATTCTGAATTTTGAATTTTGGAATTTTGAATTTTGAAATTTTGAATTTTGAAATTTTGAATTTTGAATATATTTTGAATTTTGAATATTCATGGAAATTGAATTTTTCATACTTATTTTTCACAGGTCAATATACAAAAGTCAATATACGTTTTCAGGTCAATATACCTTTTTATTTTTAATCATGTGATCAACTTTTAACCAATTGTATTCATTGAATAATTTGATTTAATAATAAAAAAACAATGAAAATTAAAAAAAAAAAAAGAAAAAAAAAAGGGGAATTCAGCAAGCTTGAACCCTACCTTCCTGAGGCTTCTGAATGCATACATGTAATAGTAATGATTTCAGTAGACTGGTTTACGAAAACGTCATTTCAGCAAGTGAAATGGTAACCTTTCAACATTACAAAATATGTGTTTATACCATTCAAGTTTTTCAGACGAGTTCTCTAGGAATTCAAGTTGTAAAGCATGTTTATAGCTGAAAAACTCAAAGAACCTATTCATTACTACCTTACCATGTGCAATAACTAAAGCTATATAAGAGTCGCTGCCGTTCCAGCAGCGAATAAAGTCACCACATCTAATGGAAAGTGACCACATCATAATGAAAAGCGACCACATTAGAATTGAAAAGTGACCACATGATAAGGTAGTGACCACATCATAATGGAAAGTGACCACATCTTAAAGAAAATGACCACATCATAATGTAAAGTCACCACATCATAATGGAAAGTGATCACATCATAATGAAAAGCCACCACATCATAATGGAAATTAACCACATCATAATGGAAAGTGACCACATCATAATAGAAACTTGCGTCATCATAATGGTAAGTGACCCCATCATAAATGGAAAGTGACCAGATCATAATGAAAAGTGACCGCATCATAATGGAAAGTGACCACATCATAAAGAAAAGCGACCACATCATAATGCAAAGTGATCACATCATAATGAAAAGTAACCACATCATGATGGAAAGTGACCTCATAATGGAAAGTGACCGCATCATAATGGAAAGTGACCACATCATAAATGGAAAGTGACCACATCATAATGGAAATTGACCACATCATAATGAAAAGCGACCACATCATAATGGAAAGTGACAACATCATAATTAAAAACGACCACATCATAATGCAAAGTGAACACATCATAATGGAAAGTGACAACATCATAATTAAAAACGACCACATCATAATGCGAAGTAACCACATCATAATGCAAAGTAACCACATCATAATGGAAAGTGACCACATCATAATGAAAAGTGACCGCATCATAAATGGAAAGTGACCACATCATAATAAAAAGTGACCATATCATAATGGAAAGTGACCACATCATAATGAAAAGTGACCACATCATAATGAAAAGTGACCGCATCATAAATGGAAAGTGACCACATCATAATAAAAAGTGACCATATCATAATGGAAAGTGACCACATCATAATGAAAAGCGACCACATCATAATGCAAAGTAACCACATTATAATGGAAAGTAAACACATCATAATGAAAAGTGACCACATCATAATGGAAAGTGACCACATCTTAACAGAAAGTGACCACATCATAATGTAAAGTCACCACATCATAATGAAAAGCGACCAAGTCATAATGTAAAGTAACCACATCATAATGGAAAGTGATCACATCATAAGGAAAAGTGACCACATCAATGTAAAGTGACCACATCATAATAGAAACTTAGCACATCATAATGGAAAGTGACCGCATTATAATGGGAAGTGACGACATCATAAATGGAAAGTGACCACATCATAAGGGAAAGTGACGACATCATAATGAAAAGTGACCACATCATAATGAAAAGCGACCACATCATAATGAAAAGTAACCACATCATAATGAAAAGTGACCACATCATAATGAAAAGTGACCGTATCATATTGTAAAGTGACCACATATCATAATGGAAAGTGACCACATCATAATGAAAAGTGACCACATCATAAATGGAAAGTGACCACATCATACTGGAAAGTGACCATATCAGAATGAAAAGTGACCACATGATAAGGTAAAGTGACCACATCACAATGGAAGGTGACCACATCTTAACAGAAAGTGACCACATCATAATGTAAAGTCACCATATCATAATGGAAAGTGACCACATCATAATGAAAAGCGACCAAGTCATAATGTAAAGTAACCACATCAAAATGGAAAGTGACCACATCATAATGAAAAGTGACCACATCAATGTAAAGTGACCATATCATAATAGAAACTTACCACATCATAATGGAAAGTGACCGCATCATAATGGGAAGTGACCACATCATAAATGGAAAGTGACCACATCATAAGGGAAAGGGACCACATCATAATAAAAAGTGACCACATCATAATGAAAAGCGACCACATCATAATGCAAGGTAACCGCATCATAATGGAAAGTGACCACATCATAATGAAAAGTGACCACATCATAATGGAAAGTGACCGCATCATAATGTAAAGTGACCAAATCATAATGGAAAGTGACCACATCATAAAGAAAAGTGACCACATCATAAATGGAAAGTGACCACATCATAATGGAAAGTAACCACATCAGAATGAAAAGTAACCACATGATAAGGTAAAGTGACCACATCTTAACAGAAAGTGACCACATCATAATGTAAAGTCACCACATCATAATGGAAAGTGACCACATCATAATGGAAAGTGACCACATCATAAATGGAAAGTGACCACATCATAATGGAAAGTGACCACTTTATAATGAAAAGTGACCACATCATAATGGAAAGTGACCGCAGCATAATGGAAAGTGACCGCATCATTATGGAAAGTGACCCCATCACAGATGGAAAGTGACCACATCATAATGGCAAGTGACCACATCATAATGAAAAGTGACCATATCATAATGGAAAGTGACCACATCATAATGAAAAGCGACCACATCATAATGGAAAGTGACCACATCATACTGGAAAGTGACCACATCATAATGTAAAGTGACCACATCATAATAGAAACTTACCACATCATAATGGAAAGTGACCGTATCATAATGGAAAGTGACCACATCATAAATGGAAAGTGACCACATCATAATGGAAAGTGATCACATCATAATGAAAAGTGACCACATCATAATGATAGTGACCATATCATAATACAAACCAGCCGTGATATATTTTCATCTAACTAGCACCTACATCAACGGCCATGCAAGATTTCGGCTTCCATTCACCAGACTCAAGGATTCCTTGTTCATTTCCGGAATCAGGCTGTGTAACTAACTACTCAATGAATTGGTGGAAGAGAGAGAGAGAGAGAGAGAGAGAGAGAGAGAGAGAGAGAGAACAAAACATTAAGGGCACATCAGACAAGATTTGAGACAGACATCAAACGATACGGTCCTTTCAGTATTAATGTAGACGTTATAGACTAAACAGTCTGTCCTGTCATCTCACAATCAAAGAGACAAAATAGTGGCGAACTGTAAATGGGTAAACCAATAAACATGCAGTGCGTTGCAAATTGATAGGGTCATAACCTCTTTTAATAACAAGTTCAATGCAGACTGTATAAAAATGATCATGACCAACGATCTTACGAAGTTTGTAAATCACTATAGAAGTCTGACTGTGATAGCCTTGTCACAGAAGAGTTCTTAAGTTACTTTTATATTTTAAAAGCAGATCAAGGTTACGATAATACAATTTAGCGAAGGTATTTATAATGTTTTGGTAACTTGACTACAAGCTCTAGAAAATTGAATAATTTAAGAAACATATACCCCATACGATGTTGCTCCGGGAATATTCTCGTCTAAGTATATATTATTAACGATATCGAAATGAAAATGATTTCTCCTTGCAGACATTTTGCTTATTATTTCTCCATTTCCAATGAGAGATGCAAATCGAAAAGAGAAGCGGCATTATCAGAAATATTAGCTTTGTAGAGTTTTTGTGTTCTATGGTAAATAATAGTTTTTACTCTAGCAGAAAAGAAATTGTTGTCAATTTTTAATATATCATACAGATACCGAGAGATGTTGTTAAAGGCTTCGATGACATCTTCCCGAAATTCTGGTAAAAGATTCCACATGAAATATATTTCATAGAAATAATAAGATAAAAAAACAACAAGAAATGTCACTGTAAGTGACACATTTTGAACTTTGACCTTGACCTTGGATGTGTGTTTGCCGGGGTAGAATACAACCACTGCAAATCCCGCTAGAGGCAGAGGGGTATGAGGCCTCCACCCCCACGCCCTTCATGTTCATTTTGTCATTTTTTTATCATGCTCATTCAAGGTTTTCTTCATGACACCGCATATGCCAATGTGGAAACGTGTCTCCATCCTAAATGGAATGTCTATAATATAATTTGCAGCAACTCTGCAGTTTTGCAGTTTAGAAGGTTCTAGGACCATTCTCCATATTTTTTATCTAGATGTAAATGGAGGATGAGCCTGGCATGTTCATCAGTGTTTGGCGCCATATAGCCTTTCATATGATGGTGCGCCGTAAAAACCCAGTTCAATTTACCTTGGAGCCACGGACATGGACTTTGCGCGCGACACGTCGTCTTGTTGTGGTGAGTTATTAACCGGACAGGAAAGCACTTTCTTTTTCGTCGTGTTGTGTTGAACACGTGTGCCAAGTTATTTGAAAATCCGTCCAGGAATGTCAGAGTTATTGACCGGACACGATTGTACGTACGTACGTACGTACGGACGGACTGTCTGACTGACGGAGCACGGTGCGACTTCTATATGCCGCCCTTCGGAGGCATAAAACCTGAGACACAGAGCACAGCTACAAATAGGGATACCAACAATGTGTGTATAAACAAAAGTTCAATACCTGGCGAAAATAGTATCTTATAGGTATAATAGCGTAAATGAGTCTCCATTGCCCTTCCATAGTAAAGTTAGAAAGTTGACAAGCTGTTAAAAACTCAAACCTCGTTAGAATTCTGGGAAACTTACTTTATCATGCAAATAAACATGTCTGCTATTAAACATCAACAAGGAAATAGGGGGTTTAATACCATCTGAGAAACATTTCTTCAGTTGTATACTAACACCGGGTCAAAGGTCAACACTATTTTTACCCCTTGCAATTTCATACCCTGTCTACTTTCACTTCTCAAATTTATATCAAAAACTGTCAAAAACATGATGAGCTGAATTTTCAAATATCAACAACATGTCCAGAATACAGTTACAGCCAAAAAATAACCGGAAACTGCACTAAAAAAAGTTTTTAAAGAAAAAAAGATTACCACACTTTAATACAGAACTACTTTCGACTGCACCAGGCGAGCACATCCTGTTGATTTAGTGTAATTAGACCTATAAGGGATTATTTTGCGTCAAGTTCTTTAATTAAACTGGTCGATTCAACCCAACAACTTAATAAAAGAACATTTTGACTTGTTTCGCAATGCCGAATGACTTATTCTTGAAATTATTGCGATTTACCTGCGCTTGACCATGCACTAAATCGAGTCGATTTTGTCGCGAAATTAAGAAATAATAAAAAAATCAATATCTCAGCAACCGTTCAACATTTTCTCATCAAATCAACTCTGGTGGCTTTGTTTTGCATCCCTGAGTATGTATACCACACATTTTGCCATATATCTTTCACAAATATTCCAAAAAAAATTAAAATATCACCTTTTTAGAGAAAATCAGAATATTTGAGCAAAAGTTGCCAAGAACACTCTAAAATAGTCTAAAAGTCTGAAAATGATATTTGTTCTCTGTTTCTGAGTTCAACTCACCTATTCAAACAAAATAAATGCCTAGAAAATCATTTTTTATGCAATTCTCAAAAATACATGATTTCTCCTTATAAGTTATAATAGCGTAAATGAGTCTCCATTGCCCTTCCATAGTAAAGTTAGAAAGTTGACAAGCTGTTAAAAACTCAAACCTCGTTAGAATTCTGGGAAACTTACTTTATCATGCAAATAAACATGTCTGCTATTAAACATCAACAAGGAAATAGGGGGTTTAATACCTTCTAAGAAATATTTCTTCAGTTGTATACTAAGACCGGGTCAAAGGTCAACACTATTGTTACCCCTTGCAATTTCATACCCTGTCTACTTTCACTTCTCAAATTTATATCAAAAACTGTCAAAAACATGATGAGCTGCATTTTCAAATATCAACAACATGTCCAGAATACAGTTACAGCCAAAAAATAACAGGAAACTGCACTAAAAAAAGTTTTTAAAGAAAAACAGATTAGCACTCTTTAATACAGAACTACTTTCGACTGCACCAGGCGAGCACATCCTGTTGATTTAGTGTAATTAGACCTAATAAGTATACATACTGTAATGTTCTACACTGTCGTAAGTTCTACACTGTCGTAAGTAAAAAAACGCTCTATCATAGTTAGAGATAAAAAACGACGTTGATTTTTCTCTAGCAAAAGTCTTTTGAATAAGAGCAATACTCTTATCTTTAGTAATGTTGTGCGGTAAATTTATATACATTGTAGAAAAGTTATAAGTACCATAAGTTGACACTTGATGTTTATTTCACATTGTATCAAGAACATTTATATAGAAAAGTCGAACCTTAACAACGACATTGTTCTTTTTCCTTTTAAATTTTATTAGACTTTCATCATAACTGTTGTGATATAATCTAAAATGTATACCACATATAATACACTTTGTGACATTTTTAAGATGATAATTAATGCGTTTTGTCCATTCAATATCATCATTATACGTTTGTGAATTGTGTTATATTAAAAAGTAGTGCAAATACGTATTAAATTTGAAACTAAAATTCGTAACTCTGGTTTTAGTTAATTCAGTTTTACAACCATGAATACTTTTCAAGATTTCCTCTTGACATTACCTTGAACACAAAACTAATAATAACATGTAAAGTAAAACTACATACAAACGCAAAGTTTTAACAATTCCTACTTTGTAAACTCTTGACACTGACATATGACACTGTCAAGAAATATGATAAAATGTCTTGCTGAAAACAAAAACCGCACCGAGATTGTCTAACTTATTTCACGTTAATTAAAGTAGAATAGCATTTCGCTTTTAAGGTGATAGTAAGTCACGGCAGGAATCGGAGTTGGAAACAATAACTATTTAAACAAGCGACATAATGTGAAGGTCATCATGTCGTTAAATCGATGTCGGAATAATTCGTGATCTGTTATAAATCGGATACACTCGGTTCTCCAGATTCAAATGTGTAGTCCGACATATAAATCATTTTATGATACATAACATCAATGTAAGTTTGTCCAGTCTAAACAATTACAATGTTCTTCGAAGCTATTATGGGAACACCGATATGACTTGAATACGGGCATTAATTCAATGCCGGCACATATCTCTTACATTTGTAGAATGCAAACATATATAAAATGTCTTATTGCATACGCATTTACAAACTCCGTTTACTTGCAATGTAACAGGAAACGTCAATATTCGCTCATATTGACGTTTCCTGTCCGCTCATATTGACGTTTCCTGTTTGCTCATATTGACGTGTAGTAAAGTCATATTGGGTGTGTAATTTATACTCGTTCGTGATTGGTGCATTTTTCTGTTCATGGCAAAGAAAGTAGGACAGGTGATGCAAGCAATGTTAGTTTCATTGTGAACATTCCCACGATATAACGACAATATGTTTGTTTCAGATAAATGATTTTGGTGAAAATTAAATGTTAAAACCTATTTTATTATAATATTATTCGCGCAATATTAAAGACGAATGGACACTCTTTTTTGCAGTATTATCAATTAACAAATTTAACTCTTAAACATCATATAAACATTTCTTGATAGTCCCGAAGAGAAACATATGCAACACGGAGTGACTGCACGGGGAAATGAGGTAAATCTGAATTGCATAGCTGCACAAATGTTGCGAGATAACTGATTAATACATTTACCTGTGGAGTAATTTACCTGTTCAAAGTTTTCTACGTCTTCAAATAAAATCTTATTATCGCTTTTCACAGATATTGCAATATGTGAATTGTATATATCAAGAGTTGTTTATTGATTTCGATTTAAATAGACATAAACATGTTCATGAAACAAAACATGGCCGGAGAACTTGAATACGCGAAAAAACCCGCGCATATATCCCAATACAAATCTAATAACCTATAAATATAAAATAAACAATACCGATATTAATTTAATATCGTGGTAGTTTAATAGTTTTTTTTGACAAATCCGGCTAATAAAACAAACAAAACTTGAGTTGTGAATATCGTGCAACTTAACGACACTGAATCTGTTCTATACATGAAATAATATGTATCGTCATGGGCAGTAATTTCGCAGAAATGAACTGTTCAAATATGTTCCTTTATTATGCGTGCACATGGGCTCTATTATATACGACACATACATATTACTATGGTAAACATAGGTCGATGTGAGTTTTATATTTACAGGTTTGCTTTTTGAAGTGAATCAAAACATATAATTAAAGTTTTTCTGAGACTAAAACAGAAAAAACTGGATTATCCTTCCCAACTTCACTTCCATCGGTCTTCTTTTCGTCGTTCCGTAAAGCAGAGGTATTTTCGGCCTTCCGTAAAGCAGATGTCATCTCCGTATATTCGTGTGTTTCCGCTTTTTCGCCAATACCTCCATTATTTTGTCGTATAAAGACTACCATTGGTACCACAAGGAGTAACAACGATCCAGTATACATGGCAATACTGTACGGGAAACCAATGTACGTGTGCTCTCTAGTTTTATCCCAGCCCCGTATCTCTATAAAGTAGGCGAGATCCACGAAGTCGTTGCATAGCAACCCTATCATTAGTCCACCTGTAGAAAAATGAAACAAAATTCAGCATTATTCAATATGATAATTGCACAAAATGTGTATACTTTCAAATGTTTATCTGTTTTGAAATGCAATGTCTTTCCAGGTACTACTTATTTAACCAAATTCAAAACATAACACAAAAGACACGTTCACTAACAATTACGTGTTTCTATGACGACGTTTACATACATCCTCAAAGGACGGTAGTGTTTGATGTTCGTCTTAAATTTTGTCTTGTAGTACCCTTACTGTTTTTTCTCTTGTTGCTCTGGCTTCTTCCAGGTCACTGAGTACTTACATTGTGGTTTTCTAGGCTTTTGGTTTTTAATATTTATATATACATGCTTATCTTTGTGTTATTTAAGCTATAAATACCGTATTGTTTGTTAGAGAATATAGCCCGATGGGGATTTCCTTAATTCCACTGTTCCCGTTTTAATGGGATGACTATAGGGTAAGAGTGTGGATTGGTGCACCCTCGAACCTGGTTGAAACCCCCAGCGGCTTGTTTGCCACAATTCGTTCCGGTGCCGTAATCCTATTGTCAACCCTTTTGTGTTTGTGGTGTCACCTGCCTGGCTTGTTCTTAATATTGTAATTGTTTTTTGTTTGTTTTAATGCTTGTGTTTGGTTTACTGTGTTCTGTGATAGCTATATTTCCTGTACGGCGTCTATACCTACCTTGATCTATTGGAAGACTAACTTATCTCATTTACAATAATGAAACAGTATGGAACACGGAGTCTAGTTCAGTGCACATGTACGTTGAATATGAAACCTAAACACATTATTATGGATTTATTCAATGTTTTCTTGTTTATTATGGCGTGCGGTTTTAAAATGAATAATTTATTTGATACTGACTGTATATCGGTAATAATTAGAGTGCAATGTCCCCACAGGACATACCGTGACACATTGTCATACCTAATTTGCATTTATACATCTGCATTAAAACACGATAACAAGTGTAATACACTAAGTTAAGCAAGCTGTTTAATGTCAGTGCTAGAGTAGTTATAATATACTCAACAAAATAAGTTTAGCACGACATTTTAGGGACATAGAATAAACATAGTTTAATAGTTTATTTAAGTCTCATCACAGTACACTATTATCTACAATACAACAGATCATAAAATACAACTGTGCCATTCTTTTTAGAATTACAAGAGACTATACAATATCAATATACATATGACTGTTCACAATGTTAAAATATTGAGCATCTGAACCGACTACCACAGCCGTGTCATAAGACTCACAAAAAGCCACAGCAGTAGGTCCAGTAGTCAATGCATACAAATATCACTGTTTTAATTTATAAAATCATTTTCTAAAATTATTGTTATCACACACATTTATACACAGTAAAAACTGAGCGGCCGGTGCTAATCTTGACATGTTGTCTAAAAAGTACTTAAAATAGAAATATTAATGTGTGAGTTAGAGAATCGCAACGGCTACTGAAACCTTAAAAAATAGTATAAAAAATCAGATAACAACCCAGATCAGATCTGAAGTGTACTAATTTGCACCGACTTCCCAACGTCGTTATAAAACATTATTTCTTATATAATAATGATTGCATTATTTACAGCATAACATATGAAATTAACTTAAAAAAATAGAAAAAAAGAACGCTTACCAGCTTACTACAAGTAAAATAAATAATAATAGTAACACATAATTAAGAATATAAAACATAGTTTCCCTTTTGAGAATATTACAACAGGTTTTGGCACTCACGCGTATCATATATCATTGTATCATGTCTTTATTGGAAAATAAAAATAACATTTTGTCTGTTTCGTTTACATCTATAAAATTTGGATATACAGACACTGCTTTATCAAATAAGAGTTTTCTAATATCACCATACATAGCACATTTTAAAACAGCATGCATCATGTCCTCAACCTTGTGAATACAAAATGTCAAAAACGCTCTTTTTCTGCAATAGTTTCATATCAACCTGTTTCGATTCTAAACGGTGCCACACCACACCTAAACTTTGCAAATGCAGCTCTGTGCTGTAAAGGTAATATAAGTTTGCAATATGATTCAACTTCATACTCTGATTTAAATAGCCTGTATGTTCTTAACTTGTTTCTACCTACTCCACGTACTCCTGTTACTCTGTTTATACTATATGAACATTGATATAATTTTTTTAAGCTTTTCGAAAATGCTAGGTATTTTTCAAAAAATAAATAATATTTTGTTATTTTCTAAATGAAGGATCAGAATTACCTCCCATATAATAAAAAAAAATATTTCGTTATATAGACGTTTTGTTTTGAACAACTTAATTAGTTGGCATTGACAAGAATTGCCCATTCTGTCATTGCTTAAAACCTATTAAACTGTGTTCACAAAACATTGTTATTCTCAAACAAAAACGTTCCAACTTTCGTAATTTTAAAATTATCTCCTTTTTCATTGAAATGAGAACGATTTTTGATAATCTATAAAGGTATGTTTCCAACAAATTTGCCTTATTTTTTATAACCGACTTTGACAAATGACTTTGTAGCAATATTAATTGTCTTATTTATGTCACTTTATCATCGACCCTGAACAAACACAGCCTCGTATCTCGTCTATGGAATTGAAATGCATGTTATTTAAATTTATTTTGCGCAGTATAGCATAGTACGGAGCAAAATTAACTATGCATGCACATACAATTCTAAGTGCACCAGGGACTAAATTAAGAGCAAACAGTATCTCACCAGCAGTTGCTAAGAGTACTGCAGATGCAGGCACCGCTCCATGTAAATGGAATTGGTTGGCAGCAAGTAGAAGCAGGAGAACGAACACGACCAGGGCGAAGATTACAATGACGAACACTTGCTTCTGGACTACTTTATGGTATTCATGATCTGAAAATAAACGCTTATAAATTATTGAATTAGATTAATAAAATATTTTGATGTTATTGTTTGGATTGGTTAAACACATTTTATCTTATACTATTAATATAATGTTTAAAATAATTAGTGAATGCTTCTTTGTGCACGGTACTTGAATCTCAAAAGTAAGTAGAATTAGATTTCCGATCGTATCACACTAGTAACCAGCACTAGGTTAAACTGTATTAGAAATTTTGGAAAAAAAGCCGTAAGTCATGTGTGATGTGCTTCGTAAAATTAGGAAATATGTAATTGTGACCTAGACCTTTTACCTACTGACTGAGAGCACATTGTATCTCCAGTGATAGCAAAAACACAGATTATTTACACACAGATCACAGAACTATATTCAACAACAAAAGCAAAACAATATGTATTTTTTCATTTACCACTGAGACCTTAAAACCAAAAGGTACAGCGACTATTTCATATCGCGCAAAGTTAAAACGATGGGAGTATGAATATACAACGCTACTCTGAAACATTGACCTTGAACTCAGTGACCTCCCAATTAATAGCTACAGCGGGCATATCCGATCTCGAAAAAGTAGTCCGACACGGTTACGACAGACCAATTAAATTGTCTTGAGTATGTCTATCAGAAATGAATTTAAACAGCGGTGTCAATGTTGACGGAAATGTTCTAAAATGTAAAAAACCTTTTAACATATTAAGTTATTCTCAACCCGGGGCTAGGGGACGTGAGCGGTAGCAAACATATTTCACTACCGTTTATAAACAGTTTCAATCAAAATGAGACTGCAATATTTCGTATGTATCGTGTTCGGCCGTTTCCAAAAATCCACTCTCATACACTTTTATACATTTATATCTCATGATATGGAATATGTTATATCCCGTATTATATTTGGACAAAAGCCTATTAAATAGTACAAATCGTGCATATTCCATAAGACAAACCGATGCATTTGCTTATATACTTACCTATAGCTATGTCTGATAACATACCAATATCTACGTTCAAAACGGCGTCTGTTGATTTCATGTACATGGTGTCCCTAATCGCTTCCGTCAGGCATTCTTCCTTAATGTGTCGATGGCAAATTGTCCTGTAGAAAACACTCCTATATATCTCTGTGTCGCCATTGATGTCGACAAGCCAACCCGGAGTTGTGATGGATGCCAACTGTAACAATGCCGACAGTAACACCATTGCCATAGCCGCTCTTATTGGCATACCACCTGACATGGTAGGAACGTTGGTTTCCGATTAACGACGCGTTAATAAATTGCAAATAAAATAGCTGAAAACAACACTCTAAAGAGAATCTAATTTAACGTTATTTACAAATATCCATCTGTATAATTTCTCTGAGTCGTAAAAGAAAGAACGTTATATTTTTATTTGTATTAATTCTCGTCGGTTTCTCCAACACGATATTGTATTATTCCAACTGAATTCGTCACGCTTACATCTCCTTCACGACGACTTCAACTTGTATGCATGCGCCTCTAAGTGAAATTTGAAACAGTGTGATTACAGCAATTAAATTATAAATATTCGCCGCCTAAAACATATTCACGCAAAAACAAAACAAAACTGTTACAACATTATGCATGAATGCAACTTACATTTTATAAGTAGACAAGGGCAATAAATTACAATTAATCAACGCCACACTTTCTACCTATTCTAGGCTATTGGCACAGATGTGCACTGTTAAAATAGCCGGTTGTCGACTGGAATCATTATTCTAACAATAATTCCAAGTAATTCCAAAATAAATATATCAATAGATTGCTGTTTAGTTTGAGTGAAAAAACACAAAAATATTATCTGATGCAAACAACAATATTCCAGGCCGACCCCTCCATTTACTAATAATAAACATATGCAGAATGGGCTTAGAACCGTATCACCTGCAGACTTGTTCTGCATACGTTCGGGGACATTTTACCTTTCCGTCTGGATAAACAGTGACGCTATTCTTGTTCGGAAACTTCATGGTGCAGTCTCTTGTTTAAGACAGGTATACTACGGGGGGCAGCCAGATAGTTTTCAGACCGATTCCATACCTTTACACTTCGCGCTCACAATAGAGGGAAAACATGTCCTATAGAAATAACAGAACCAGAGGGAAAACATGTCCTATAGAAATAACAGAACCCAAACGCAATGGCACCGTAGATCCGCACAATGTCTAGTCCGTTTATAGTACAGTGCAAAACCACGCTGAAACAACTGTGGGCGCCGTCATCTCTATAGGACAGGAAGAAATAACAACGCAATAAAACAAACTTTGACCAACAAATGTATTTGTTACATTATGACTAATTACAGCGTCGCTATGCAGTTCCAAGATACCCTTTCGTCGGTTCGTTTCAATGGAGTCTTACACTCGTATCACAATGGATGGCTCCATGATTTGGCCTTCCTGTGAGCATAGCATCATCTGTCGATTCTTGTCCTTTCGTTTATCGGCGGCGCTATCGAGGCCCTGTAACACTTCCTGTGCTGTTTACCGTTTGAAATCATCCGTTGATATGACGTCATACCAGCCTTTGCACAACATTTTACAACTATCCGGTGCTGGTCCTTTCAAGCGACGTCATTGCGTTACAGTCCATCTTGTTGGTATAGAGGCTCGTACAATCCCTTACACTTGTACAGTAAAGTCGATATTAAGATCTCTAGAGGGAGAAAACTTGTCACTTTACACAGGCGATCGCCTAATACATCTGCAGTTTAAACAATACAATTGTGAAGAGAAACAATAGTCTTCTAATACATTTTGTCTCAACAGAGATAGTCTATTGGGCGAGTTTGGATTATCCTAGAAAAATCTGCACATAATTATGTTCCAACCAGGGCAAACACATATTCTTATTGTCGCTCAATTCTAGGTCAGTGGTATAATGTAGAGCGTTCACCTCGCTTACGGGAGGTTTTGGGTTTAATTCCCGGCCGGGTAATATCAAATATAGATATAAAAATCCAACAGGAAAAGCAGCATTGAAGGACGACAGTCAACCACAAACACACAGAGAAGCAAAGAACAAATTTAAAGATGAATAAAATGCCAAATAAGACATCACAAACACAACAGGGTTGACAATAGGGCTACCGCCTTGGAACGGTCAGTTGCAAAAAAGGCCGCTGGGGGTTTAAACCAGGTTCTAGGGTGCACCAAACCTCACACTTACCCTACTGTCAACCCAATAAAACGAGACAGTGTAAAGAAATCCCCGTCATGAACTATTCTCTTACCAACAAGGCAGCATTAATAGGCAATATAAGTAAAACACAAAGATGCTCGTGTATATATAAATACAAAATAGCACAGAAAGCCACAAAGAAGATACTCAATGACTTGGCAGAAGCCAGAGCAACAAGAGAATAAACCATTGAGGGCACGGCAATACAAGACTGAAGACAAACATCAAACGTCACCGTCCTTTTGGGCTTTTGGTAGACGTCATCATAGGGTCCACAGCCTGTCCGGTCATCGCACAATTAAAGAGGAAAGCATAGTGGAGAAATACTTTATTACAATTGTACAAGTAGTTCACTTGCCTGACGCTCAGCATACAAAGGAAAGCGCTAGGACTGTTCGGCAGTATAAAATGACTGGGTTGGGCATCATGGCCTGTGTCTACGGCGTGGGTATCAGTATAATATGACTGGGTTGGACATCATGGCCTGTGTCTATGGCGTGGTATACCAGTGTGGCAGTTGACTATAGAGTATACAAGTACACCCGTCGTGATATATAGAGGATATTTGTTGTTTTGGAGTGAATAACACATTTTATTTTATCAAGAAGTGTGAAAACTTTATATTTTGAAATTTGATCACTTCGAGATGAAATAAAATCTGATATTCACGACAAAACAACATTTTTTTTTTTTATTTGATGCTTTATAATCAAGGTGTACTTCAGTATGCAGAAAAAATAAATAAACTTTGACGACGCCATTGGCTTAATACGATAAAATTGCACTTTTTAATTCCACATAACTTCTAAACTACTTAACCGATTTCAATAATATACGACTCATTTTCTTAGTTAAGTTATTTTCAATACAATGATATATATTTTTTATAGCAACTTTCAGAAAAAGGTAGTTTTTGAAAAACAAATATGACCAACTGACATTTTTTACTGTACTGTAAATGACAACAATTTTTAAATACTTGACCAGCTTTACAAATTAAAGCTCATTTTCTTAGTAATTAGATAATTTACAGTCGAATGATATATAATAAACAGTTATTTTTTAAACAAATAAAAAAAGTGTTTCGGCAGTGAAAACATAAAACTCTGTATTCACACGTATGAATAACCACTTTTATTTCATTGCTAAAATCCACTATTTCACTGCTAAGCATAAAACAAATAGAGGATATTTGTTTATTCAGAGTGAATATAGGAGTTTTTTTCAACGATAAGTGAGAAAACATATTTTATATAACTTACATACATACGTATACTTACATACGTTCAATGTGCTACAACTATATAAATTCATGACAGTTGACTGAGAATATTAACAATGTGCACTCAACCATGTGCCATTAACATGATAAATAATTACTCCATTGCAAAGGTGTCATGGTTTTTGTTTATGTTCATCAAATGAGAAACGCTTTGTATTTTCGTATGTTAATTAAATATTCACGCATAACATAATAAGCTTTAAATAGTCTTTAGTTCGAGTGCGTAACAGTGTCAATGTCGCAGCAAATTTAAATAATAAGCAACATTGCTGCTTGTTTACGTGATACATTTGGTTAACAGCTTCTGATTTTCACCAAATTTATTTAAATAAATACTGATACTTTGAAAGCAACAAACACAACCATTTTAAAAGAATAAAGAAGCTCGGTTTTATAGAATATGTTCATGAGAGGTAATAGAAGAAGCAACACCTCTCACGCCTCCTAGCACCGGCTTAGACGCTATTCTACTTAAAAGCCCAAAAGCCCTGTAAAAATAACACTACTGATTCGTACCACGGGGAGACATTTTACAGCCGCCACACTGCACTAAACGAACGCTTGAGAGCACAAACACAACCAAGAGTATAAATAGTTGGTTTAAACATATTTAATTTCTATGGAGGCATATAACTGCCGTCGAGATAATTTAGTCGCGATACTTTTTTCATCTATTAAGACGACTTTTAAGCCCTTACAAGTCGACTTATCAGAACAAAGTCTAGATAAGGGAGATAGACTGCTTCACTGCGCATGTCCCGTTTCACTCACTTCTGTGTAGCAGTCTTAACTTGACTGTCATTCCAGAGCATTATCGCGAATTTACGGCGAGTTAGAAAAGACATTGTCACCATACTTTTTGGAGCAGTTTTTCTTATAAGTCGACTTATAAGGGCTTAAAAGTCGTCTTAATAGCTGACAAAAGTATCGCGTCTAAATTATCACGACGGCAGTTATATGCCACCATAAATGTCAAAGCTACATACTATTACAATGTTACATGCAATAATACATCTATTGGAACGAACGCAACATGATGCTTTACAGATGAGCTGTTATTAAATTAGCAAAACTAACGCAGGCATTACGATGTTATTGCCTTTGATTATTACAAAATAAAGGGTTTTCAGTGTGTAGGCGTTTTTGACAGTGAACAAGATCAGCTAATGCATTTCGCAGTCATTGCCATTATGCTGACATAAATAGGGGATGTTTAGTTTGTTCATATGATCACTTCAATAAACGACGTTTCTAGAGCGTGTAGTTGAACAAGAGTATGAAAGGAGAAATCTGGAAATCACCGAACACGATAAATAAAAAATAAAAATTCAGTCTCGGTTTGATGGAGACTGTTCATGAACGGAAGTGAAAAAATGTTATGCTCCATGTTGAGCAGAATTTAATGCTTAAAAAGTCAATAGTACGATATGTTGAGCCATCCCAAGGATGGTATGCAATGACTGTGAACATGGAACCTTCAGTGTGGTAGTTTCATGCCATTCCAAGGCCAGCGGCGTAATACTTTCATATTCGTAGCATTTGTTTAAAGATGAATGGCCTCCCTTTTTTTTAAAGTATTATCAATTAACAAATTTAACTCTTGAACATCATATGAACATTTCTTGATAGTCTGGGAGAGAAACATATATTGAAAACCGCTACTAAGTTGTATGTAAAAGTAAGTATTATTTGCATGACGTAGATACTACTTTTACACTGCGTGACTGCAAGGGGAAATGAGGTGAATCCGAATTGTATAGCTGCACAACTATTGCCAGATAATTGATAAAAATATTTACCTGTGGATTAATTTACCTGTTAAAAGTTTTCAACGTCTTCAAATAAAATCTTATTCTCGCTTTTAACAGATATTGCAATGTGCGAATTGTAAATATCTAGGGTTGTGTATCGATTTCGATTTAAATAAACATAAACATGCTCATGAAACAAAACATGGCCGGAGAACTTTAACTAAAATGTTTCTCCTTGAGGTAAACGTTATTATCGTAAACATAGATACAAAATTCGAACATGAAATCTATCATTCAAGGACAACTCCGGACCTGCTGTTAAAATTAAAAAGTACTTCGATAACGTTTCTGCGACATAGTCTATCACAACCTAACCCCCAGTGGCCTACTTTGCCACTGACCGTTACAAGGCGGTAGCCCTATTGTCAACCCTTTTGTGTTTGTGATGTCGTTTGCTTTTATTATTACTTTTGCCTTCTTGTTTGTCTGTTTGCATGTTTGTTTCTGTGTTTTGTGGTTGACTGTCCTCCTTGAATGCTACTTTCCCTGTCCGATCGTTTTATATTTCTTTCTATGGTGACGAGATTTACAAACTGCGCAATATACTTGGTCATGATCTCTTTCATACAATCTTCATTAAACTTGTTAAAAAGTTTATCAAAAAAGGTTATGACCCTATCATTTTGAAACGCACTGCATGTTTGGTGAATGACCCGTTTACAGTTTGCCACGATTTCCTCCTTGATTGTGCGATGATCGGTCAGAATGTGGACACTATGATGACGTTTACCTAAATCCTGAGAGGACGGTTGTCTTTAATTGTGTCTCGTCGTGCCCTTAATGGTTATTCTTTTGTTGCTCTGGTTTATGCCAAGTCACTGTGTACTTGATGTGTGACTTTCTATATTCATATATACATGCTCATCTTGGTGTTTTATTTATATTGCCTATTAATGCTGCCTAGTTTGTTAGACAATATAGCCTGGCGGGGACTTCTTGATCACCATAGAAATCAGGTTGTGACGGTCCTTAACGCAGAAAGTTCTTAAAACAGTTTTATATTTTAAAAGCAGATCAGTGTTACGTAATATGATTTTGTAAAGGTTGTCGAAATTAACAATAACAGTAGCCCTCAAGGAGTAATATTTTAGTTATACAAAGGTTACGAATATTAAAGGGACACACGGCAATCTTGAAGTATTTGAAATGGGTGTCTTGATTTATATATTCAGTATCATTTTTACTTTTACCCTGGTTACATTTAAATAAATCAAATTTTAAGTATTCACTATTTCGTCTTATTATACTATAAGTTTTAATATATTACTGGTGCAATAATATCAAAAAATAATAATATGCAAAATCAAATGGCTTAATACAATTAATGATTGAACAAATGCAATTTATGTAAAAAAACTAACGGGACGCCGCTAGTTTTTAAAAAATCAAGATTGCTATGTGTCGCTTTAAAAGACTGAACTCAACTTCAACTCTAGACAAACGAATTGTTTGAGAAACATATACCCCATAAGGTATATACTTAAGAAATAAAATATTTCTAGTGTGTTTATATTGTCCCAGATCAATACCTGGTGGGCGGGACTTGAAGTTCATCGATACCAAGGGCCGCAGGCCCGCGGTTTCGATTTGTTTCAAGTCCCAAACACCAGGACCCGGTTTTATGAAACAACTTACGACAATTTTGATCGTAAGTTAATTTCTTAAATTCTTTTCTTTGATTTACAATTCAAAAATGAACCCGATTTCGTTTCATTTTCTTATACATTTGATATTTCTGCACATAATGCATATACAATTGTCTAAATTGAATGCTTAGGTTTAACAATGTGAACAGTTTAAAAATGTTAGACTTATCCTCAGATGTTTTATAAAACAGGGCCCAGGTTTTGATCTCGCACAATAAAACCAGCTGGAAATATTTTATTTCTTATCTAACTTTGAGTTTTATGTACCATGAAACACATTTTGTCGGGAGATTGCACAACATACAAACACATTCTCACAACTTACAGTTTATGCCTATCTCTCAATATCAAACGAGAAGAATATACAGCTTCATCCTATTTACTGTGTTGTTGGTAGGTAGCGTCGTTTAAAATAACGCATTTCATTACGTTGTTGTTTTGCATGTGATGTTTAAATTGACGTCTCAACGGTTAACGTGTTTTCTGATGTTTCAAAATGATGTCTTAACGGTTGACGTACATGACGTCAGAGGTTTATATAGCTTTTTTCATACCACCCCAATAACCATTCAATATTGAGTATTTTAATAAACCATGTTAGATACGTAATTAGCTATAGGTCACATACCACTATTGATTTGGGGCTTCTGATTGGTTGAACAAATTATAGGGTCTATTAGGGCATATAGTCAGATTGTAAGGTAGATTCTGACTGGATTAAATTATCCAAATCATAACAAATCCCCATAAAACATCCAAAAATATATATTTATCACATAACGTCCCTTGTTAGCAGTGTCGAACACCCATTTAATATTCTATTGTATGACACACGTGTAATACAACCTGGAACGATTTTGATTGGTTGAGTTAAATCTGTAACAATACGCAAGTAAATTAACTGAAACTATTTTATTTATTACAAATTCACCCAGATCTGAGTCATAAACTTATTATTTGTGACAGCTAATACAAAACATGCACGTTATACAAAACATTGTTGTTGGTTTGTTAAAATGTTGGCGTAAACTGCTATTTTTTAAAGAGGTAAAACACGAACTCTTTTATACGCAACGTTATGTGTGAGACGCGACGTTATGACGTCACATATTTTATGACGTTTTGGCGCTAAAGTGTGTCTGACGTCGTGGCTTTGAATTATTTTTTTACTAATTTGATTGCAATGTTATGTGATAAAAACGATCTTAAACTCGTTCCCATTCCATATAAGATTTATGAAACTCGTTATGAATTATTTTTAATTTTAACTCGCCAAAAGGCTCGTTAAAATTAAAATAATTCATAACTCGTTTCATAAATTTTATATGAAATGGGAACTCGTTTAAGATCCTCTATTTCCAACATAAAACATGTTCATTTAGGATATTTTGACTGAAATTTGCATTTTTATGGGTACAATTGTACTGAGAGTATATTTGCAAAAAGTAAAATTTCTTCACTGCCATTCTGGGGGTGCCCACCTTCAGTGCAATATTAGAGACTGAAAGCAATACAATACTCCCAATTTGCTGGTCATTTTTGAGTGACTCTAAGATAGTTCTTTAAAAAAAGTTAGGTTTTATCATCCGTTCCGATATAGGAATAGGGGTTGTAGGCCAAAAGGCTATGATGGAGGCCTATTGGAAATGCAAAAGTGGTATATGACCTATAGGAATAACCCCATCTAAGTTGGGATAATTAACGATAATTAAACTAAATTAATCTCCTTTTTGTGGGCACATGTAAACCAACCAAATGCAAGTTACACAAATGTGTTACGAAATTCCCGATTTACCGATTTCAAATTAAGAAACGAAAATCTAGATCTTGAAAAAAGTAAAGAGTGGGTAGCTGTCTAGAAGTTAATGCGGGTATCTATGATTTAAAAAAATGACTTTTGTCCGGGTTGAGACTGATGTTTGACATGTTTGTCCGGGTTGAGACTGATGTTTGACATGTTTGACTATGTTTTGTCCGGGTTGAGACTGATGTTTGACTTGTTTGACTATGTTTTGTCCGGGTTGAGACTGATGTTTAACATGTTTGACTATGTTTTGTCCGGGTTGAGACTGATGTTTGACATGTTTGACTATGTTTTGTCCGGATTGAGACTGATGTTTGACATGTTTGACTATGTTTTGTCCGGGTTGAGACTGGTGTTTGACATGTTTGACTTTGTTAAGCTCGCCAATTCATTTTTACCGAGGTCTGATTTTTATTTCATTTTCAACTTTTTGGGATTTTAGTATTTTTATTTTATTACTCCCGGGAGTAAGAGAGTATGCCACGATAAGCCTCTGGAAATCCAAACTCTTGTTCAAATCACGCTCAAGGTAACCTTTTTTCATGAAATATATTTGGAAGCCGTATATGTATCGCCGTTGCCTGCATGGACGCTAGATAAAAATGTGGTATGCTACTCATCGACTTCTGGCATATATACTGACTTGTTTGGATGACTACTTCACACGCGAGTCATTTATATGTATAGAGTACATAGCTTAAAAAACAATTTTCAAAAATTTCCACTTTTGTATATGTAATGCAGGGCTTAGCATTTCAATATTGGGTTGCTTTTGGTACATTTATAGTTCATGTGTCTGCAAATATGCTTGGTTTGCATAGGATATTATGAACTGTAATTTATTTTGTAGAAAAAAAAGTCAAATGCACCACTCCTTGAAGGTAGTTAAAATACTACGGTCGGTACCATTTCTATTGCATTTGTGTATAAATGACACACTATCGTCAAAACACATTTATACCTAAAGAGCTAAGACAAAATGTGTTTTTATTTTATGTTTACTAGACAGAACTATTGACTCGCTGTACTATTGACTAAAGCTGTACAAGCTATACTTCAAAGTTACCAAATGACGAATACGTCATGGGTGAAGTAGTTTCATATCGACGAACATCCACACAACCACAAACTTCGGTATTTAATAAATGCTAAAAAGGGGATCCTTTGGAAACAACAAACACAAACAAGAGAGACAAGTAGCAGACTCGGGTTTATCGAATCCTTTCATGAGAAGTATTATAAGGTGCAACACCTCTCACGCTCGCACGCTTCCTAGCACCGGCTTAATGGGTATTCTACTTTAAAGCCACAAACAATCTGCTTGACGATCCCAAAGGAGCAGTAAGTAATAACACTACTGATGTGTTGTCAGGGCGACTTTTTACAGCCGTCACACAGCACTAATACGCTAGTGTGAATAAGCCAAAATCGTTGAGTAAAACATCATGTTTCTATCAAGCCTATGAAAAGGTTACATCGATAAATATGGATATAACCATAGCTACCCTGAGTGGAATTTGATCCAGGTACCGTAACTGCTCTAATTTGCTGTTCAAGAGCCGATGCTAACCTACGTCACCGATATTTGTTGATAATGTGTAGCCATTCCATAATAAACATGCATTACATAATAACGGTTTTCCGTTTTTGTATTTATTATTAAATACTAAACTAGAACGAATTCGACGGCGCGCCATCGTAAAACATCCACATTGTCTTCACACAGGTCACTACCCCTCACCCCACCCCACTCTAACCCCGCCCCCCGCACACACACACAACACACCCAGCCCCACAGTATATACACTGTAATCCCTCCCCCCCCCGCACACACACACAACACACCCAGCCCCACAGTATATACACTGTAATCCCTTCATCAAAATGTTCATTTGAGAAATAATTAAATTTTTGTTGACCCCTGTTACCCTCCACCCTCCACCCAACCCCTCCAACCCAACTCCAGGGAAGACGTCCGAGTTTTAAATAATAAATCATTTGACATGCTGTGTATCTCTTTCATAGATGATTATTATACCAATTAATGTGCAAAAGTATGAACACATGAATTATCAGTGTATTTGATGCCCCTTCCTCCAGGCCCCACAGATGACGTAGGAGGAAACAAATGTATACAGTGTAATCCCATCATCATAATGGTTCATTTGAGACATAATTATCAACAAAAATAAATAAACACCAAATCACCCCCACCCCAACACACACAACACCCCCACCCTGGGCCCCCGGGCAGAAGGTCCGAGTTCAAAATAATAAAATCGTTTGATATGTTGTTTATCTTTTGACCCCCATGAGGGACCCTGGGTGCGGAGCCATCATCATAATGTTTCATTTAAGACATAATTACGAAAAGAAACACAAAAAAAACACCAAATCCCCCGTCCGCCCGTCCGCCCGCCCGCCCCACCCACCATAGCCGACTGGGCAGACGTCCGAGTTTGCGAAATAATAAAATCCTTTGATATGTTGTTTATCTTTTATAGACGATTACATTTACCAAGTTATGTGCAAAAATATGGAAAAATTACAGTGTAATTAATTTTTTAGTTTATTTGACCTTTTGACCTCCCCTGAGGGCCCCTGGGCTAGGATCCAAAATAATGTTGCTCTTGAAGTCATATCCTAAGTTTGGTTGAATTCCGTTCAGCGGTTAGGAGGAGATGCGGTAACGGACGGATGGACAGACGGACGGACGAACAGACGGACAAACTGAGGCGATTTTAATATACCTTTTTTTTTTTAAAAACGTGGGTATAATAAAGATCGAGATAAAGAATTTTAATAAAATTAGTGTCAATATGATAACCTAATTTTCAATCCAATCAGACAAGATTTTCAGATTTTGTATATTAACCTTATTTCATTAAAACCTAAAATATTATATCACAATATTAATTAGTTTTCAACGCGTATTTGGTTTAAACATATTTTATTTCCAAATAGCATATCAATGCCAATGTTCATTGCCTTTTTGAAAAGTAGCTTAATCACTAAGTAAGTGAATGTTTATTAACTGACATTAACAAAGTAAAATCCCATCACTCGCTGTCTACGGTCGCTACATTTGGGTTTCTTTTTGTTAAAAATCCACTTAACAAACAGTAACTAATAAGTAGTTTTACTTCACGCATGTAATGTCCATAAACGAACGATGTACTAGTGCTACCTCTTGGTGTGTGCAAACATAAGTTATTGTTCATAGTGCTAAATAATTATAATCTCAAGAAGTCCCAATATATTTTGATTAAAAATGATACCAAAGAAGCTTTTAATATCGATTTAAAACAGCACTACATCGTTTCCCAATCGATATCCTTAAACGAGTTTGCTTGTGGTTCTTCTTTGTTAGTCTTAAAGCACTTTATTTTGTATGTATATGACGGAAACTCGACTCGCTAGCAATGTGTCCCCTAAGCAAATGGTTAACAAAGCTCTTTAAGGCTTTTTCTAGAAAAAAATCAGAACTCTTAAAAATATCACAATTCATGTAATATCAATCAATATATGGTGTATGCATCGAGAGGGTATATACTGTGCGTTTGAAACCTTCTCCCCTGTCACCGCTGCCAGTTTGATTACCACTGGGATCTCGACCTGTAAATGAGAGTGTATCGATTCTTACGGATGGCGGGAGGTGTACAATATCGGTTTTACCTTGGACAAGTAGGTGGTCTGTCTCCAAAGCTAAACATAACGTCATACGTAGCCAAGGAAATGAGCTCGAACATAACGTTTCACAACATTCATATCGGAGTAAGACTATTCAAAGCTGTCTTATTTTTAAAATATTGTAAAATTGATATCATCACGGAGATCTGAAGTTTCACACAATGACATCAAAGTACGTTTATGTGGATAGGTCTTTTCGGAAGCTCTATTTTCAAAATGCCATTAGGGCTATATTGTCCCATGCGCCATCAAAGTTACAAGCATATATTTTAATGTAATGTGATCAATGCCTTCATCACGATACAAAATCAACATCAGATCTATCCCAAACGTATTAGGTCATATTTCTGTTTGGAATTATAATTATGAGTATGTTTGTAAAACTCATAAATCCAAATACAACAACACAACAACATTATATTAAATCCTTCAGGGATTTGTGCATAACCATAATTTAAACACATTTTAATAATTGGGAGAAGAAAACTTGAATTAGGTAATTTAAAAGCTTTGAAACAAAATTGAATCAGTGAATACAGATCTTCTTTTTTTGTTGCTACGACGCACCTCAACGTGATTAAAACACAATGATAGCTATAATATGTAGACTTCTAGTCTGATCAGCTCTCCTGTAAACAACCAGCTCTGATTCTTTTTACCATTGTATTGCAACTTAATATGCAGTCCAAGGGCAAAACAACAAAACAAAAACAAAAAAACAAACTTGATGGCATCTTTGAGTAGATTTGGCGTCCATGCTTAATTAAGTCTTTAAATCATGTATATGGTGCCAGTTATGATAGGGTGGACGGAAGCTCGGCTTTTATTACTATGGTGAACAACAAGGTCAAAAATCAGAAGAGAGCAAAAAGTGACTATTTCAACCCTAAGTAGGGTATATTATCAATGTCCATTCAGTTATTTATGTAAACAACTGTTCTAAAATATTTAGTTTAAACTTATTTATTTTATATCGATTGTAACGAAAGCTCTATGAACTTATTTGAATCACTCTCGATGTCTTCCTGGGTAGAACCAGTACTAAGCAATGCAGATAAAGTGTCTTGCTCAGGGACACAACGCATATAGATAGCAATGACGGGAATCGAACCCACGACTTTTGGATCATGGGTCCAACGCTCTACCACTAGACCACAGCGCTCCTCTAAAATATTTGGGCACTGTATAAAAAATAAAAGGCATTACATTATGTCAAATTAATAGAACTTGAAATGGAGGTCAAAGGTCAAATAGTGCAAAAAGTCTTTATTCTGTAGTTGTATACGCACTAACGATGAATGATAAGTATGGTTTTGAGAGATTAAGATACTATTAAACATGTTAAATATAATTAAAATTGACAGTTTTAGCAGAATGGTTATACATATGGAACTGTATCAAATCAAAAACTGTAAAGTTGTGATTAACAAACAATAGCATCAACATACCGTTAGTACTGTAAATCAGTTTGTTTGTTTATATGGTGTTTTACGTCATTTTCAACACATGTAAGGTTATATATGAAGGTCAATTCGTTTGTGGTGGAGGCAGACCACCCACTTTTCCTTGGTAGAACCCGTACTGTATGTCTCCCGCCATCCGTAAGTCGAGCTGCCAGTGGGATTCGAACCCGCAGCGGTTAGAGGCGAAGGTTTACAATGCAACGTCGTTAACCATTCGGCCACGGAGACGCTAGACTGTAAATAAGAAATTACGTTATAATATGTTTCGTTATAATTATGATAATATGAAAAAGCAAAACTAAGAATGTTCATGTCATCAATAATTTTATTTCAAACTTAATTATTAAAAAACATATTTGACGAGATCGTCATATATCGGCATATATCGGATGATACTTTATTCAAAGTACTGATTGTACTGAAAATACCTATTCATCCTTAATAAAACGTACCATACATTGTCGAAATATAATTTGCCGTGATATTAACTCATTATCAATTGCTTAGCATTTGTAGCATCAAGATTACATAAGCATACAATACAGTCATAGAAAGCACAGACTCGAATTTGCTAAATACATTAATCTCGACATGTTCATTATCAATATTGACGATCCAAATCGTGGTTAACATCACAGTTATTTTGAGATAAAATACCAAATGTTTTTAAATGGCAGAATACAAGAATAGCTTGTCTGTGGAAAAGACAAGAACAGTTGGTCTGCGGAAGATTAGAAGAACAGCTGATCTACGGGGAATACAATGACAAAAATGAGAAAAATGGTTCTATAGAAAACTCAGCACATGCGCACTGTATCAAAACAAAGAGAAAACTAACTATACAATGAAAAAGATGAATTCACAACACAAGGAGTGGTGAAGACAAGCTTACATACTTGGACCGTCAGTAGGCAATATGGCCCACTGGTTATCTTAAATCGATTTTAAACAACCTCGCTATTTTCCCATTTCCTCATGTTGTCCTCAATTTTCTGTGTTGTTGATATTGTAGGAACATAGTACATAGCTTTGAACATCTACTTTATCTCCTCCCCTTTAAACAATAGTTTATGCCTAATTTTTTTCTCTTCTTTTTTATGTTTATTGCTTAAGGGTAAACAGGACATACCTTTACATGTCAGCCCCCACCCCCACACACCCTCCATACTTTACCCTTATTTTTTTCATAAACTGTCCTCTTTCTCATTCGTTCTTATTGTTAATTGATATATCTTTTTTATTTTGAAAAGATTGCTCGTATAAATAGCGATGCTTTGTATTTTTGATGGTAAGTCAGGTGTATAATTTTTTATGTTCTCTGAACAATGGAAATGGCGAGCTGCACTGTTCTCAGACAGCTCTTCTTATATATTCTCATGATCTTGTTGCCCATTCAGCTCACAACAGGTTCTTGTAATGCCTTTGATGCCATTGTTTGCTTGCTCATTCAGTTGCTGTATTTTGTTGCCTTGTTATGAACCTGGCTGAAATGATTATTGCTTTTTTAACTACGAAATGTCCTAACCTAGCTCCAGGAGCTGTAACTTTTATTTCTGACAACTATACAAGGCCCATATTGTATAGTGTGGTCGTATATTTTTCAGCCAAGCGCAAGCATAGACGTGAACGCCCCACAGTCAGCTTCTCTTTTTGAATTCTAATCAAGTTGCTAGTTGTTACAAACGAGACAGATAGATGTTACATACACAGAAGACCGAAGAATGGACTTTGTTGGTTAGAGAATAAATCATGGCGGGGATTTCTTTATTTACACTGTCCCGTTTTATTGGGTTGACAGTAGTGTAAGTGTGAGGTTTGGTGCACCCTAGAACCTGGTTTAAACCACTAGCGGCCTTTTTTGTCACTGACCGTTCCAAGGAGGTAACCCTATTGTCAACCCTTTTGTATTTGTGATATCTTATTTGGCCTTTTATTCGTCTTTAAATTTGTTCTTTTTTTCTGTGTGTGTTTGTGGTTGACTGTCATCCTTGAATGCTGTTTTTCCTGTTTGATTCATATATCTATATTTACATATGAACAATAAGTCAGCCATGCTAGGCAATTAATTATATTTAAATATGGATGATTGTATCATTTTATGTTATATATTTACAGTTGCATGCATACATTTACAGAAATACACTTCACGCTGAATTCCGTAAAGACGGATATTGATAATAACATTGCACACTTGTCACAAAATATGCCCGTCGTGAATGAAACAGATTGGAGTGTTACTTAAATAAGATTACATTTACTCAAGTAACTTAGCGGACTTCGCCAATGTCAACACTTTTAACCCATAAAGGGTCAATAATTATGTGGGTACAGGGAAGGGATCTGGCTGGTTATCAAAATATAACAAATTGTTTGGTCATAAGATTTGTCAAAGTTTGGTTAAATTTGAATTAAAAGTACTCAAAACAGTATGATAATGGACCTTTGGAAACGGCCGAACACGACACATACAAAATATTGCAGTGTCGGTTTGATTGAGACTGTTCATGAACGGTAGTGAAATATGCTAGCTACCGCTCACGCCCTCTAGCCCCGGGTTGAGCAGAACTCAATATTCATAAAATCAATAGTACATAATTTTAACAATCCCGAAGATGGCATGCATATGGCTGTGGACATAGAGATTTTCCTCCCCCATGTCCTATGGTCCCAGTATCTAACAAAATACTATGCCCCGAAGAGCGAAATAAACAAAATGAAATTTAGTTGGGAGCAGCGGTTATGAAGCCTGCATATCACAAGTAACAGCCAAAAGACTAACAAGTTAAGCAAACATTGCCTATTTCAACAATTTTCGCCAATTAAGGTGCAATAAAAGAGAATGAGAGTGGACCTTTGGAAACCGCCGAACACGACACATACGAAATATTGCAGTCTCGGTTTGATCCAGACTGTTCATGAACGTTACGGTAGTGAAATATGCTAGCTACCGCTCACGCCCTCTTGCCCCGGGTTGAGCAGAACTCAATATTCAATAGTACATAAGTTTAACCATCCCGAAGATGGAATGCATATGGCGGTGGACATAGAGATCTTTTCTTCCCCCATGGTCCCAGTATCTAACAAAATACTATGCACCGAAGAGCGAAATAAACAAAATGGAATTTAGTTGGGAGCAGCGGTTATCAAGCCTGCTTATCACAAGTAACAGCCAAAAGACTAAATTAAAAAGTAGACAACATATCCTATGAGTGGTTAAACAATACCCAAAGCTTTTTATCAGTCGGAGTAGTGGAATCACCGAATAGAAAATTAAGTAAGAAAACAAAAGCAATTGAAAATGTACCACCGATAACTAAATATAAGTATCGGGATCAGCGATCTCCAAAGATCGAATGAATAATAGGCCTGACTGCAAGCGCGGGGAGACGTTTTACTGCCACCACACTGCACACGCAACGCCACTGTGCTATATAAAAGAGTAAGAGAGTGGACCTTTGGAAACGTCCAAAACGACACATACACATATTGCAGTCTTGGTTTGATTGTTCATGAACGGTAGTGAAATATGCTATATAAAAGAGTATGAGGGTGGACCTTTGGAAACGGCCGAACACGAACAGTGATACTGACATGATCTGGCTGGTTACCGAACTTGACTGAGACACTTTGGTCGTACGCATTGTATGATTGGTTAAATTTCAATTACTAATATTATAATTCAAATTATTGACAGAGAAAACAGTCAATTTCAACAATTTCATCAATAAAGATGATATAACTCAGGGGTTACTGTTGCGAACTGACTGGTTATCACCGGGCAGACAACTCCGGATTTACTGGTGGGATTTTGGCTGAATATCATATTTGACTATAAGCACTGTGTCGAACTTTGGTAAAACTTCAATTAAAATTACTAAAGTTATTGAGCAAAAAATCGACCATTCAAACCAAATCGCCAATAAAGGCGGCATAGCTAAATGTTTACCGGTGCGATCTGGCTGGTTATCGAGCTTCGACACAGATAGTTTGGCCAAATGTCTTGTATCCATGTTTGGTAATATTTCAATTAAAATTACTAAAGTTATTGAGCGGACATCGACAATTTCAGCACTTTTCATAAATTAAGGGGCAATAACTCCAGGGATACTGGTGCAATTTGGCTCGTTATCGAACTTAACAGAGCTACTTTGCCTATACTTAATGTATCGGTATTTTGTAACCTTTGGATTATAATAACTCACGTTTTAGAGCGGACAATAAATTTGTCATTGTTTATACTTGATTGACCTTTGACCTACTTTATGACCTTCTATGACCTTAATGGCAATGGCATCCGGCCGTTGCTGTGTCCGGGACACTCCAATACTTATCATGTTATCAATGAAACGCTTCTACTAAATAATGCCATCAATTCGAAAATTAAGCGCTTTTATTGGTGATTCGCTGCCTACTAATTCTATGGTGTTTAATTTCAGTAACAGTGTTTGCTTAAAGTAACATTTCGAACACAAATGACTTGAAAGGGTATTTTATATTGAAATGTATATAGCTTTAACAAAACAGCAATAAAAGTAGAAGTGAACCAAAATACTTTAATCTGGTTGTTTAGGGAGAGTTACTAGGGGTGACAAATCATGGATGTTACTCATTGTCTGTGTGTAGGAGGTCAGTTCATGCAAGCTTTCACTGGCGCTCAGCGCTTTCATTAGTTATGAGTACATGTTATCAGCTGATGTATGCTTTCAATGTCGCCAAGCGTTTTTATTAGTTATGAGTAAATGTTATCAGCGGTTGCATGCTTTCACTGTCGCTCAACGTACTGCAGCGTTTTCATTAGCTATGAGTAAATGTTATTAGCGGATGCATGCTTCCACTGTCACTCAGCGTTTTTATTAGTTATGAGCAAATGTTATCAGCGGATGCATGCTTTCACTATGAGTCAATGTTATCAGCGGACAAATCCTTTCACTGTCGCTTAGCGTATTCATTAGTTACGAGTAAAAGTCTGAAAGTTTTTCGTTATGAATTAAGACATGGCTGTCTATCTCAAAAGCTTTAAACTGCAACTGTGAAACTCTAGGTTTTCTATAAATCATTTTTTAATTAAACATTAACATGTGGTCTTTGTTTGGTTTTTTACTTCAATGTCAGTGTTTAACCTAAATACGCGAACATATTCTCTCCAAATGTAATCAAACGTAGGTTGACAATTGATATTGAAGTTAATATGTGTATGACAAGAGAAAGATTCGTGCATATCGAAGACAATATTCAATATTGAACGATTTAAGACTATTTAACAATTAGGACATAACATGGATTAAAGTTTAAACCGCTAGCGGGCGTTACATTTAACATTTAATTTGTTATTTATTTACTACTACTTTCCTATTCAAAAAAAACAAAATATGCCACAATCAATGTATGCGGATTGAATATAAAATAAAACTCTTAACGTTAAAGAGACGTTTGTAAATGGGTAAAATTAGTAAATTGAGTTACAGGGTTCAAAATTAATGAATGCAAGTGAAAAGAAATATAAAGGGATTAGCCATTATGTATTTTCCAACTGACCAGGGTATAAGGCTTTTAACAGCTGGAAATCGTGTTGTATGGCTGACCTAGGTTTTCCTTTCCGTAATTTGAAATCGGGAATTCAGGAATGTCATAATAAATTTGTTTTAGTTCCTGCAGATAAAGCAGCTAATAATATAATTATTGTTTGACGCTTACATTACGTCAATGTTTTATCTCTGGAACTCGGCAGCACCAGTTCGTATACTCCAGTAAATTCTACAGAGGATGATGTTGCTTCCGCTCATATCACTCGGTGCACTACTTTCAAGGCTGGTGTAGACGATAAGCAAAATAAACTGCCTACTATGTACTGGATTCCTAAATTACATAAAAATCCGTATAAGGCCCGCTTTATTTCGAATTCTAGTGCCTGCACCACAACAAACATCTCCAAACTTTTAACTTCTTGTCTTACTGCCGTTAAAGATCACGTTAAACTATATTGTGATAAAACTGATGAAAACTCTGGGATTAATTTATTTTGGTCTATAAAAAATTCAGGAGATGTACATTTTCAATAAACGTCAAGTTTCATCAATAAGCACTTATGACTTCTCTAAACTATATACTACCTTACCTTTTTTACTAACGGCAGTTTAGATAATTACACTATGTGGACTTGCCATGAAGTTTGTGAAGCACTCATTTTCCTATTAGATAATATTTTCGTCAAGAATGGAACCACCATTTATAGACAAATTGTTGGTATCCCTATTGGTACGAACTGTGCACCACTTGCCGCAGATTTGTTTTTATATTGCTATGAAAGAGATTTCATGTTGAGTCTTTCACCAGATACCCAGGCAGATGTTATTGAAGCCTTTAATGACACCTCTCGGTATCTTGATGACATATTGAACACTGACAACCCTTTCTTTCCAATTATGGTTAATAATATTTATCCTAAAGAACTTCAGCTAACAAGGCTAATATTTCTGATAATAACGCTTCTTTTCTTGATTTAGATCTCTCTATTGAAAATGGTGAAATTATTAGCAAAATCTATGACAAGAGAGATGATTTTAATTTTGACATTGTTAATTATCCCCACTTAGATGGGGATGTTTCCCGAGCAACTTTTTATGAGGTCTATATGTCTCAACTTATTCGTTTTTCAAGAGCTTGTACTCGAGTTAAGGACTTTAATATTCGTAATCTTTGTATAACTAAAAACTACTCAATCAGGGTTACCTTTGCAAAATTGTATTATCGTAACCCTGAACTTCTTTCCAAATATAAAAAGCAATTTAAGGACTCTTCTGCGACAAGGAATATCACAACCTGACTTCTATGGTGATGTAAGATTCTAGGTCATGATCACTTTCATACTATCTTTGTTAAACTTGTTAAAAGGTTTATCAAAAGAGGTTATGACCCTATCATTTTGCAACGTACTGCATGCTTGGTGGTGGACCCTTTTACAGTTCGCAACTACGCTTTCCTCTTTAATTGGACGATGACCGGACATGCTGTGGACCCTATGATGACGCCTACCTAAAGCCCATTAGGACGGTGGCGTTTGATGTTTGTCCGCGGTCTTGTCTTGCCGTGCCCTCAATGGTTTATTCTCTTGTTGCTCTGGCTTCTGCCAAGTCATTGAGTAATTTCATTGTGGCTTTCTAGGCTTTTTTTTTGTATTTATATATACACGAGCATCTAGGTGTTTTACTTATATTGCCTTTTAACGCTGCCTTGTTGGTTAGAGAATATTTCATGGCGGGGATTTCTTTATTTACACTTTCCCGTTTAATTGGGATGAAATAGGGTAAGTGTGAGGTTTGGTGCACCCTAGAACCTGGTTTAAACCCCCAGCGGCCTTTTTTGCCACTGACCGTTCCAAGGCGGAAGCCCTATTGTCAACCCTTTTGTGTTTGTGATGTCGTTTGCATTTTTATTACTTTTGCCTTCTCGTTTGTCTGTTTCCGTGTTTGTTTTTGTGTTTTGTGGTTGACTGTCGTCATTGAATGCTACTTTCCCTGTCCGATTTCTATATCTTTCTTTTTTTTGTAAATGTATCCCCATTTTTCACAGAATCACTGACCATTAAAAGAACCATATTTCCCGAACATCAAATATTGTCATACTGCAAAGAAAATTCTCAGGATTTCATTGGTCAATGCGCCGTAGACATGAGCCCATGTCTACGTCTCGAGACGTGAACATAATACACAAAAACAAAATGGTGACGATAACGTTGCCGATTCGTGTTGGAAACCGCCGATTGTTTCCTTCCTATCGCTTTTCTGCGCTTTCCACTATGTGTAAAAGTCTGAAATAATCGTAAGTGTATTTTTTTTGGCAATTTTACAGATAATAAAACATTAACATAGTGACAAAATACGTTTATTTTATTAAAAAATCCGCTAAATTTAACGACGTTAGAGCGATGACGTCACGAAAGTAAACAACGTCTAGTATGAGGCACGTTACGGAAAAATTGGCGCAATAAATGAATTCGTGTGTTTGGCTTTTTCTTTCTTAAATAAATGGTTACAACTTTGAAGTATGACAAATTCGTTATTAGGATTCTTGACAGGGAACATGGGCTCACATTCCCTGCCTGGAAATATATATTCCCCCTCGCCTAACGGCTCGGGTGAATATAATTACCAGGCAGGGAATGTGAGCCCATGTCCCCTGTCAAGAATCCTAATAACTAATAATGTCAGTGTAGCACGCTGGAGCCATTTACGAATTAATTTTAAGTGGCGTTTTTTTCCTATATATATATATATATGTGATTAAATGTATAAAAATAACAGTATTCAAACCAAATACAATGAATACTAACATTTTAGACTGGAAACCACAATAAACGGAGGAAATGCGTCAATCTCGTTGATTCGATTTTGCCACGAATTCTTTGTTTTAGTTTCTCGTCTATATTTGCCAATGGTTGTAGGTCGCAATTAATGATCGATTCTCTTTATTTACTTTACCATTTCAATAGTAATAAGTCGATGCTTGTCTTTGAATTACACTCTTTTTTTACTGAAGTGACCGTCAATTTTTAGTGGAATAAAATTTCAACCGGCGGGACATCTCAAATGTGTTTTCCGTGACATTACTGAGTAATAATTTTAAATGACTTCAATACGTCGTCTGTGTTCAAGTTCGTCTACCCAGTTATCAATTCACTGGTCTACCTTATGTTATGAAAATGAATAAATGATATTTGTTCAAATCAGGGACTATAAATAGAAGTATATTAATAAAGTGTTGTTCAAATCAGAGATGTTAATATCACAGGGCCGATATCACACACGACCTCTGGTAAAATTAAGTTCATTGCTTATGTTCAAGGATTTGTAGAAGTCCTTGTTCTGTTTGTAGCTTTTTTTGCATAGTATATTTAGGATTTGAAAACAAAATGACAGAAAGGACCGTTGCATGCTCGTCTCCATCTACGTACTTGTGTTTAACAAAATTATTGGATTATTGGTTTACGAACAGGTCAAAAGCACCGGTTCTTGTGCGGCTTGGATGAAAATTGATCACATATAGGGCCCTGGCACCGGTAAATTATTGGTTAATGCCGTTCATTTAATGACGATGTCTACTTTTAACAATGAGTTCAATGCTCATCTTTACAATCATGTGCTCTGCAAAAAAAGATAATATTGCGCATTTTTAACCGTCACAGATTCATTTTTCCCAGACATAAGTATATGGCAATTTTACATTCCTAATTTTGTTAGAATATAAAAATATAAAAACGCAAATTATGAGCCCATACCAATGGAACACCAAATTAACAGAAACTCTAATTATAATAATAATAATAATAATAATAATAATAATTGATCCTCTCTTCAAGTATTTGCTTCAAGTACACTAACCTAAGGTGATTTACTCTTTCTGGTAATATCATTATATACATCCTGGCATTGAATTAGAAATAAAGGAGAGACTGCAACGGCCAGAATACTGTTAAACACCTTTACAATTATCCTTCTACGTGGGCTTTTCAGATCCTATTCTGTACTCAAATCCGATCTTCAAAATTTGTGATTTTTAACATACTCTGTTTATTCCTGAAGCTTTTTATTTATAAAATAAAAACACTTATATGCGAACATTACGAAAACAAGCCTTTTTATGTTTGTTTATTTGGTCAAATACAATAAATAAGCATATTCGTCATTGGCCCTTCATTTTGGTCGGTTATTCGTAAATGGCGTATAGCATCAATACAGTCGATGCTTTATTTAGTGCGAACTGATTTGTAACAGAACCGTTGTCAACTCTTTTAAATCGCAGAGAGAGATTTTTCGTAGTCTTGATCATCTTCGACGTTTGATTATAAATACAAATGTCGTGACCGTTTAACTGTGCAAACAAATATTCTGAAACCGGAAACACATGTCTGTAATTTTATTTTTATTATAGTATTTATGACCATCCACATTTAGTTCGTCGATATAATGATGAAGTTTCTGTTTTGTTTATTGACTAATTTATTGGCTTTCTGCCATTCTGTATATCTTCTACAGCAGGTGCGTCCATATCATCCAATCAGAAACGATACCAGAATCTCGGTAAAAGTCAAACCTTTTTAGAAGAACTGTTCTAGACGTTTGTCTTGAAAACAAGCAAGCGTCGCAGATGTTCTAGATTAGACGTTTCGTCATATGATATGACACTGAGTTTTGTTTAGTCGTAGGTACGTTGCGTATTAATATACAATATCACATAACATGGCTTCTGTGATTGTAATAAAGCCATGACTTATTTCTCAGATGAGGACCGAATCACTGTGTTTGTGTCTATAAAACATTTAATCCCGCTTTTTTGCATGGGATATCATATGATACGATCAGACGCCTTACATATTTATACTTATTTGAAATCTTACTTTATAAAATGCATGTTAGTAACGTTAAATTTAGTTGAAGATGTCGCTTTATTTGTATGGCAAACGCATTACAGCGGCGTAACGTAGCTGACGTCATAAAAACAACAACACGACGTCATGATTTCTCTTAAAAACTGCCGCCGTTGACCAAATGAAACTGAAACTATCACGTCGTGTGTTATGTGATGCTCGGCAGAGCCTCGTATCCTATCATGTTATCCAACTCGTTTATTAAAATCAATAATACAGAGTCACTCATATTAGATCCTCTATGTAGTATAAATAGCTATAGTATATCACGTCGTAAGTGTGTTATGTGATGCTCGGCAGAGCCTCGTATCCTACCATGTTATGCAACTCGTTTATTAAAATCAATAATACAGAGTCACTCATATTAGATCCTCTATGTAGTATAAACAGCTATATTATGCTTGATGTACAAACAGGCAGTAATGTAGTTCACAACATTAACATTGGCTCTTTCAACATCAGGACGATGAACTTGAGTTTGACAGTCAGTTAATATTTATCAGATAACAATTGTGATACGATTACTCCCTTTATTCCAGTTGTAATTGTTTTATTACTTTTCTCAGTTATTGTTGCTGATATATGGAGATATCTGTCTACGTCATATGAATTCCCAACTGACCCAGTTCAGCTGGTATTGTCCTAGTTAGGAATACATATGACGCACATTGGCGATGTCACTAATTTTTTAAGGACTCATACATGTAGTACTGCCTTAAATGTATGGTTAATTAAATTAATAGAACAGTCGCAACTCAAGTGATGGTATACTGCCCAGTTATAAGTCCTCGGTTTGTCATATAAACAGTCGGCCTCAAACTTGACATTGTAGATGTAAGCTAATTTTCCCATTTGATTTAGTTTTTGGTACAGTACGGAATGATTGCAAATTTATTTGATGGATTCGGCATTATTCAGTCACTATTTCATGTACATCTAGTATACCATTAACTAATTCGAAGTTAAAGTACACTAGCTGTCTCTCATGACTACATGCAGATTTATTTTCCTCTAAGACGAAGAACAATTACATCTGACAATATGAATAGAAACCACACTTAAGGTCCGCCCCTGGTAAAGAAACTGCTTTTGTTGGTTGAACATAAATAATTAACGTGTGCAGTTATATTTATTCTAATTCTTCATGAGGTTCCGGAATGACACGAACCAGAATACTTGCACAATATTATGGCGTCGCTACTGAGAGTGCCATCTATAAAACGTCCTAATTTGTCATATCTGTATATACAACTATTCTGTTATACATATTGTTTATATATGTCAATTCAAGCTGTTATAATCAAGGATTACGACTCGCCTTAGGAGCCTTTCGTACATCACCAGCCGAAAGTCTATATGTTGAAGCTCTCATAGACGGGACAAATTAACCCTTCAGTATACCATTATATTACAATCTAACCAATCAAATCCAACTTTCGATACTTTTTTAATCCTAATTATAAACCTCTTTTTGATCGAAAACCGAAGGCCATTCGACCATTTGGTCTTCGTATTAAACCAAAATTAAGAGTCACTGAAATCGACCTAAATTTGATTGCCAAGTACAAAGTACCACAAATTCCACCGTGGACTTTGGAAACACCAACAACTATTTTTGATCTTTGTAATAATAACAAGTCCATTACAGATCCTACTATCTTTCAAAGCAAATTTAATGAAATTAAATCGAAATACAGTAATTTTCAACATATATACACAGATGGTTCTAAAGATGGAGACAAGGTAGCTGCAGCAGCTGTTGTTCACAAACATAGCATAAAGAGCCGCCTGCCTGACAAGGCCTCTTTCTTCTCAGCTGAACTTGAGGCAATTGAACATGCCTTAAGGTTTATTCAGGAATCTGATGATGACCATTTCGTAATCTTTTCTGATTCCTTTTCATCTCTTCAAGCACTGGGTAATATGAAACATGATAATCCAGTTAGCTTCAACTTTTAGAAAAGTACAACTCTCTTATAGTTGATAATCTTATTATTTTCTGCTGGCTTCCAAGCCATGTAAGAATACGTGGTAATGATAGAGCCGATAGTGCTGCTAAGGCAGCATTAGGTTTACATATATCTAATACCAAATTACCGTATACTGATTTTAAAAGTTGTATCAACACATATATTCGTAACTCTTGGCAAGGCGCTTGGGACTTGTCGGTGAACAATAAACTCCATTCCATTAAACCGTTACTCGGAGAATGGCGTCCTTCTAGTAGACCCATTCGTCGAGAGGAAGTTGTCCTAGCCAGGGTCAGGATAGGGCATACACGCTGTACTCATTCATATTTATTACAAGCTGAGCAGTTGCCAGAATGTATACTCTGTTTTGCACCGTTAACGGTCAAACATATCTTGTTGGCATGTGTAGACTTTTATCCTATGCGACAAAGATGCTACACAGTTAATACTTTGAAAGAGTTATTTGATACTATAGATTATAGTCTTGTTTTAGATTTCCTTAAGGAAATCAGACTTTATAAATCAATATAATATTTTCCTATATATATTAACTTGTTTACCAGCCCGTTGGTGGGCATTTGTTGATTTACATATATACATAATTTATATTGCTACCATAACATCCTTTACTTGTAGATAGTTTTATCTGTATACGTTTACATTATTTTTAATTACTACTTCATTGTTTCATGATTTATCGGTTTTTGCGCACAATATCGACGTGCCATAAAACACCATTCATTCATTCATTCAAGCTGTTATGATACATTTTTCAGTATTTATTGACATACACACTAGCGTTTGTTTATTACGACTACAAATCTTTATCGTTAATACTAACTGGTCCTTTGGGAGTCTACGAGCCCCATCTTTGTGGCACTGTAACACTGAGTCAGTTACATTTCTCTCTTATTTATGGTTTTGTTTTCAAGGGCATACCCTGGAAACAACATAATCAAACATGAGAAACGTTTTTTAATTACGTTAAACAATTTATTATGAAGTTATGTTGAAGTGTTATTCTAATTATTGGAAAATGCTTAATTTGTGACCATGGAGTACTATGGGGAGGTTGCTTCACAATAAATAGAAAAATAATAGATGACATATCAGCAATGTCCCAGAAAGAGTCCACTCTAAGGAGGAAACATCTAGCGAACTGCGGGTGAACAGCGAGAGTCTCACAGAATGCACAAAGATGTTTCAACAGAAAATATGTCACGACAGATAGCCACCCAGTAAGAGGGACAACAACAGAACTGGCGGAAGACGGAGTGAGGGGAAGCAAAAGAAAGGAGCGGAAAAAGGACTGAGAAGGTGGACCAAAAGAAAAAGATACTATATACTAGGTATATAGCTATGTACTAACCTTTTTAGAAAACACGAACAGTTTATAATACAACGATATGCAATTTGATTTATGTCATTTGTATAGGTGATAGAAAAATCCAATAATTACATCTAGAAGGAGGAGGGTGAGTAGCCTTTGCATAAGTAAGTCATTATAAAAAACAAATATTTTATTCATGAAAATAATCTTAATTTGAAACATAGTTTTAGAGAAAAGTGTTTACATCACGTACACACTGTGTACCAATTACACTAAATCAATTTTGTGAGGCAGTTATTATACAGACGTATAATGAAACACTGTCATATACCATGGCAATCCAATTTTCTGTAATGCTTGACAAAGCCAGATATTTAAAGGTGCTTCTTTCAGTTATGTCAGCTGTGATATTGTTTAATGTTTGACTTTTATGTGGGAGGTTTTTTGCACCTAAGAACATGTTCAGACCCACAATGCCCTTTACGCCACTGTCCTTCCAAGGCGTTATTCCTATTGTCAACTCGTTTATGTTTGTGGTGTCGACTACGTTGCTTTTATTTATCTCGTGTAAGTGTTGTTTTTGGTGTTCGACTTTTATACCTGCGGTTGTAAGTTCTGCTCAACCTGGGGCTAGTGGGCGTGAACGTTCTCAGTCAAACCGAGACTGCAATATTTCGTATTTATTGTGTTCGGCCGTTTCCAAAGGTCCACTATCATATTATTTTACATTTCTGTATATGGTGTTAGATGATGTGTATATATGTATTCCGTTTTTCTTTATCAACCCTGTTTTTTCACGGCGTTATATTTTATAAACATAACATTGTCTCCTTTTGACGTGTTAATAAATACTGTACTGAAAAGGGGATCCCCTGGAAGCAACAAACACAAACAAGAGATAAAAGTAGCAGACTCGGTTTTATTGAGTCTGTTAATGACAGGACTTGTTTGACACGGTATTGTATTTTTCTATGATTATGTATTTGTTTTCATGGTGATGCCTTCTAAATAACTGATGTATTCGATAAGATAATAATAAAAATAAGTGATACCTGCCATGGGGAAAAAAACTCAAGACTAGCTAACCATTTAATATATTCTTCGCATGTATTCCCACTATTTGTCATTTTCAGAAAAAAAAAGTCAAACCTCAAGTTCAATAGATCAGAACATGCACCTTTAGTGTTGGTTAACGAATGTGACATTTCACAATCTTTCTGCTGAGATTTATATTGATATCTGTATTAATAACTGAGAAAAAACAACGAAAGGCGACATAAGATTGTAAAGTTTATCGCCATGATCATTTAAAAAAAGAGACAGAAACTTAATTATAGATTATATCTCCACTTCGGAATTATGACAAATTACATTTCAAAAGTAAACATAATCCAACAGTAAATATAGCATTCGAGAACCACAGAACCAAAAGCACACATAGAAACGAACAACAGTTGCAAAGATGAATAAAAGGCAAGACATGCTATCACAAACATAACATGGTTGACAATAGGGCTACCGCCTTGGAACGGTCGGTAGCAAAAAAGGTCATTGTGAGTTTAAACCAGGTTCTAGGGTGCACCCATCCTCAATATTAACATATTGCCATCCTAATTAAACGATACAGTGTAAATAAAGAAGTTCACGCCATGCTATATCCTCTAACAAAAGCATCATTATATTGCCTAATGACTTCGTTAGCTTTGAAATCTCTCATGGCATACGATAAACTAATTTTACGGCTCATGCAGTTTTAAGTTAAAGTATGATACATTTACTAGTCATTTGACATCTATGTAAAAGTAGATCTACATGTCGAACCGGAAATGTAGCATTCAAGGACCACAGTCAACCAAAAACACACGTAGAACAACAATTACAAGGATGCAACATATGACATCGCAAACATAAATGGGGTTCTTGAATTCTGAATTTCCTATTCGACTTTTATATCCACTTTGCGAATAGAGCTGCCGCCTTGGAACGTTCAGTGGCAAAAAAGGCGACCGTTCTGTGTTTAAACCAGGTTCTAGGGTGCACCAAATCTCACTCTAACCCTCTTGTCATCCTAATAATAATAAAGTATATATAAAGAAATCCCCGCCATGCTGTATCCTTTAAGAAAGAAAGCATTGTGTTGTCTTATGACCTTATTAGCTTTGAAATATCTCAGGATATACATATACATAATCACCTCAGTGTTTTGTTAGCTGATTATACAAAACATAATCGCACCATTGTTTTGTTGGTTGATAATACAGAACATAATCGCCTCAGTGTTTTGTTAGCTGATAATACAGAACATAATCGCACCATTGTTTTGTTGGTTGATAATACAGAACATAATCGCCTCAGTGTTTTGTTAGCTGATAATACAGAACATAATCGCACCATTGTTTTGTTGGTTGATAATACAGAACATAATCGCCTCAGTGTTTTGTTGGCAGATAATACAGAACATAATCACCTCAGTGTTTTTTGGCTGATAATAAAGAACATAATCACCTCAGTGTTTCGTAGACTGATAATACAGAACCAATACTACAGAACATACTCACCCCAGGTTTTGGTTGACTGATAATACTGAACTTAGTCATTCCTGTATTTTTTTTTTCCTGATAATACAGAATATAATCTCTCCAGTATTTGTTGACCGATAATACAGAACATAATCATTCCCGTTTTTGTTGACCGATAGTACAGAACATAATCACCCGGTGTTTTGTTGACCGATAATGCAGAACATAATCACCCCAATGTTTTAGTCAGTTGCGTCAACATGCAACATCGCCGAACGGTGAAAACATTACTGTCTAGCAAGTTTAATCAATTACCGGATAGAGAAATGGTGCGGAGGCAAAGAAACAAACTTGAAGGAAGTGACTACTGCATGCATGAACATTTTCCACCGGAAATCATTGCGAAACGTCGGCAACTAACTCCCAAACTGAAAGGCGCGAAGCGAGAGGGACATCGTGCAGGATAAGCTATGACGCGCTTTACATCAACGGAAAGCCGATCACAACGGTGAGGGTGGACTTAAAGTGACTGTCTGGAATTGTTATGGTTTGTCTGAGAGTTAGAGACAGAATGCAGAATTTGAAAATATTTTAAAGCAAAACGATATAATTATTTTGTCTGAAGCATGGACGTGCAATAACAGTGAAAAAGAAATTTCAGGGTATCATTGTTTTAATTTCTATAGAAAATTTAGACATAAAAAAGCAAAACGCAACAGCGGCGGTATAGGCCAAGCGTGTTTAAATTTGTGGAATTGTTGCATTCATTAAACAAATATATTATTCTTAGTTTAAGTACATTTATTTCCGATGCGCTTGTATTAAGGCTAGCTTCTTCCAATTTAACAGACCAAAAATAACTAGATCTCTTATTTCAGAACATCCTCGTTTATCATTGACATACCATAATACGTGTATTTATTTTTGTTTAAATATGTATCAAGCGAAGGAAAACGTAACGGTTATTGTGTTGTAAATGCACTGTTAAACTCTGTCACGTGTGTGTATATTATTTGTAATGATGAATATAATAGTTTGTCAATAAAAGTATCTATCTATAAGGAACATCTAAAACCGATATCCCAGGGTACCTTAGAATACAGAATGTGTGCAGTCGAAGAAAGTATTGACTGTGTTTGACTTTGATGTTCATTAACTGATTTATACTATGAACATGTATCGCCCAATCGACATCAATCTATCGAGAATTAGATCCATTCTGTAAAAAACTACGGGCATTTTATTTTTTTGATAAGATGTTATAAACACATGGATCTACCCCATGAGATAAATTTCTTCTTGCTTTTTGTAAGGTTCACCCCATGACATTAATGTCTTCTTGCTTTCTGTAAGGTTATGATTCTTTAATTTGTTCTTTCAGAAAAAAATGTAATGAAGAAACCAGGCGCTGTGCTAAATTTATCTACTATATATCTATGACAGAAGGTTAAGAACGATCATATTTTCTCATAAATACTATTATACAGATAAAGCTGATGCTCATTATGCGAACTTATAGGACGGTTGTAATACAACCACACATTGATTAATGCTGTGTTTTTGCAACAACGGTTTATTTGAAAATACCCTAAACTGCTGATAAAGGCGTTTTACAACTTAGGCTTATTCTGCTATAATAATAAAACATGGAATACAGTGTTACAACGAATTATACACCCTTGTTTGGCATTTAATTAGATGATCCAGAATAATTTGCAGTGGAAACTCCTAAACTGTATCATTGCTTGGGAGTAAAAGAAGTGTAATATACTGTTTAATGCGTACGCTATTGAACTATTGGATTAAAGAGGGAAGCCCTATTTGTATAAAAGTAACCGCATGTTTATACATACGTCTTTCTTAAATTGATCGGTAATCAACCGAAATGAAACACATTTTGATAACTGTTTTAGCTAGTTTGGTGTATCAGTGTTTAATGATTCACAGCCTTGAAAATGACACTGAAAGTAAAATTGTGATACAAAGCGCGGAAAAAGCGCGGAAAATGTTATTAAACATTTTGAAAATGTAACCGAAATTGTTAAGAACGAAACAGAAATTGACGAAAATATATCTGAAAGTAGACAAGTAGTAAATAACATAGAGGAAACTAGAACTTTAGTGAAGACCCACAATCTATTCAGAAAACTATATAAGTTCCCTAATACATATATTCCTAAAAACATGATTATATGCACATGTTTTGTTTTGTTTCATTCTAGCTAATACTTTCTCGTGTGAAATACTTTTGTTAACTACCGAAGTACAATTTCTAAACTTCAACATGACATTATAGGAGGAAAACGTGTCATTTTATAATACCATGGCCTGCGCTAAGGTTTATGATTGGTGCTCCTTCTTACATGAACAGACACAGTAAAACCAAGTTTGTCACTTTTCTCTCTTGTGCATGTTTGTTGCTTCCAAAGGATTTATTGTTTAGGCCCTTAAGTTTTGATTTAACATTTTATGAGCGATCGAGACAGGGAAGCGTCATAGAAGGAGATAAACATAAAGGAAAAGCAAATCATTTGTTTTAGAAGTAACAAAAAGAGAATGAGAGGTTCGATTTAAATCTATTCTTATAAATAAAAGTAGCTATAATAATTGAACAGAACATGCAACTTTCACAGAACTCATTTAGCAAAATCACGCATTAAATCAAACAACAATCACAATGTTAAAAAGCAAGGCATGTGACTTGACAACGCAAACGGTTTGGCAATAGGGCTACCGCATTGGAACGGTCAGTGGGAAAAAGCCGCTGGGGTTTAAGCCAAATTCTAGGGTGCATCAAACATCATTCTTACCATATTGTCGTTCCAATAAAACGAGGCAGTGTAAATAAAGAAATCCCCGCTAGGCTATATTCTGTAACAAACAATGCAGCATCAATAGGCTATATAACACATATACTTATTTGATGATCATGTATATATGCATATAAAACACAAACGCCTGGAAAGCCACAATGCAAGTACTCAAAGACTTGGCATAATATAGTATCTTCAACAGGTTCTTCGATCATAAATATTTGATGGTATTAAAAAAATGACATAGTTTAGCCTTATTAGCACTACAGAACTTCCATTTCCCATTCAGCCTGAACACAAGACGTACAGAATAAATCCTAGCCAACCTTTTGTTTTAATATTAAAGTTCACCGGCCATGTTTTGCTTCATGAACAAGTATATGTTCATTTAAATCGAAATCAATACACAACAATAGATATTTACAATTCACACATTGCAATATCTGTGAAAAGCGAGAATAAGATTTAATTTGATGACGTAGACAACTTTGAACAGGTAAATTAATCCACAGGTAAATGTATTTATCAATTATCTGGCAATAGTTGTGCATCTATACAATTCAGATTTACCTCATTTCCCCGTGCAGTCACTCGATGGTAAAAGTAGTATCTACGTCATGCCAATAATACTTATTTTTACATACAACTTAATAGCGGTTTTCAATATACGTTTCTCTTTGAGACTATCAAGAAATGTTCATATGATGTTTAAGAGTTAAATGTGTTAATTGATAATACTACAAAAAGGTTGACCATTAATCTTTAACCTTTAACCCGCTACATATATATAATGGACTATGCTTTCTTTGAATTAAGACCATTCCATTTATGTGACAAAGGGGTGTTTTGGAGAAAATACTAATCAGCAGCCGAACAGTGTAAACCTGATCATCCTGCGAGTTACTCACAGGCTGATCTGGGTTTACAATGGACGCAAAGGCTATTCTATTTGTGCTTAGTGGGTTAAAGGTCAACAATGCTGACGGTTTTACTTCGTATAATAATATAAATTGAAACTATCGTTCTGGGAGCTTACTTCAGTTTTTCATTAACATTTTAATTATACGTACTTTAAGTAAATTATATATCAATAACACCAGCATTTTTAGTAGTAAATAAACAGATCACTGGGTTAAAATATCGGTGGAGTAATAAATATTTTACAGTCAAAATGCATTTTATTGCGAATTTTCTCATGTCACTTCGTTGTTGTTGAGACAAAATTTAGAAGAAATATAAAAAGATCGGACAGGGAAAGTAGCATTCAATGAGGACAGTCAACCACAAAACACTGAAACAAACACGCAAACAGACAAACAAGAAGGCAAAAGTAATAATGAATGCAAACGACATCACAAACACAAAAGCGTTGAAAATAGGGCTACCGCCTTGGAACGGTCAGTGGCCTACTTTGAAAAGTCGGCCACTGGGGGGTTTAAATAATTCTCAAATAATTTCAGTCAGTCTAATATTTTGCTATCCATCTTCCGAGTGTCTTAATTTATGTTTATCGAACACTGAAAACTACTTTTGTATGGAAATTCTATTAAAACATTTGTTTTGATGCATCAAAATTATGTATTGAAAATGCCCCATCACAAACAACTTTTTCTCGTCATTTGTTTTTATTTCTCAACCGATTTTGAAAAGGAAACTATTTTTATTTACTGCTAAGTATGTGTTTTACTGACATATTACGCTTTATGTACCAGTTGAATTTTTACTGAAAAGTCCAAATTACTTTAGCTGAAACAAACGCTCCAAACAATAATTATCAACACTAATTAACTGTATGCGTCAGCAACGATAAAGCGAAACATAACATAGGCAATTTTAATGTATAGCTGTATTCTTATATAAAAGGAGCCACAACAAATTCCCGTACACATGCCTTTCATATGATATGTCTATAATAGAAATTAATATAATTTTCATATGAGAATAGATTCAGCCATAAAAGACACATTTTTAATATAATTGTCATGAACAAAATATTGTTAAACTTTTTCATGATTGTTGTGTGTTATGTATATGCTTCTTATATGAAAGGTTAAATTATCTCTCATGAACAGACTCAATAAAACAATCTCTTGTTAGTGTTTGTTGCTTCCAAGGGATCCCCTTTTCAGTATTTATTAATATACTAATAATATGCCACACATCATTTGCGAATCATATGCGAATCATATGGTACTTATAATTATATGTAGCCAAATTGGTAGTGTGGTTAACCATGATATATAAGCCATGTTATATATAAGGTTAGGCTGACCCCGGTTGACCCCAGTTGGCGGTTCCAAAGAAATAGCCAACTGTCATTCTCTACAGGAGTTAGAAATCGTCTAATAGGAGTTGGGCACTGAATAACCTGGTTTTATATGTAAGGGTGTTCGCGTACACGATATTCATTTTCCGAAGGCATTATCGTTTTTATTATAGTCATTTGTTTGGTAATCATCATTTTCTATTTCATCAAGATATGGCATTAGCTGTTACATAATTGTAAAATATAGTGACCAGTATTTCATGTAAACCATTGATAGAATTTGAAAGAAAAAAACATCTTTTACTTCCAATTAATGTCATTATACCTTTTAAAACATATGTTTTAAATATGAGGTTAATGGTCCTATACAAACCACAGACCCAAACGCAATGTCACACAAACAAAGCAAATTAAATATACAATGAAAAGGACAAACACAACAGAAAGAATGGTGAAGACAGGGTTACCAGCTTGGAGCGGTCAGTAGGCAATATGTCTACTAGTTAACTTAAATCGAGTTTATGCCGACACAACCTCGCTATTACCTGTCTTAAAATCACGTTTAAACATATAACAAAGCTTTGTCGACTGATAATACAGAAAAAAATCACCCCAATGATTTAATCAGTTGCGTCAACATGCAACATGGACTAACGGCGACCACATTACTCTCGGAATAACTAAAACCGATATCCCAGGATACCCTTGAATACAGAATGTGTGCAGTCGAAGAAATAATTGACTTCTGTCGTTTTACTTTAACTATCTGTTTTATATTATGTACACGTATCGCCCAGTTGATAATCCATTTATCGATAATTAGATCTAGATAGACGGTTATATTTATTGATAATATGTTATAAACACATTTACCAACCCCAAGAACATGATGAGATAAATGTCTTTCTGCTTTGTGTAAGGTTATACTTTTTTATTTGTTATTTCACAAAATATGTAATGAAGAATCCAAGCGCTTTGCAACAATTATCTACTATATTTCTATCGCAGAAGATGAAGAACTATCATAGCTTCTCCTATCCACTAATGCTCTTAATACCTCAATATACCGAATAATGTTGTGCTTTTTGCAATAACGGTTTGTTCCAACATAATCTAAACCGATAATAAAATAGTTTAACTACTTAGGTTTATTATACCAAAGTAATAACATACAAGGAATACCGCGTTATTATGATGATTGTATCTGTAGGCTCATGACGTTGTCCGAGTATTAAAGTTCATACCCTATACAACCGCTTCTCTATTTAATATGTAATTTTAAACAGGTTATCGCATTTTTTTATAAAAAGTACAAGCTTTTTCATCGCTTAATAGAATTAACGACCATAATATATTATTTTTTTGTGTTCCGCTGGAAAATACAAACTTCCAAAGATCCACTCTCATACTCTTTTATTGGACATATCACTCACTGACAACATTATCTTTTGTGTGGAAACTCTCAAAATGTACCAGTTGTTCTTATGGGAATAAAAGAGACGCTCTAGCATGCAGGTACTAATTCACCTTTTAATGCGAACAAACTTGTTGGACTATTGGATTTTAGAGGGAAGCTAATTTGTATAAAAGCAACCGCTTGTTCACACATGCATCTGTCTTCAGTTGTTCAGTGATAACGCGTGTAAGCCGAGATGAAACGAAGTTTGGTAACTGTTTTAGCTATATTGGTGTATCAGTGTTTACTTATTCACAGCCTGGAAAATGACACTGAAAGTGAAAATGTGATACAAATCGTGGAAAATGTTACAAAATATTTTGAAAATGTAAGCGAAATTGTTAAAAGCGAAACAGAAAATAATGAAAACATAACTGACAAAATACAAGAAGTAAACAACAGAGAGGAAAGTATTACTTTAATAAAGAACAACAATATATTAAGGAAACGAGGTATGTTCCCTTATACATATATATATATATATATATTCTTATTATTCTTATAACAATTATATGCACATTATGTTATTTTGTATTTTATTTAGTGAATATTTTCTCATGTAAAATACGTTGTTAACTACCAAAGTATAATTTATATACTTGCATATGACTTTATAGGAGGAAAATGGAAAATGTTTAAATCTGGCATTGTATAATATTATACCTGGTGTTGATGGGCATGGTTGGTGTTGCACCGTATCTGCTGCTCTTCTTTCTTATTTGTGTTTGTGTTTCAAAAGGATCACATTTTAAGTATTTATTATGTGTTTGCCGTTATGTTTTGATTTAACGTTTTACGGCCGATCGAGACGGGGAAGCGTTGAAGGAGAAGGAAAAAACAAAAAATCAATAATCGGAAAGCTATTCATTTGTTTTCGAAGTAAAGAAAAAGAGAATGAACGTTCAATTTAAATCTAGTAGGAGGTAAAATAAAAAGGATAGAATTCGAGTTTTTAATAACACGAATACATTATTCTGTTATTAATAGGAAACGTAAGTATAACACAAACATAGAAAACTACAAAGCAAGTACCTAATGACTTGGCAGAAGCAGTTGTTATGGCCAAGTGAATTTTAATTTGAGCCTTGGACATTATTGGGGATTTCTTCAGTTACACATTGACAATGAACATTTCAATAAAAGGATCACACTTAAGGATTCAACCTTCTCTCACGTATAATCTTACTCTAGAAAGATGTCCTAATTGTAACAGATAGATACATTTAGAGTATATATGATCATATACTTTTTGTGAGAGAATATACTGTGTTTTTGTTGGATATATTAGCTACAAGTACACACATCAACTATTATTTATGGCTATATCACTGTTCTAACAACGTCCGAGCGGTTTTGAACCTATATCGATGCCAAGGACAAACACTTCCCTATTTTGGAGGATTGACGACGTAGATACCTCAGTCGTTTATCTTCAAAGTACTGATGTCAAATAATCAGTACGTCTAACATTAATTCACTCTGTGGACATCATCGGAAGTACACCGTTAACGCACAAATTGATGGATGGATCACAGCTGAGTATTTGTGAAGACTCTACTTTTCCATATTAAATGTCGACATCTCCAGATAAATCTGTCAGATATAGAAATCATAACCACTGACTACTGTTTGATGATTCAAAGACATCAATGAATGGGTTGTTATATCGATATATTTGAAATGTTAGTTCTTTCAGAGTTAGTTAATTGTCTTTAAGAGTTGGAATAACATTATTTTCGAAAAAAGATAGTATACGTCACATTTTGAAACGGTATAAACAGATTTGTTTTATAAACATGGATGGTATGTATATTAACATTATATGTTTTCCAAAGTTACTTCTCAAATTTACTCACAAAGTGTCATTAAGAACACACAAACACTTTTTTTACGCATACTTATCAAAGCACATAACATCAAAACAAGCTTTTACATATTGTTTAAATCTAATACAATGAACCATTATATTGCATTGACTTTTCATGCATACGGTGAAAACCATGTAAACGTAGATATAAAAATAAGCATAAAACTCAAACAGGAAATGCAGCTTTCACAGAACACAGTAAACCCCAAAACACGCAAAAGGACAAAAATGAATGGCAATGTCAACAAAGAATAAAGGCATATGAGGTCATAAACACAAAAAGGGTTGCCAATAGGGCTATCGCCTTGAAACGGTCAGTGGCAAAAAAATGCCGCTGGGGGTTTAAACCAGGTTCTAGGGTGCACCAAACCTCACACTTACCCTACTGTCATCCCAATCAAACGAGACAGTGTAAATAAAGAAATCCCCGCCATGAACTATTCTCTAACCAACAAGGCAGCATAAGTAGGCGATATAAGTCAAACACAAAGATGCTCGTGTATATATAAATACAAAAAACAATAGCAAAGAAAGCCGCAAAGAAGGTACCCAATGACTTGGCAGACGCCAGAGAAACAAGAGAATATACCATTGTAAGTCGAACAGAAGATGTAAAATTCACGGACAGCGGTGATCCAAGAACATGCCTATTAAAAACAAATAAAACGTCCCAATATAAAAAGCCAAACACCTAGCTACAATTATGATACTTTCTGAACAAAATTCTGATTATATGATCACATTGTAAATGAAAAAAATAAATATTTTATCATATAATACTTGTTTGTATTATCTTCTTCTAGATTTATTTTTAATAAGTAAAAGTGAAATAATCGGTTTAAATAATGTTTTATTCTTAAACAGGTGCTAATGTTTTTATTTTGAAGGTTTTCCTATTGTCCTGTTCGGCTTTTATACCTACTGTTTCAGAACCAGATAATAATGAATCAAACCCTTTCATACTGTCTTTGTTTTGAAGAATATGTGTATCTACCGTGCTTAATCACATCTATACGTGAGAATCATGGCCCCTATGGTATGCTACCATAAAGTCATGATTCATGTACCTTTAGGAATCTGCAGGACCCGTACCGACTCCCGTACGCACTTTTCCGGTGAGGTTTCTGAAGACATAACGCAATACCTGCATGAACAACCATCGTATTTTAATAGACTAAATATTAAATACCACACGTGCATGCATACAACTTACTAAAGAGAAGAATATCACGTCGATCTATGCATTTTGGGTAAGGCTTTATGTTTCTGCAGACATATTTTTCTTGACTGTTTATCTGTCAAATATCACGCGCTCTGTCGTTTCGTATTTGGAAACTTAACCCCGTACTCACACACCTGACGCTTTCCTGTTAACGTTGTCGACTTGTGTCAGCTGTGCGCGGGTCTAAGTTTCCAAATACGGAACAGCGCGTGATGTTTTAAATGGTGAACATTTAAGAACAAATATGTGTGCTGAAACACGGAGTCTTACACAAAAATCCCTAAATCAACAAGATATTCTTCTCTTTGGTGAGTTGTATGCATGCACGCATGCTTTTTAAGGTTTAGTCTATTGAAATACCGTGGTTGTTCACGCAGGCTTTCCTTGGTATCTTCAAAAACATATCTTGATACCTACCTAGTCTATAAACATGATAAAGTTCCGCATCTTAACTCATTGTAGTTACATACCATAAGAGCTGCGATTCTCGCAGCTAAATCACATCAGACTTTCAATCATCCTGAGCCTCGGGTAGTTTTTATTGATGAGGAAAATAACCGGTCTTGCGCAATGAATAAGTATAGTTAACAACCAGTAATGTCAACGTTAGGCAAACCAATTTTCCTTGTTTGGTATTTGCAGGTTTTCAAACATTTCAAACTTTAAAAATATCCCCGTTTTCTTTGCAGAAAAAAACTGTTATACTGAATTAACAAATTATAAATGAATTCCTCAAGTGCCTCAAGACTGTCCTAAAACTAAGAAATACATAAAATAATAGGTTTGTGGGCTTTAACGACATGCTGTCATTCATGGTAAGGGTGGAACTGAACCTAGGACCTCGGTGTTAAGACCTTGTTTTCCTGTTTAAAGTTAACCGGCATTGAAACTTCTAATTTGCTGAATTATTTATTTAAAAAAAGTAAAGTCCATATAACGGTCGTTATAATTTTAAAATGTAATTTTAGAAGAAAAACAAATATTTTTTGCAGTTAGAACAACGGAAAATAAAGGAAATGTCATGTAGATCCTAAAACTATTCCGGGTTAAGTTGTGGTGGAGGTGGTGGGCTAGCCGGCTCTCATCTACAACTGTTTGCCTCGGTTAAAATTTACTTTTGACTACGGAACTGGTATATTCATGGGTTCTAGGCGGCAGTTTAAAACAATCTGAAAAATACACCAAAACTAGTATTAACTAATATTGTATAAAACATGTATATATGAGTAAATAAACACGAAGAAAATATTTTATAAATGTTATCATTTAAATACAGGTTTATACACAATTGCGATAAATCAACTATGATAACCTATAATGTAAAAACAAGAAGAAAAGAAAGAAGCAAACAAATCAAACTTGCAAATAATGTGGGATCATATGGGATGAATCAGATGCTCATTATACGAAAGTATAGGATGCGCTTCCTTTTTACAATAACGGTTTATTACAATATAATCTAAACAGCTTTTATTACGATATGAATGTTTTCCTTTTTCTTTTTCCTTATAACATGTATAAAGAACCTATGCGCTTTGCAAATGTTTGATTTACAATATACTATGACAATATACTATGACATAAGGTTGGCAACGATCTGATCTACTTATAAATTCTATAAGTGAATCAGGTGCCCATAAATAGTATTGTGGGTGTTGCAAATAACGTTTTTTTTTCAGTCCCGCTATGATCTGAACTGCTGAAAAAAGACGGAATACAGCCGCTGTGTTAAAACAATTATTCCGTATCTGCATAATAGATTTTTATGTGTCCCGCTGGAAAATACAAACTTATTGGGAATTTAATTCGATGATTCCAATATCATTTTTGCGGAAACTCGCAAAACGTATCAGTGATATTTTTATGCTAGTAAAAGAGGCGCTCTAGCATGCAAGTACTAGTTCACCTTTTAATGCGAACACACTTGTTGGACTATTGGATTTCAGAGGGAAGATTTCTTTGTATAAAAGCAACCGCATGTTCATACACAATCTATCTTCAATTGATCAATGATAACGCGTACAAGTAGAAATGAAGCGAATTTTGGTAACTGTTTTATCTATTTTTGTGTGTCAGTGTTTAATTATTCACAGCCTGGAAAATGACACTGAAAGACAAAGTGTGATTCAAAGCCTGGACAATGTTATAAACCATCTTGAAAATGTAAATGAAGTTATTAAAAGCGGAACAGAAAGTGATGAAAATGTAACTGAAAGTCCGCCAGTAGTAAATAACAGAGAGGAAAATATACCTTTAATAAAGGACAACAATCTATTAAGAAAAAGAGGTATGTTCTCTAATACATATATTCTTTATATCAGTATTACTATTATCTGCGCTTTCATTTAATTTAATTTTGTTAACTACCAAACTACAATATTTTACTTTAACATGACATTATGGGAGGAAATTTGAAATGTTTGCATTTGATATTATATATTATGATGACCAGTTCTAAGGGGCAGCATTGGCGTTACATCTTATAATACCGCTCATGAACAGATGCAATAAAACCGAATCGGTTACTGTTGCCTGTTGTCCCTTGTTTGTGTTTGTTTCTTCTAAAGGACCTTCTTTTAATTATTTATTGTTATCCACGTACATTTTTGATTTAACGTTTTACGGCCCATCGAGATAGGTAAGAGTCATAGGAGGAGAAAACAGTAATAATAAAATTATAATCGAAAAGTTATTTATTTATTTTCGAATTCAACGAAAAGAGAATGAAATGTTTAAACCAAATATAGCAGCAGGTTATATGAAAAAGATAAAATTCCCTACGGAAAAAAACAAAACTGTATTTCGTTTTATAGTAGGAGATTTTCGCAACACGAATAAATACAATAAAAAAGGTTTTATTACCTAATGTTGTCATTTCACATTATTCTGTAATGCAAATTGGTAACACACATCATCTTTAAAGTATCGCCAATGTATAGGCGTTAAAACGTAATAAGTATACGTGTTTAATAGTCATTAAGTACACCTTTTTTGAATAACATTTACATATTTTGTTAACATTTCAAACAGATCATGTGATAATATTTGATTTAATTTACCTCAAAGAAGAAGTATTTGAGACTTGCGTTAACGGAAAGTAGAGACAATAACTATTCTTTATTTAAAAACAAAGGTATTACAGTCATGAAAATCTTTTGAAACGTGTTATATTCAAAGCAGCCTGCATCGTTATAGCTTACATGACTGCTATAAGGGGTATTACTAACGTGAAGTGCTAGATAGTAATAAATTAAAGGTTGTATACACATAATTCCGCCGTTGCCCAATTATACACCAGTTATTTAAGGAGCTTGGAAAGACATTATTTTAATTATGTCATTTAATAAGGGAGATAATGGGGTATAAAACCCCTGAATTAGAACATATCGTATAAGTAAAAAAACAACAGTATTCGCATACCTATTCTAATGTCATGGCAACATTTGTATAAAGGTTATTATTGTAAGTGAAACATTTTTGCAGTTGGTGTCAACGATGTCCGTTCTAAATAGAAATGATGAAGTTTGGAATTGCCACAAAAGCAATGGACATAATAAACCTCGGAAATATATACCATTAAACACCTGTTTTTATTTTAATAATTAGATTTCAGTTCGTGTAAGATTATATTTCCGCTTGCATTGATCATTTCTATTGCCCCAGTTCCTTCGTGAAATCAAACATAGGGATGTTGATCACATCATATATCATACGACGGTAATGGGTTCGAATGGAGATAAAGATATGTTTTTCCAATATATTCTTACTCAAATTGGTGATTGGTAAGAACAATATGCAATTACTGAGCGATAGTATTCTGAAGAACTAACCGATAAGAGACACGCGTAGGTTATGACAAATGATATTTAGTCCAAGAAATGCTTTACTTTTCCCCATGGAAAAACTATTGCCAATATATAAAACTGTTGCGTTACTGTTTTGTAACTAGGCAGTATGCGTGAAGTTGGTTGCTTTTGGTCACCGAAATATACTCAATGAAATCGAGTGCACCTGTTACAAGTAGCATTATGAATGAACCCCAGCTTTCGGATATTTATTACTCCAACTCGATCCGCTAAGAGCGATGGCATAGACACCTCTGCCATACAAATAAGTATAAAATTCGAACAGGAAATGCAGCTTTCACAGAACAAAGTTAACCCCAAAACACTCGAAACGACAAACATGAATGGCAATGAAAAGTCATATGACGTCACACACACACACAAAGGGTTGACAATAGGACTACCGCCTTGGAACGGTCAGTGGCAAAAAAGTCCGCTGCGGGTTCAAACCAGGTTCTAGTGTGAACCAAACCTCACACTTACAATTCTGTCATTCCAATACAACGGGACAGTGTAAATAAAGAAATCCCCGCCATGAACAATACTCTAACCAACAAGGCAGCATTAATAGGCAATATAAGTAAAACACAAATATGTATATATAAATACAACAAACAATAGCCTAGAAAGACACACAGAAGGTACTCAATGACCTTGCAGAAGCCAGAGCAACTAGAGTATACACCGTTCAGTGTACGGCAAGACAATATTAAAGACAAACATCAAACGCTACCTTATAAAGGATTTAGGTATACGTCATCATAGGGTTCACAATCTGTCCGGCCATCGCACAGTTAAAAAGGAAAGCATAATGGCGAACTGTAATTGGGTCCACCACTAAACATGCAGTGCGTTGCAAAATGATAGAGTCATAACCTCTTTTGATAAACATTTTATCAAGTTTAATTAAAATTGTACGAAAGTGATTATGTTCAAGGATCTGATGAAGTTTGTAAATCACATCACCATAGAAGTCAGGTTGTGATAGTCCTTGTCGCAGAAGAGTTCTTAAATTACTTTTATATTTTAAAAGTAGATCAGGGTTACGATAATACAATTTTGCAGAGTTTTTTCGAAGTTTATGGTAACGGTAACCCTGTTGGAGTAGCTTTTTAGTTATACAAATATAACGAATATTAAAGTCTTCAACACGACTACAAGCTCTAGAGAGACGAATAAGTCGAGAAACATAGACCCCATAAGAAGTAGCTCGGGGGACATCCCCATCTAAATGGGAATGACTTGAAGTATTGGTTTTAATTACCTCGATTAATCGGGAGATTTCTGCTGTTATTAAACACAACAATGTACGTTTCGATGAAGAGATGCGACTTAATAATTCAAACTTTTCTCACATGAGATCTTACGCCACTAAAAAGCTGTTATAATTATAACAAATAATTAAATTGAAGTTTGATTGTATATGATTTTTATGGAGAGAATTAAATTTTACATTATTTTGAGATCTGTAAGATACAAGTACACACAACAACTATTATAGATGACTATATTACTATTCTAACCACATTCGAGCGGTGTTGAACCTATGCCGATACCAAGAACGAAAACTATGCTTATTACAGAGAGACAACATAAACACCTCATTCATTTCGTTAAATTAACATTCAGTTATGAAACTACTAACACCAGTAAACGCCTTGGATAACATCGGCAGTTTCCTTAGTAACAACACCGATAAATCAAATATTGATGGATGGATAACATCTAAGGATTTTCGGCGGTTTTACTTTCTCATATTACAGGTACAAATCGACAGAAAATCCTGCTGGATCATTACGATATAAACCATGATGACCGAAATGTTGATGATAAATTAGTTCATTGTCTTTGCCGTTGAAAGCATTGTTACATTAACATTTAAAGTTTTTGCAGAATTAGTTAAGATGCCCTTTTGAGATATTACTATACTTTGCTATACTTTAGCTGAATAAACACTATTTGCATGTATGAATTTAAATGAATTTGTTTTAAGGCGCACCGACACACGGAAGGTTATATGGCGCCGAACGGGAATGAACGTGCCAGGCTCAACCTCCATTTACATCAAGAAAACATATGGAGATTGGGCCTAGAACCTTCTGACCTGCAGAACTGCAAAGTTGCTGCAAATTCTATAGTAGACACTCCATTTTCGATGGAGTCACGTTTCCACGTTTGCATACGCGGTGTCATGATAAAAACCTTGAATGAGCATGATAATAAATGACAAAATGAATATGAATGGGGGAGGTGGTGGAGGTGGTGGTCCTATGCCTCCGACGGGGTTGTATGTATGTTTTACGAGAACAGTTCATCTATATCAATGATATAAACAAAATTATAATACACACTGTGTAGACATATTGACGCTCCCTGTGTGTATTTGTTTCCGAAGACAGTTGCGTCTTTCAATGTTACGGATGGCGGAAGGTGTACAGTACTGGTTCTGGTAGGTCTGTCTCCACCACAAACAAAACGACTGTAAGATAAAACCGTATACGTGTTAAAAATGACCAATGGTCCAAAATATGTCCGGTCATTGCACAATCAAAGAGGAAAGCATAGTGACGAAACTGAGGTTGCATGGTCATAACCGCTGTTTAATAACGATTTATTAAAGATTGTGTGAACATGATAATGACAAGGATCTTACGAAGTTTGTTAATTACATATCCATGGAAGTCAGGTTATGATTGTCCTTGTTATAGAAAAGGTCTTAATAAAGCTTATATTTTAAATTATATCAGGGTAAAATACTGACATTGTGCATAGCTGACATGATAACGATAATATGCAAAAATGAGATATAGGGTCCTATAGAAACCACAGTGTGTTCATGCAAATTCATCGTGTTATTTCTTTCTAGCAAATAGTCAGCTGTGAAAAAATACTTTAATTAACTACCTAACAACAATATCTGTATTTCAGCATGACACTTTAGGAGAAGAATGGAAAATGTTTGCCTTTGGCATTGTACAAAACGATGGCCGGTGCTAGGGTGCATGATTGATTTTGCACCTTATATTTTATACGAAAAGTATAATTTTAGACTTGCGGACAGCTTAAAAATATTCAGTGCTGTATCCTGCAAAATGTCCCTTCCACAATCTACAAACTACAGTCGTTTTTTTACGGCCTACCCGAGAACGGTCACTTACAATTTCATACATTGTTCCTAAACCATCGTCATTCTCACAAGTCATAAACATGCTTGATTACCGAAATAAAATAAAAATATTTTGTACAGAATAAAGAAAGGAGTTTATGGTCCATTTTTAAGTATTTCTATACTGGCTCTGGCAAAGAACCTTATGCCAAGTAGAGTAGTTTACGTAAGACAGAAAGGAAACAATGGCACCAAAATAAAATAAGACATAAAACATACGACTGATAGAGCTGGTAATGTTTTCATTATTTACATGATTAATTGCTTGTTTGCAGAATATGCCAATAGATTTCATACTGTAGGTTGCTCGAACGATATGTAGACTTGAAGCAAAAGTATCAAGGACATTAATGTGTTTAATGTGTAAACATTTTGCGTTTTGATTGTTTGATGACCATATATATTGTGGTACGTATGATTAGGTCTACCGAGTTCTAATAAGGACAGTAACGTTTGATGTTAGTCTCCAATCTTGTTTTTTGGTAACCATACATACTCATCTTTGTGGTATATTGCCTATTAAAGATACTTTTAGCATGGTCATCGAAAATTCCCTTTTTAATAGCACAGGTGTTAATCGTTTAACTGAAAATAACACCTGTCAGAATAAATGGTGTACTACAAGTAATAGATAGAGTCTGGTCTCAGCGAGTTGGCTTATTTAAACACAGAGATATAAACCAGCTGAGACAGACTCTATCTCGTTGGTTAATTTAAACACCTCGATGGGCTACGTCCATCCCGATGTTTAAATTAACCGAATCAATGAGACCATCTCAGGTAAGAGTGAGGTTTGGTACTCTCTTGAACCGGGTTTAAACCCCCAGCGGCCTTTATGCCACTGACCGTGCCAAGGCGGTAGCCCTTTCGTCGAACCTTTGTTTACTTGTAATGCCACATGCCGTGACTTTTATTTATACATGTAATTATTGTTTGTATCGATGTGTGTATGTGGTTGGCTATGGTCCTTGGTGTATCGATGTGTGTATGTGGTTGGCTATGGTCCTTGAATGCTGCATTACCTTGATAGCCAATGTCGGTAAGATGCCTTTTGCAAAATAAAAATGTTTATTTCCTATATTGTACCCAAAGGATTTCTTGTGAACTAATTTCTAGGGTTTTCGATTATTTCTGAAAAAAAATCAAACTCTGTGAAAAGGTTTTTGAGCGGAAAAATGTTTATTGATTTTCATATAACTATATGTATCATAATGTCAACCCGGAATCGTGACATTTCTTTTGCGGGAAACGTGTTTAAATAGATTCTCCTTGTCAATGAAACTACTAATGCAACACATTAAGTTGTTTCAGAAGCTCAAACTCTTGGGAGAAGTTATATAGATATATTTTCCTGTAGAAACCTAGGATCATGGGCTACATTATTCTTAAAATTGGTCTTTCGAAATTATATCAGCATGAAAAAAACGCTGTCTGAGGATATGTCGTTTAAGCAAGAATCGAACGACGGAAGACGCGGTCTTCATATCTCACTTTTGAACTATCGAGCTGAGCTTAATAACCAATAACATAACACTTTGATAGGTTCCAATTAATGCAGCATAGTTCAGTAAAACAGAGTGCAATAACTAGCACTTTGCAAATGTGTCTTGTATTTTACATAAATTCGAGTTGATAACAGTTAAGTAAAATTCTGCCATCACCAATATATTTAAATTTCATTGTCCATATTATTTTGTGTTATATTTAATTTCCGTTTGCCTTGGGTATTTCAATTGTCCCAGTTGTTTCTTCCGATCAAATATACAGAACGATAATGGATTTGAACAGAGTTACATATCTATTTCCCTTATATAATCATGTATGCTCTGCTTGGTGATTGGCAGGAACAAGATGCGATTATTGAGCGATGGTATTCTGAAGGACTAACCGATAAGAGTAGGTTATGAAACATGATATTTAGTTCAAGTAATATTTACTTTTCCCAGGGTAGGAAAGCTTTTAGATAATTCCCAATATATAACACTGTTGAATTACTGTTTATAATAATAAGTTGGTTGCTTTTGGTCATCTAGTTATCAAAAACAAATATATATTTAAAATAGGACAGTTTTTTTATAATTTAAAATCTTACCAACGGAAGAGATTGTGTTATACAATGTAATATTTGCAAATGACTACTTAATCTAATTTGTGTATTCGTCGAATTTGTCACTTGTATTATGAACGCACCATATCCTTTGTATATTTATTACTCTAACTCCATCCGCTTAGAGCGATGACATAGACACCTCGGCCATAAACACAACAACATCGACTTATTTATATTATAACAAAGTTTTACGCAAGCGTAAAATAGCTGCCGAGAGGAAATAGCATATAACTGGTAAGGGACTGGAAACGAAGTTTAACATAATAACATATCAAGTCACGGGTGTTAAAACAATATTGAAAAAAATAATGTTGACGTAAACACGCCTTGACCGTTTTTTTCTTACCGGACACATTCTTCCCGAGTTTTACCATCAATTGTTCCTACCAAACATTTTGAATCAAGGTGGGCGACCTCGCTTCTCTCTGTTCAAATACCTTGATTTGCCTTACATACTGATTACAATTCAACTTTGGAGCACGAGGTGCTAGAAGTACACATCAGCACAGAAATACAGGTGTTCACATGTAAGGGATGCGTGTGCGTTAGCGTGTGCATTACAAAAGAGATAAACGTCTCACTGCTACTATGTGTAATTATAAGATTGCGTTATCAAAGTGAAAAACTCAAAGAAACTGTTCATTGCTACCTTACCATTACATGTGCAATTATGAAAACGGCGGTATTTACGAGAATACCGCATTATAAATGGGTATTATTCCATAAAAAGGTATTATTCCATAAAATACAGATTTGCACTTATTCCATTCAAATACTTGCGGTTTCATTCAGTTTGACTTACGGTTTCATTTTCCTACCTAAAAAATCCCGGACGTGAAGATCCCGGAAATATTGCCGCATTCTACACTTTAGTTTTAAGTAGACTGCTGTACGAAAACGTTATTTGAGGCAATTAAACGGCAAGCTTTGAACATTGAAAAATATGTGTTTATATCATTCAAGTTTTTTAGACGGGTTCCCTAGGAATTGAAGTTGTAATGCATGTTTATTGTCGGCTACAGGATTCACAGTCTGTTAACCATAGACATATTCTAAACCCATATAAGAGTCAGCTGCCTTCGGGAGCTGAATAATCATTTATATGTTTTAGTTATCTTGCCTATTAATGCTACCTCGTTTGTTAGAGATTATAACCTGGCGGGATATCTTTATTTACATTGTCCCGTTTATTGGGATGGCAATAGCGTAAGAATGATGTTCGGTGCACCCTAGAACCTTGTTTAATCCCCCAGCGGCCTACTTGCCACTGACCTTTCCAAGGCGGTAACGCTATTGGCAATCCTTTTATGTTTGTGATGTCATATATTACTTTTTATTAAATCTTTGTAGTTGTTTTTTGTTTTTGTTCGTGTTTGTGGTTGACTGTGGTCATTGAATGCTACATTTCCTGTTTGACTTTTATATCTCTATATATCATATACATATATTTGTATGATGTTGCATTTATATAATTCACAACAATACGCAACATATTTTCCGTCCACATATTAATAGATGCTCTATTTGACCATAAAAAGCATATTTTCAAAATGACTCGTTTTGTGGCAAGCGGATGACTGAATATTGAGACTCCTATATTATGTTACAAGTATAAGACATCAGCTATAATTCTTTTTTTTAATTGCAATAGGCTAATTTCTGATCTTCAAATCGAGATATCTAAACTCACTGATTGAGAAGTCAGAATTCTTAATTCATATAATCACCGACAATCTTGATATTATTTCGGATAGTGAAATCAGGCAGTTAATTGCCAAAGGTCATACGTGCAGTACGTGGTCCGATTATTAAGTCTCATACCCCATCTAACTCCTTCTCCAAGAAGCGAAAACAGGATTGACCTGGGGTATGAAATAAAACCTTAATTTCGGCTTAAAAAGTTTGTATATTGTAAAATTAAAAGATTAATAAGTAATTTTAAACTGGTTATCGCATTTTGTCGAAACATCCGTTATAAAATCCTGCTAATATAAGCTTTCCCATCGCTTAATACAATTAAGGCGGGACCACGTAATGCCTGTAGCAAAAAAATTGCGGATTCATTTAAATAATTCTATACAAATTAATGTAAACAGACAAAGTGCACATACAAATACACTTATAGTCTGGATGGAACTTTTTTTTTGGAAATTATGGATTTAAGTAGACATGGATTTAAGTAGACATGGATTTAAGAGTAGACATGGATTTAAGTAGACATGGATTTAAGTAGACAGTTTTATGAGTCAAATTCCTTTCTGCTTCTACAGCGGTCATCTCGCAATTTACATCATCTAAAGAAAGGGATCCAGATTCTTCATATTAAATTTGTTCCATTTCCTGAAGACAAAGCCTTCAACAATATTATTGTTGTCTGGTGATTGCACTTCTCTATATCAATACGTTGAATGCAGAGTTAGCGAGCACTTCTGCTTATATCTGGAGAAGGATATAGTTTCCCAGCATGTGTCCGTTTTGGAGATCATGTATGTTTCTGTAAAATATAAGTATAAAGCTGCTATGGGATGGAATACAAAATGTAACACAATGCACAATTTATTGAAACGTCACATTTGTGTACCACTAAGAATGTATCACAGCTGTTGACCTCCTGCCTTTCCGCGATTAAACATGTTATAAACTATTGCGAATACATTTGTGAAAATACACGAATCAGTCTTTTTGTGTCGATCAACATAACATTACATATGTCTCTTCATAAATTACGGTGAAGCATTTCAATCCCGTTTCTCTAAGCACCCCCACTTTACACCACTTTACACCACTCTAACGCACAAATTGATCACAAAGAAATGGATTCAGCTTAGAAAGAATACATTTGATAGCGAAATAACTATATTTTTGTTTGCAATAATGTCGGGGCTTTTTTATTGTTTTACAAACGTCTCTAATTATTAGTATAAGTGGACTACTCGGCATCTAGATGACATACTCAATATTGGTAATATATTCTTTGCTCATACTATTACTAATATTTATCCAATTGTGATGGGGACGTACCTTATGCTACGGGTTTATACCTCCCAGCACATTCTGCGAGGGGTTGTAACGATGTTAAGGATTTTTCAATGATTGAAATCAAGTACACTTCTTCAGCAGGATTTTCATTATCATAAACTACGTAGATCTTTCTCAAAGTTATATCACCGCAACGGAAACCTACTGGAGAAGTACACTGCGACAGAGAATATCACAACCTTTATTTTATGGAGACGTGATCTATAAATTTCGGAAAATAAAGGCGTGTGACGGATTGTTAGACATCTTTATAAAATGAATCAGGAAATTCGTAAATGATACGACCCTTCAGTATTGCAACGGTCTTCGTGCCTGTTAATTGACATATGTACAGCCAGTCACTACGCTTTATTTTTCTCTTGTGCGATGACCGGACAACCTCGTTAAACACGTAGGATTGCACCTTTGGAAACTCTGAAAAGGGAGGTAGGAACGTTCATCTCTCAGATTTTCTGGTCGTGCCCTAGATTGTTTTCCCCTTTAACTGCAACTGCTGTGGTTGTTAATTAAAATGCTGGATACGTACTGAGGTGTTTCTAATTACGTGTTGTTATTATTTATATTATATATTTTCACATCATTTGCTTACGTGTATCGTTTGCTTATTTTTCTGGATGTGTACATTAGTGTTAGAGATTATCTTTTGGTGGAATGTGCGTTTATTTACACTGACTTATCAGTTTGGCCAATGCAGACATGCTAATAATTAGGTTGTGGATTTAAGGTAACTGGTAGGTCATATCGTATACTGACCGTTCCGAAACCTTTTCACCACTCTTTAGTTTTCTAAAGGATCATTTTTCTCATTTTTAATGGCAGCGTGAACCTTAATGTGTGCCTCGGACTTTATCGTACACACACTCACGATGTGTATGCGGATGAAGAGTTCACCTTCTCCCATGTGTAATCTTACTCTAGAAAACTGATATAATTATAACAAATATTTGGTTTAAAGTTAGAGTATATATATACTCAGCAAAAACAAGTACACATACCATCTTCGAGATGGTTAACATTCTGTACTATTGATTTTATGAATATTGAGTTCTGCTCAACCCGGGGCTAGTGGGCGTGAACGGTAGCAAGCATATTTCACTACCGTTCATGAACAGTCTCAATCAAACCGAGACTGCAATATTTCGTATTTATCGTGTTCGACCGTTTCCAAAGGTCCACTCTCATACTCTTCTTTTTATACCATATTTTCTGGACAACAAAACAGATAATAACAAAGCAAATAATGATATATATGACATATTTGAGATTTGAGATAAACCTTCGCCAATAGTCAACAAAGAATAAGTTGAAACAAATATTGATAAAGGTGAAAGTTGAGTAAACTAGTCAGTTTTCTCTCTTTTTCTAAAAATGCATTTTTGACGTAAATATCATCAACTCAATGAAAAGTTTTTCTGGGAAGATTTTTCATGTAGGTTTCTTACCCACAATTCACAAAATTAGCAGCTTTTGATTATTCAAAATTATCTTATTACCTCCATTTACAGTTTTGAGATCATTCATAACATACTACGCTCGTACTCGTGCCTGATAAATTTGTAACATCTTAATGGAATGTTTTGTTCTCAGTGTCCTTAAATCGTGCACTTTTTGAGAGAGAATTAAATGTACCATTAATTTGGAATCTATAAGATACACGGAAAGACAGCAACTGTAATATATGCTGTATTAAAGGGAATATAGCGACACAGTCAAACAAACGCTATTATTGAGAGTTCTGAATAACTTGGGAAAAGTTCAAAGAATTATCACAATCGGATGATAAACAAAACTAATGACCATTTGAAAGTTGTTCTAAACCGGATATGGAACCTGCCATTTTGAGAATTATGGCATCATAATTCCAAATGACCATACATGGAATACTGATAAATATGGGTTTAAGCAAAGAAATTCACTGCAAAATGAATGCAAAATCCTCCACTGTCGTATACAACATTATTTCCATTAAGTATACACATTTTTCCTTTAAATCAATATTTCTTTTCATATTTATTAATATTCCATATAGGATCGTTAAGAACTATGATTTCATAGCTCTCAAAATGGCAGCTTCAATCTCCGCTTCAACAGAAGCTATCATTGATCATATCTTATAGGTTTTTCAGAACTCTCAATAATAAAGATTGTTTGGCTGTGTCGCTAGTTTCCCTTTAATGTTCTAATCAATTTTGAGTGGTGTTAAACGTATACCGATGCCAAGAACGAAAACTATGCTTATTTAAGAGCAACGATATATACACCACCTCGGTCATTTAGCTAACCTAAACATACTATGTGAAATAATTACTATGTCTGACACTAATTAACGCCTCAGCTATCATCGACAGTGACACTTGTCTAGCAGATATTGATGGATGGGTTACATCGGAAGATTTAAGAAGATTGCACTTTCTAATATTATAGGTAAACGTCTCAAGAGAAAGCTGCCAATCATAATGATAGAAAATTGCTTGCTGATAAAAAACTTCAATGAGTAGATTTTCTTTGCCGTTAGAAAGGATGTTATCGCAACTCATGAGAAACGTCAGTTATTTCAGAGTAAGTTTAGACACCTTAAGAGTTGGGTAAACAATAAGTATGAGTATTTATTTTGTACAGGAATGTTTTTTATTTTATGATAAGCAATGAAATACTGTATTTTATCAGTGAAATAAAAGTGTTATTCCACACTGTGGAATATAGAGTGTTATTCCACAGTAGCTGCCGGGACTACTTTTTTTAATGTACAACCAACCCAAATGCACAGTAACACGACTCACAAGATATTCCACTGTTATACTGTTACATCCACTGTTCATTTAATTACTTTCTTACTATGACTTTGACGGTTTCAAAAAAAGCGATGTCATGTAACGTTTCGCTACGTCATCGTGAACAGGGCGCGTAGCCAGGTGTGTACAACGGTTTAGTTACTGAAATTGCTTAAATAATTGTTTGTAAAATCATAAAATAAAAAGAAAATGTGTTGTTTTGTCGTGAATAACATATTCGCATTCGTGAAAATATAAAGTTTTCTCACTTCTCGATGAAATAAAATATGTTATTCACTCCAAAACAACAAATATCCTCTATATCTTTTACACATAGAAACAATACAAACACTGTCATTATACACATGTATTGTATTACTCTATGGCAAATTATCTCGACATAGTCATTTTTTATTATCGTGCCCTGGGAATGATATGTTGGGGCAAACGCTTTTACAGGTTATCGAAAATCTTTTCTCATTTGAATGAAAAGTGAGATAATTTATTACTTATTTTGGAACGATTTTGTTTGGAATAACAATGTTTGTAAACACAATTTAGCGGTTTTTTATGGTGGCTGATATGTGCCATCTCGTCTTTTCGTTATTTCGCCGCGAAATAACGCCGAGCGAAAAGACGCCGGGCGAAACAACGCAAAGACGAAAAAACGCCGGGCGAAACAACGAAAAAACGCCGAGCGAAAAGACGACAAATAGTCAAAAAGCCCGGCGAAAAATAGAAAAGACGAGAAACCGGCACGCGAAAATACGACTTTTTATATATTTAAATTTTCGTTATTTTGTGTGATTTTTTCTCTCGTTTTTTCGTTATTTGGCCCGGCGTTTTTTCGTTTTTTCGTTATTTCGCCCGGCGTTTTTTCGCCAGGCGTCTTTTAGCTCGGCGTTTTTTCGTCTTTTCGCATGGCGACTTTTCGCCCGGCGTCTTTTCGACCGGCGTTATTTCGCGTGACATCTTTTCGCCCGGCGTCTTTTCGCGTGGCGTTATTTCGCCCGGCGTTTTTTCGTCTTTTCGCATGGCGTCTTTTCGCCCGGCGTCTGTAACCTGTAACCACTTTTATTCACAGAAACGAAAACATATGTAATGAGAGAAAATAAACAAACCTTTCCTGCGTTCTTGGAAAGAAGAGATTCGTTTAAGTACATCAGGTATTTCATTGGTTTCTGCTGAATGGTCAATACATAAAGTATTTTAATAAGTAGTTTAACTAAGTGTGTTTTGTTGTACATTGTTATTAAATTAGTCCAATGTGACAGTCTTTTAATAATGAGCTGATAAAGCTAGTGTTGGAAATCTGATGAAAATTCATTACCGGTCATCAGAATGTTTAACCGACCGATGATCGATCATTAATCGATTGACATAGCTTCTATATTAGACACCAGTGTAAGCCTTTTTGCAGAGTATAGAGAAGAAAAGAAACACATTACCAGTATCTTCTAGTCACAATAAGTATGTTCTAGTCATAAAGCAACTGAATGAAACTGACTAGAGGTTAACGGCGCTGGAAACGTTGGAAACCTTCTCGTCTCTAATCCCCCTTGGAGGTCGAGTTGTAAATGAGAAAGTGTCGATTCATACTGATGGCGGGAGATGTACAGTACTGGTTCTACCCAGGAAAAATGATTGGTCTGTCTCTACCGCTAAAGATTTAAAATGACGTAAAACACCATTCAAACAAAACAAATTATATAGGTAAAAACTTTAAAAATATTTTCTGAAACTACAAGAGCTAGACGTCTGAATACTTTGCAGAGATCATAAGCTGATGGTCCTCTACCAATCGTGTTTAAATGGTGATCCCGGGTTAAATGTTAGCATGCCCAGGTGTACCCATTTAAAACAGAGTTAGAGTGGGAAATCATTAAAAAATATCTTCTTCTGAACTTACCAAATCTTTTTCATTTGACCCACTTTTGTAACTGTTGCAAGTGTCTAAACTGGATAAAGGTCATAAGGTGAGCGATTCAGAGCCAGATGTGCCTTTTTTTGTTTTTTTGTTTTATCATAGACCAGTATAGTGGCTTTATCTTGTGTTCTTCCAATTAATCGATTTAATCGAGCATCAGGCATTTAAGCTTTTTTCTGATTAATCGATTACAGTTTTTATGATTGAGTTGATCTCTTAGTACTCCAGAATGACATAAGTTATAATTTTTGCAACAAGTCATCGTCTATTTTCAAATGGGTATCACAATTTATATTTTAAAGTAAATGCTTGGTCAGTTTCATTCAGTTGCTTTATGACTAGAACATACTTATTGTGACTAGAAGATACTGGTAATGTGTTTCTTTTCTTCACTATACTCTGCAAAAAGGCTTACACTGGTGTCTAATATAGAAGCTATTTCAATCGATTAATGATCGATCATCGGTCGGTTAAACATTCTGATGACCGGTAATGAATTTTCATCAGATTTCCAACACTAGCTTTATCTACTCATTTTTAAAAGACTGTCACATTGGACTAATTTAATAACAATGTACAACAAAACACAGTTAAACTACTTATTAAAACACTTTATGTATTGACCATTCAGCAGAAACCGATGAAATGCCTGATGTACTTAAACGAATCTAGTTTAGTTTAATACTATTTTATTGCAAGCTTCATTATTCAATACACATATATATAAACAGTGGCATAATAAGCATGAAAACAAAGCAATTGGGTTGGATATAAGTTATTACAACATTAGTTACAGTCCTTCCCACAGCGTTACATATTACGTTTATTAAACTAAAATGGCGGGGTTAACAAATAAATAACTAAATTAATTCAAATTGAAGAAAGCGGAAAAAAAAAATAGATATGAGAAGAATAATATCATCACGACCACAGCTGTCTCGACCAAACATCCCTGCATGGTTCCCACCCTCGCCAGCCCTGCCCATAACCTGCTCCTCAACGTCAACATCACAGGGGACAGGTATATATTAATTAAGAGAGAAACGGCGAGTGCGTTTTATATAACTTTGAACTTCTGTAAATAAATCTAAATTGTCTTCGTCTGTTCGATTATCAATGCCAAATAGGAGTTTTGTTGTACTTAGAGGATGGAATGTACGTGTTCTTTGAAATAATTGAATTCTTTCATTAATAAATTGACTGCATTTAAACAAGAAATGTTCAGCATCCTCAATTCCGTTTCCACATATACAGTTGGGATCTTCCCTCAGGTGATTGCTAAAAAGGTCAAAATTTAAATTGCTGCATTTGTTTCTAATACGTGCATGAAAACGTTAAACGAATCTCTTCTTTCCAAGAACGCAGACGACCAAAAGTTTGTTTATTTTCTCCAATTAAATTTGTTTTCGTTTCTGTGAATAAAAGTGGTTACAGGTTACAGACGCCGGGCGAAAAGACGCCATGCGAAAAGACGAAAAAAAGCCTGGCGAAATAACGCCACGCGAAAAAGACGCCAGGCAAAAAGACGCCACGCGAAATAACGCCGGGCGAAAAGACACCACGCGAAATAACGCCGGGCGAAAAGACGCCATGCGAAAAGACGAAAAACTCTGGGCGAAATAACGAAAAAACGCCGGGCGAAATATCGAAAATTTAAATATATAAAATGTTTTATTTTCGCTTGCCGGTTTCTCGTCTTTTCGTTTTTTCGCCCGGCGTTTTGACTATTTGTCATCTTTTAGCTCGGCGTTTTTTCGTTATTTCGCCCGGTGTTTTTTCATCTTTACGTTATTTCGCGGCGAAATAACGAAAAGACGAGATGGCACATATCAGCCACCATAGTTTTTAAACAATGACAGAATGGTCAATTCTTGTTAATGCCAAATATTTAATTTGTTCAAAGAAATACTTTGTATTGCAAAATAAGTTATTTTTTATCATATATGGTAGATAATTATGAAAACATAATAATAAAATAGTACAAGTTTTTTGAAAATCACACCCTTACCTAACATTTTTAAAGCTTCAAACACGTATTCATAACTTTCACATGACGTCATCTAAATAATTTGACCAATGAGTGATCAATAAAATAAAAGACCTCAACATTCTGGTAGGGGTAAACTCGGTTGTCGTTGGTGCTCAACTGACTTTAGCCCTTTATAAAACTAGTTAGTAGTGATAATTATATTAAATTATTTAAAACATAGGAATAAAGAGAGATATTAAGTAGTTAATTAATAAAAATGCCATTAATTAAGTGTTTTCATATTGGCCCAGTTATTGGTCCAACGATTGTCATATTGCCCCAAGGCCGAAGGCCGCGGGCCAATATGACAGCCCGAGGATCAATAACTCGGCCAATATGAAAACACTTAATTAATGGCATTTTTATTAATTAACTACTTAATATCTCTCTTCATTCCTATGTTTTAAATATCATTTACAGGTAAGAAAAAACAAGAGGTATATGTTCAATATAACATTTAATAACAAGTATCTGATTCAAATAAATCTTCCACTGTTACCGCACGATGGCGCGTGGGAAAATCACACACGAACGTGATAATAGCTTTATTTCAGCGAAGTCGATGTAACCGAATTTACAAATAATCAAACCTTAATTATTTTAATTGTCTACATTACATAGGCGAACATAGCTGCGACGTTGTGTTTTTTCTTCTTCAAAAATGGCTTCCTTAAAGAAAACAAAATCCTTGGTCATATTGACCGTGTTGGCTTATCCAATCAGATTGCTTGAATTTCATACTGGCCGAGTTTTCTCATATTGGTCGAGTTTCTCTCCATATTGGTCTTGTTTTTACCATATAATGCGTGCAGTTTCCTGCAAACCACAGCAGATATTAAGTAGTTAATCAATAATCGCTCATATTGACGGGTAGTCGCTCATATTGACGTGTAGTAACGTCATTCGTGATTGGTGCACTTTACTGTTCATGCCAAAGAAAGTATGTTGCGTGATGTATGTTACGTGATGTAAACAATGTTGATTTCATTGTGAAAATTCCCACGATGTAACGGCAATATGTTTGTTTCAAATGAATATTTTTGGTGAAAATTAAATGTTACAACCTATTTTATTGTTCTAATTTAAAAATGCGTATGCAATAAAAAGGTTATTAGATTTATATTGGGATATATGCACTCGTTCTTTTTCGCATAAATATTGCGCTCCTAAAGTCGCGAAATATTAATACGCAAAATAATTCGTGCATTTATCCCAATACAAATCTAATAACCTATAAATATGGAACGTTCTTGAGGTTTTAAATAATTGGAACACCCAGTACATAAACCAAAGCAAATACATTCCCGCGTATGTTAATGCACTATATTAAGTTTTTTCTTAGCATATTCTTCACCAGGCTGAATGAAAGACCACCACGACGATGTAAGATATCGTTTAAATATATAACTGTGCCTTGTTGACTGATAATACAGAACAGAATCACTCCAATGTTTTAATTAGTTGCTTCAACATGCAACATGAACGGTGAAAACATTACTCTCGATAAGGAACAACTAAAACCAATATCCCAGGGTGCCTTGGAATAAAGAATATGTGCAGTCAAAGAAATAATTGGCTTCTCTGTTATTTTTACTGTTCATTAACTGATTAGGTGGCTTTGAAGTAGAATACCGCTTAAGCCGGTGCTAGGGGGCGTGAGATGTGTTGCTTTTTTCATTACTTCTCATGAACAGACTCAAGGCAACCGAGTATGCTGCTTTATTCTCTTAATTGTGTTTGTTGCTCCCAAAGGATCATCTTTATCAGTATTTATTAAAATTCACACTTGCGGTCGTTAAGTGCAGTGTGGTGGCTGTTAAAAGTCTCCCCGTGCTACGAATCAGTAGTGTTATTTTTACTGGTCCTTTGGGACCAACGAGCCTAATATAGGTGGCTTTGAAGTAGAATACCGCTTAAGCCGGTGTTAGGGGGCGTGAGAGGTGTTGCTTTTTTCATTACTTCTCATGAACAGACTCAAGAAAACCGAGTATGCTGCTTTATTCTCTTAATTGTGTTTGTTGCTCCCAAAGGATCACCTTTATCAGTATGTATTAACATTCACACTTGTGGTTGTTTAGTGCAGTGCGGCGGCTGTAAAAAGTCTCCCCGTGCTACGAATCAGTAGTGGTATTTTTACTGGTCCTTTGGGACCAACGAGCCCAATATAGGTGGCTTTGAAGTAGAATACCGTTTAAGCCGGTGCTAGTGGGCGTGAGAGGTGTTGCTTTTTTCATTACTTCTCATGAACAGACTCAAAAAAACCAAGTCTGCTGCTTTATTCTCTTAATTGTGTGTGTTGCTCCAAAAGGATCACCTTTATCAGTATTTATTAACATTCACACTTGCGATCGTTTAGTGCAGTGTGACGGCTGTAAAAAGTCTCCCCGTGCTACGAATCAGTAGTGTTATTTTTACTGGTCCTTTGGGACCAACGAGCCCAATATAGGTGGCTTTGAAGTAGAATACCGCTTAAGCCGGTGCTAGTGGGCGTGAGAGGTGTTGCTTTTTTCATTACTTCTCATGAACAAACTCAAGAAAACCGAGCATGCTGCTTTATTCTCTTAATTGTGTTGGTTGCTCCCAAAGGATCACCTTTATCAGTATTTATTAACATTCACACTAGCGTTCGTTTAGTGCAGTGTGGAGGCTGTAAAATGTCTCCCCGTGCTACGAATCAGTAGTGTTATTTTTACTTGTCCTTTGGGACCAACGAGCCCAATATAATGGCTTTGAAGTAGAATACCGCCTAAGTCGGTGCTAGGAGCGTGAGAGGTGTTGCTTTTTTCATTACTTCTCATGAACAGACTTAAGAAAACCGAGTCTGCTGCTATATTCTCTTAATTGTGTTTGTTGCTCCCACAGGATCACCTTTATCAGTATTTATTATATAATGTACACGTCGATAATCGCCCAGTCGATAATCCATCTATCGATAATTACATCCAGAAAGACTACCGACCTTCTATGTTGTTTTATAAGATGTTAAAAACACATTTATTCACCCCATGAATAAATAATTTCTTGTTTTTTGTTAGATTGTGTTTTTCCCCCATTGTTTTTCCCACAAAAACATCCAATGAATACGCCAGGCGCTTTGTGAAATGTATCTGCTATAAATCTATCAAGACAAACGGATAAACAGGATAATATTTTCTCATAAATGATTTACGAGAATCAGTTGCCCATTATTCGAAGTTATAGGATCCACTTAATATCAAAACATATTGATTACTATTCATTCCTTTTTGCAGTTACGATTTATTTCTATATAATCTAAACCGCTAATAAACGTTTTCAGCTCAGGTTTTAAATATCAAAAGTAGATATAGAGGATCTTACATGAGTGATTGTGTATTATTGATTTTAATAAACGAGTTGGATAAAATGATAGGATACGAGGCTCTTGCCGAGTATCCTGTCTTTTTATCCAATGAGTTTATTAAAGTCAATAATACACAGTCACGAATGTAAGATTCTGTTTATCAATAACACACCTACGACGTGATAGTTTCACTTTAGTGTTGTCAATTTTCCTTATATACGGCGGCAATTTGTAAGACAAGTCATGACGTCGTTTTGTTGCTTTGACGTCGCTACGTTACGTGTCTGTAACTGCGTTCGCCCTAGGGGGCACTCCACAGTTTAATGTACATTTCTCAATCATCGAACCCATGACAAGCCCTTAGCCTGAATCCTTGAGCAAAAATAAATCACATCATCATTGTGTCATACATTTCTTAGAAGACAATAAAATTAGCCATGTTTCCATACCAAATCAAATATCAAAAAGCATTTTCTGTACAACTTTAGTCCCATTTCTTTAAGATTAGCCCACCCCTCAAAACATGCTAAAAAGCAATTTTAGCAATATTTCAAATGTCAATAAATAAAAAAAAAAGAGAATTTTCCTACGCATATCAGGGTCATGTCTGCACTTATAATGCTCTTATAATGCTCTTTCATATCAGGAAATGCTAAATTTTAAATACCTACTCCATGAGTCAAAATCTGCCATTTTACCTACTTTTTGGAAGTTTTTGATAGGTTCACATTTTTCTATTTATAGCCTCCAAAAAAAACCAAAGAGTGCATATTCCAATACACCAAAATAAACTTAGAAGTACTCAAAACTGTAGAACACATCAAACATGTGCTTCATAATTATTATAAATACCATCCATGGACTTAAATGATGCTTAGTTGATTTCTTTCTTATTTACACCATGAACATTCATGCGAAACTGAGGAGTGTCCCCTTAAGGGAAAGTACATCGAAATAGCCTGTTTAACAGCTTTTTTTGCAAACTTTTTCTTTCGGTCTGTTTTTTTTTCCATAGCATGAAGAAGGTCTAAAATGTGCAATCAGAAGTCATTTTCACTCTAAAAGGTTGCCGCCTATAATCCGATGTATATCAAGCCGCTATATTATGCGATTTTTTTTTAATTTTAATGCGACACGACATAGTGACGTCATATGACAAGACGTCATGCCACATGCTATTCTATGTTTAACGTCATCTTACTACAAGCAAGGTTTTACGCAAGCGTAAAATAGCTGCCGAGAGAAAATAGCATTATTTCTGGGAACAAAGTTTAACATAATAACAGACCAAGTCACGGGTGTTAAAACAATATTCAAAAAAAGAGTTGTCACGAAGACGTAAACACGCCATGACCGGTTTTTTTTACCCAATTTGTGTTACGCGAATCCTTAACATGCCTTACACATTGATTACATATTCACCTTTGTAGCACGACGTGCTAAAGTACACATCAGCACAGAAATAGTGTGCATTACAACACATAGAAACTACTCACTGTTACCATGTGTAATTAGTTAAGGAACTGTTGCTACCTTACCATGAGCAATAATGAAACCAATGATTTTTTGATTTTTTTTTTAAAAATCGGGCAATCTGCAGGCTTGAACCCTACCTTCCTGGGCCGTAACACAGCGCCTCGACCGACTGCGCTAATGAGGCTTGTAAATGTTCCGTCGCTAATATACATATAATAGTAATTCAGCTGATTACATGCTACCAGTCGTGAACGCTCGGCCAATCCCGTCATTCTTCGGGATCCCGGGAAGAAATAGGGAAATCAGCAGGCTTGAACCCTACCTTCCTGGACAGTAACACGGCGCCTCGATCAACTGCGCTATTGAGGCTTGTGAATGTTCCGTCGCTAATATACATATAATAGTAATTCAGCTGATTACATGCTACCGATCGTGAACGCTCGGCCAATCCCATCATTCTTCGGGATCCCGCAAAGCAATGTACGAGATGTTGCGAATGACATGCTACATTAGACTGGTTTACGAAAACGTCATTTCAGCAAGTTTCAACGTTACAAAATATGTGTTTATGCCATTCAAGTTTTTCAGACGAGTTCTTTAAGAATTCAAGTTGTAAAGCATGCTTATTGCCACTTACATTAGTCACATTCTGTTAACTATAGACAGATATAAAAGCAATATAAGAGTCAGCTGCCTTTGGCAGCTGCATGACACCAAAATACGATAGCAACCAGTACTTAAACGGGATATTTCCATTAGCAAACTGTCAATATAATGAAACAGTGTTAAGGCAAACCCAAGAATTACACAAATGATTAGTTTTTAAATGGCAAAAAGCCCACCTCAAACTTAGAATATCCCACTAAATTGCATCTACCAACCGCAAGACACATGAGATCTTGAGATATCGCAAGTTAGATATCTCACGATAAGTTGCGATACATCTTGAGAAATTGTAAGATATATCTCCATTTATTTTGAGATATGAAGGATTCAAGACACATTGAGATATCTCAAGATAATTATCACAAAGCAACTTCAGAATATCTCAAGACAGTTATCTCAAGATAAATTGAGATATACATTGAGATATCTTGAGATTAATTGATATATCTCAATATCTCAATTGATATATCTCAATATCTCAATATAAATTGAGATATCTCAAGATAAAATGTGATATCTCAACATGGAGTATCTCAAGATAAATTAGACATATAGTGAGATAGCTCAAGATACTGTGCATCGCGGAGTATTACAATATACATATTTTACTGAGTTGTTCATAATCTGGGTTTTGTAGCAATGCGGGTTTGCCTTATCGACAAATTCCATTCTAACCGAAGTAATTCTCTTCGCAAACAAACCGAATGGTAACACACTTTGAAAATATGTTGAAATACAGACAAAAAATCCTTCATTTTACTGTTTTAGTAAAAAAAGGTTGGACCCTTAAGGGGGCACTCCACAGTTTAATGTACATTTCTCAATCATCGAACCCATGACAAGCACTTAGCCTGAATCCTTGAGCAAAAATAAATCACATCATCATTGTGTCATACATTTCTGAGAAGACAATAAAATTACCCATGTTTCCATACCAAATAAAAGTATCAAAAAGCATTTTCTGTACAACTTTAGTCCCATTTCTTTAAGATTACCCCACCCCTCAAAACATGCTAAAAAGCAATTTTAGCAATATTTCAAATGTCAATAAATAAAATAAAAGCATTTTTCTACGCATATCAGGGTCATGTCTGCACTCATAATGCTCTTGCATATCAGGAAATGCTAAATTTTACATACCTACTCCGGCGTTTTAAAAAGTAATTCCATGTTGATCACTCCGTGAGTCAAAATCAGCCATTTTACCTACTTTTTGGAAGTTTTTGATAGGTTCACATTTTTCTATTTATAGCCTCCAAGAAACCCAAAGAGTGCATATTCCAATACACAAAAATAAACTTAGAAGTACTCAAAACTGAAAAAAACATCAAACATGTGCTTCATAATTATTATAAATACCACCCATGGACCTAAAAGATGCTTAGTTGATTTCTTTCTGATTTACACCATGAACATTCATGCGAAACTGAGGCGTGTCCCCCACATGTAATGCGACACCTTCAACCAAATTTAACGTAACTAATATTCATTTTATGAACTTAGATTTCAAATAATGATAAATTATTAAGGCGTCTGAACGTACCGTATGATATACCATGAAAACAATTGGGATTAAACGTTTTACTGTATACAAACACAGTGATTCGGTCCTCATTTGCATCTGTAATACATTAGTGTATTACGAGAAATAAGTCATGGCTTTATTGCACTCCCAGGAGCCATGTTATTGATAAAAAGAAAAGTCAAACTGGAAATGCAGTATACTAGGACCCCACTCAACCAAATATACGCATCGAAACGAAAAACAGTTACAAGAATAAATAAAAGGCAAGGTATATGACATCATAAACATAAAGCGATTGACAATAGAGCTACCGCCTTGGAATGGTTAGTGGCACAAAACGACCCATGTATGTTTAAACCAGGTTCAAGTGTGCACCAATCCTCACTCTTACTGTATTTCATCCCAAAATCAAAACGGGACAGTGTAAATATAGAATGCCATACCAGGCTATATCCTTTTACAAACTAGGCAGAATAATCTGCTATAAAACTATAACTATACAAAGACGATGAGGCTTGTATGATTATAAAAACTGCAACTTTTGTTTAATAAAATATCCTACCAGTTTGACTAGCTCACTAAAAGTCATAAGGCCTACCACTCCTCTACCATATAATGGGGCGCTGATAAATGAAAGTGCATAATTAATGCAATTACGTTTTTAAATTAATCATTTAACACACCATGATCACATCCAATCCATCACAGAATGTTGGACAACCTGTGGCATTGCTTTCAATTTCATGACCATCCAATATACGTCAGAAAAAAAGTCTTTCGAAAGACGCAGGTCTCAACTGTAACTAGATTACTTCTACGTGATTAGTCGGATTGTCCAGAAATCCGTTTTGCCTGACGTGAATTATCAATTCACTTCCGAAAGTAGGAAAATGTCCATGTACGCCAATCATTGGACTCAGGTTTGATTGATAATGGTATTTAGGTGCTATTGAGACTTGTTTACTATTCGCAAATGAACAGCACTAGTATTGCGCCTGTTCAGACCTTGTACTAATTGGAGAATTGAAATGAACTGGATTTTACTGGATCTACAGTTAAGGTCATATGGCGATATCCAGCTTCTATTGGTGGACGCACCTAGGTAGAACCATCGACGTTACGCAAGTCAGCTGGACAGCTTGCTCACATAAACTAATTGGAGAAGTACTCAGAATTGCTCACAGTCTCTACGACATGTGCATGCAAGTATACCCACTAGTTGTGCAATACTTTTTAAAAGCGATAATTGCTACATTCAATAGGCATGTAGCGTTTTCTATTGCACAATCAAACATGTATACCAAGCAAAAATAAAAAAGTACCCTCTTTTCTTTCCCTTATTAATAGACGGCAAAACAGGAAATAATAAATAATGTATATAGAATAGTTAGATCGGCCACCACCAATAGTCAAAAACAAAATATTTTTTTGAAACGTTCAGTACACAATAGAGTTATCCCCTTCTTAAACTATACTTTTTTGAAAAACACAAAACATCTACAAAATTCATATTACCTCAATTTGTTCAAGACAATAATCTCTATACGTCGCTTTCGAAAAAAAATCACAGAAAATCACAGAAAAACACAACACCGATTGTGGAGGTAGCAGCTTTTGATTAACAACAATCATCAAATTACCTCCCTTTCAGGTTTCCATAGCATCCTTAAAGAGTATTGCTTGGCAAAATTTGAAACTGCTTAAAGGAACATTTAGTACTCAGTGAAGTGTGCTTAAAAACATCAAACGTTGTTTAATCAAAGCGCTGTTCAAGCTGTCCTACGTCCTCAAAATCTGACCTACGGGAATGCCAGCAAAAAAGGGGGTACATTTTTCTAATGAGTATAGTTCGAGACCACTAAAGTAAGAGCAACATTTGTATAACATTGATTGCTGTATTCATTCATTGATAAAGGAGCATGCATTTATAGCTTGCAATAGTTTTAAAGTTAACTACATGATCTCCAAGGAGCTGTTTAAAAAGAAAATATCGGCAAACGTTGTACAAAAGACAAAGTACACTAACAGATTAAAATAAATTCTAGTTCAAACGGACATAAAACATTGTATTTTGAGTTACCTTTGTATAACCGATTGATAGTCCAATTTGGTCATGTGTTCATCTATGATATGTATATGATAACGTTAACGTACGCCACTTTAATACAATAATTATTTACTTAATATCCCCATGAACTGTTTAAATGCGAATCAATGACAAATTACTATACAATAAACATTAATCTTTCCCTGTTTTAGTTTTTGTATTACAATTTTACTATACGGCTTTTTCTTTTAAATTACTGAGATGTGAATCATACCAGTGTGTTGTATATGGAGAATCTTACACGAGTACTCATTCATTATTGAATTTATTAACGAGATAATGCGAGACTCTTGCCGGGCATAATATCATGTTTGCTAACGCGGGGTTTAATAAATTCATATCCAAAGTTCCTCCGAACACTCACTCCTATCCCAGCTATCCACACCTCACCAAGCACGCTATCCTACCAATACTATTAGTGTCTCTTAACATTGAGCACACTATCCTACCCAAGAAATTCATAGCACGCTATCCTACCCAAGTAACTCACGCCTCCTAACACCGAGCAAGCTATCCTACACCAGCTACAAACAACTGATATCATGCCCTAGCTACCAACACGCTACTATGCCCCAAGCTGTTCATATCTTGTACCAAGTGCGCTATTATGCCCGGCTACTACACATCATATCACCGAGAACGCTATCCTACCTATCTACCCACATGTCCTAGCATCGAACACGCTGGCATTCCCCAGTTATTCACAGCTCCTAGCACCAAACACGCTATCATGTCCAAGCAATCAACATGTGAGGAACCGAGCATGCACGCTATTCTACCCCAGCTACCCACACCTCCTAGCACTTGTGAGTTGTTTCTAATCGCGGTCCGATACTCAGATGAATGAAGGCGGACTCCACATGACCTGGCCGAGTTTTGTCTTTTAACACGGCATTTTGACTATTTGTCGTCTTTTAGCTTGGCGTTATTTCGCCCGGCGTTTTTTCGTTATTTCGCTTGGCGTCTTTTAGCCCGGCGTTATTTCGCCCGGCGTTTTTTCGTCTTTTCGTTATTTCACTCGGCGTTTTTTCGTCTTTTCGTTATTTCGCCCGGCGTCTTTTCGCCCGGCGTTATTTCGCTCGGCGTTATTTCGCGGCGAAATAACGAAAAGACGAGATGGCACATATCAGCCACCATAAATAATGAAAGAGAAGGAATGTTATATTCTATTTATCACATAGCTCACATATCGACTTTTATTGCATTTTGCCTGTCGCTTTAAGACGCGAAACCGACATAAACCGTGGGAATTGGATCATAGTCATTATCGATTTTTTGACAGCGCATACTAGGCTTATTTGCATACTTATATAACAAGCTGTATATCGAAAATATAGAATGATGTTATTCCACTCTCACACCGTAAGTTATGTGATAAAGTCAAGTAATCTGCCTAGTTTGTTAGCGGATATAACCTGGCTGGAGAAGTAACCTGGCGGGGAAGGATATAACCTTTCGGGGAAGGATATAACCTGACGGGGAAGGATATAACCTGACAGTGATTTCCTTATTTACGCTGTCCCGTTTATAGGGTAAGAGTGAGGTTGGGTGCACCCTACAAGAGGTGTTCAACTTATAACGTAACACTTTCAATTTGTAACTGAATCAAAGCTTGATATTCTCGTCAAATATGTTCATTTTAATGTCAAGTCTAATGATTCCTTCGATATAAAACATTATGATATTAACTATTATGTATTTCCTAATGTTGCTGCATCCGTATTTTTGATAAATGGTAGAGAATGACTTTCGAAGTAAAATTCATCAGTTATAAAATTAACTGCAATACAAATTAAAAAAAGTAAATGCTTGCAAATTGTCGTTTAAGGTTATAGTAGTGTGATATGTCCATGTCATAACGTAAACAATTGGAATATGCATGTCTTTGCTATTTGTCGGTTTTCAAAATATCAACGAAAATTAGCATGAAATTCGACTTAGAAGATGATTAAATTTATGAAAAAAATAAAGATTTCCTCGTCTATAAAGAATAAAAGTAGATATAAAAATCGAACAGGAAAAGTAGCATTCATGGACGACAGTCAACCACAAACCCACACAAAAACAAAGAACAACTTTAAAGATGAATAAAAGGCCAAATTAGACATCACAAACACAAAAGGGTTGACAATAGGGCTACCGCCTTGGAACGGTCAATGGCAAAAAAGGCCTCTGGGGGTTTCATTACTTTCTTACAAGAAAAGAAAGAAAAAAATATATAACAAGATTTAACACACACATTTGCAAATAATGATGAATTTTTTATTTATTTTTACCGGAGATATTTTATATGGTATACAGCGAAAATATCTATTCATTCTTTGTCTTACAAAATACGAATAAAATGCTTATTTTGGTTAATTTATAAAATCATTGGTAACATACGAGCAACCTGTCCTACCACTTTTCAATTTCTTAATATTGCGATAAAATTCGCACTTTTAATTCAACATTTATATTTTTGTCTTAAAATAAAACATACGATCCGGCACATTTAAATTGCAAACACAGTTTTAAACAATTATGATATGCATTTAGTGGAATTATTTGGTTTAAAGGTGAAATATGGCGTATCTTTTGAGTATATATTCGGAAATATATATATATAATATACAATCTGTTCAAATCTTACACTTATTGGTTGTCCCGTTTTCTCACAGTAGCCAATTTTATCTCATAGCGCACACGCTTCGAGTTTCGCCCTGGTAAGTGTCACGTGATCCTGTGACGTCATTGGTACCGAACGATTAGCGGTGTCGCATTGTGTTGTATAGTATTGTCTATGTAGGATTACGTTTTATGGTACTTGTTAAAAATGCCGTGTGCTGTTGCTGGGTGAAAAAGTTTGCATAAAGAAGGACAAGATAATAACCTAATTTTCTTTCGTTTCCCTAATCGAGATAATGATATATTAAGATTTGAAGTGTGGGTGGCCGTTACCGAAGAAAATCGCCCTACTCGTCGAGAAAGTGGGAACCTACGAAAGACGCGCGAGTTTGTAGCAAACATTTTGAATTGACTTCGTGGGAAGTCCATCCTTTGGTTTCATTATCTTTGAATTTGGAGAAAAAAAGGCCGTGCATATTAAAATCAACAGTGGTAAGAACGATATTTGACTATAAACATGAGAAGTGTATAACCCCGCCCTCTCCAAGCAAGTTGTTTAGTTTAAACATATTTATTTTACATCGATTGCGAAACAAGTTATTGCAACTTAGATTAATCACTCTCGATGGCTTCCTGGGTAGAACCAGTACTAAGCAATGTGGATTAATTATCTTGCTCAAGGATAAATAACGTGGCCGCGGCGAGGATCGAACCCACGACCTCTCGATCTGGAGTTCGGCGCTCTACCACTGGACCACGCACTCCACTAAGTTGTATTCGCCTATTCGCCGGCGTTGAGGCGGAAATTCATACATGAAGTAAGATTGAAATTTATGTTCAATTATCTTAGCACCTCATCGGGTATACGTATGATAAATTGAAGAAAGGTGTATAGTCTTAGATCTTTATATACACCGTGAATGTTTAGCTGTTGAATTAGAAGCATGCGTCTTTACGTGAATCAATGAAGAGTTGACGGCGCTAATAATATGTAGCCGTCTATTTTTTTAAATATTGCTAAGAACGTTCAACATTTAAATTTATATGAATCCGGTGAAATAAACACTGTGTCTTTGTTTCCAAATTTTAATTTTAATCATTTTAAATTATTCACCCTCTTCTGCCAATAGTTTTATAAATATATATAACCAACATATATAGGTCTATGGATTTGAAGGAAAAAAAATGTTTCATGGATATCTATTACAAGGCAGAAAATTAATAATATATCTAGCTTTTATATTAATTCAGTAATGTTTTATGGCAAAGCAACAACAATAACGCCTCTTAGCTCGTGCAATAAGTAAAACAAGTATAATAGAATAATATACTTTATATTATGGTAATTTGATATGTTTGGTCTATTTTCGATCTGTATATCAGGAGTAAGTATACATGAGTAAGTGTACTTACTAACTGTCTATATCGTGCTCATAACACATTTGGCTATATTATTTTTTCTCTCTTTGTGCGCGACAAGTTAGAGCTCGCATATCATGTGATATATCCGTCTTGTGCAATATGCGTCTGCCCTCGGCGGTATTACACCGCTCAAGAAGTTGCAATAAACAGGTAATATATCATAAAACTAGGTTTCCCTAAATGGTGCGTGCTTTTGTGATATACCGACGTATGTACCCTAATTAGGCTGTACTTCAATAGTGCACCGCAATATTTGATTAGTCTGTATTGATATTTGGGGGCAGTGAAGACTAGAGAGCATGTCATATTGCAAACACCGCTCCTAGAGTGTTTGGTGTTGATGGCGACTTATGGCAAATATATAATACTATAGAAATTATGGTGCCGGGATTATATGCCGTTTCATTTATTATTGTTTTTATTCATTTTTTTATCAATTATGGATACTATCTAATAAATATATTTGTTCCATATCTACTTATCGGCAAAAAAATCTGACGCTCGTATTAATGTATAGGTATTAGACCAGGTCCATTCATTCGGAATATACTACATTTCGCGGTTATTGTGTATGTACCAACTAACCAAGATATTGCAGTGTTGCGGGTGATTTACTGTCAGATTTCAATGTTTACGTTGTTTTTTGTTTGTTGTTGTTGTAGGTGTATACATACACTATTTTGTTAGATTAGTGAATAGTGTAATGAACCGCTGAACGTAACGAATGACATGACACGATAGTCTTTACAAGCTCTCCATTTGCACCTGCTCCGCGTTCGACTTCATCATCAGTTGATGAATCCGATGTATTTTCGTCCTCAGACACGTATTCTGGCTCAAAATCGTAAGGTTGCACATTGTGTAACCGTCTTATCACGGGCATTTCCTCTGACTCAGTATCATGATCGCTTAAATCTCACATTTTCACACAAGGTATACTGTTTTGCGTTCAGTCCCAATGTAAACAAAAAATAGTTTGTTCCCTATGACGTCACTTCCGGTAATTCGCGCAAGAGTTTTTCCCCTTAGATTTTTTTTCGATTTTTTAGCAATGCCTGTTCGCCTGTTCGATTTTTATCTTTAAAAACATATTTTCACTGAACATACATCAATGGCATAGTAAAAATCGTATTTATATTGATATTTAATACTTAAAAACATATCAAAAGCGGATTTGTTGATTTAAGACCAATTTCTGCTTTAAGGTAAAACTCTACAGCAATAGAGATATATGGTTATGGTTTAAATTTGGAAAATAGTATGCACCTAATTCAAAATGTAAATTAAATCGAATCGCGTGAAATTGGAGATTATTTTTAAATGTATACGATCTAAATCACGATTTTTTTAAATATGATAATCACTTCCGCTGAAAAATAACATCTTAAACAAAAGTGTTACGTTATAAGTTGAACACCTATTGTAGAACCTGGTTTAAGCACCCAAAGGTGTTACGTTATAAGCTGAACACCTCTTGTAGAACCTGGTTTAAGCACCCAAAAGTGTTACGTTATAAGTTGAACTCCTCTTGTAGAACCTGCACCCAAAAGCGTTACGTTATAAGTTTAACACCTCTTGTAGAACCTGGTTTAAGCACCCAAAAGTGTTACGTTATAGGTTGAACTCCTCTTGTAGAACCTGGTTTAAGCACTCAAAAGTGTTATGTTATAAGTTGAACACCTCATGTAGAACCTGGTTTAAGCACCCAAAAGTGTTACGTTATAAGTTGAACACCTCTTGTAGAACCTGGTTTAAGCACCCGAAAGTGTTACGTTATAAGTTGCACACCTCTTGTAGAACCTGGTTTAAGCACCCGAAAGTGTTACGTTATAAGATGAACACCTCTTGAAGAACCTGGTTTAAGCACCCAAAAGTGTTACGTTTATAAGTTGAACACCTCTTGTAGTTGGGTTTAAGCACCCAGTGACACTTTTACCGCTAACCGTTCAAATATTTTATGTGTATGATGTCACATACCTTGCCACTTATTTACATTACGTTGTCCCGCCTTAATTCCGCTAAGCGATGGGAAAACTTATTTTAACAGGGTTTTTTAACAGATATTTCGACAATATAAAATGTTTAAAAACATTTTTTACTGAAAAACTGCGATAACCTGTTTAAAATTAAATGTTTTAATTTTACAATATGCAAACGTTTTAAGCCGAAATTAAGGTTTTATTTCATACCCCAGCCAACTGCTTCTTGGAGTAGGGGTTGGATGGGATATGATAATACTCGGATCACGTAATGATCTTTGTAATTCTTGTTTGTTTCGATGCGGGTTTTTGGTTGACTGTGGTCATTTAATACATCATTTCATTTTGTATTTTTATCTAATTTTTCGTGATGTCACAAACAATGCATAAATGCATAGAGCAATTAAACGTAATATGTTGTTTTGGATGTATGCAACAAAACAAAATGAAAACCGGTAAAACATTAAGTTTAAGGTTGGTCAAATTGCTACTGACTGTTTATCAAACAGAAGAAAATCCAACAACAGGTTAAAATACACAAACACACTTACAAAACAATAATATGAGTTATATTTGTATTTCATACTGCAGACAAAAATGAATTTCAATTTAACGAATTTTTTAAAATATCACTTATATACGCAATGACTACACGTATATGAAAACAGCCATTATACTTAAGTTGGCCTAGGTATAGTGTGACAAATGTATGTACATTTCTGAATGATACTTTACACGTAAACGCATGTAAATAATGCAATCTTATTTGGCCTTTTATTAATCTTTAAATTCGTTCTTTGTTTCTGTGTGTGTTTGCGATTGACTGTCGTCCTTGAATGCTGCTTTTCCTGTTCGATTCTTATATCTATATTCATCGTCATATTATCAGCTTATATGGTGACTCTATTTGGTGAACTGCATGTTCAGTGATTGACCCATTTACAGTTCGACACTATGCTTTCCTCGTTGATTGTGCGATGACCGGGCAGATTGTGGACCCTATGATGACGTCTACCTAAATCCTTATAGGACGGTAGCGTATGATGTTTGTCTTTGACCTTGTCTTGTCGTACCCTTAATGGTTTGTTCTCTTGTTACTCTGGCTTCTGCCAAGTCATTGAGTACTTACTTTGTGGTTTTCAAGCTTTTTTTTATGTTATATATACATGGTCATTTATGTGTTTTACTTATATTGCCTTTTAATGCTGCTTTGATTGTTAGAGATTATAACCCGGCGGGGATATTTTTATTTACACTGTCCCGTTTATTGGGATGCCACTAGGGTAAGAGGGAGGTTTGTTGCACCCTAGAAACTGTTTTAAACCCCATGTGTCTTTTTTTGCCACTGACCGTTCCTACTGTCAACCCTTTTGTATGAGTGTTGTCTTATCTTGACCTTTAGTCATCTTTAAAGTTGTTTGTTGTTTCTGTTTGTGTTTGTGGTTGACTGTCGTCCTTGAATGCAACTTTCATATCTACTTTTGATATAGCCTCATTGCATCAGGCTTTCCATTTTCCTGAGCCTTGGGCAGTTTTCTTCGCCGAAGTCAATGTTCTATGCCTTTCTTTGTTTGAATTGTCGGAAATGCGCAATGAATCAGTATAGTTCACAATTGCAGTGAAATGAAGGCTGAGCAAAGCAGCTGCCTAGTACTGGTACATGCTTGGTATGAGTTCCAGTCTGTAGTTTAAAACTCTGGAAAAATACTCCATAACTCAAATCGACAGAATTCAAAGCATAAATAAAGAATAACTATTTAAGAGTAAATAAACATGAACAAATATAAAAGTAGGATATTTTATAAATACCGAAAGATTGACTTCAGGTTATTTAACACAAATAGATACTAGTACCTTCAATATAAAATTTTTTTGTAACAAATGAATGTCTTTATAATGATTAAAACATGTTTTATTATAGTGTGTAGCCGCAAGTTGTGAATTTTACAATCTCATTAAAATCTGACCCTTTATCATTCTTCGATACTCTACGCTACTAGGGATCTGACAACACTGCATTGGAGGTCAAGTCAAATTGACCTTACGATTAGCCAATCAGATTTCAGCCTACAAAATTCCTCGGTATAGACTGTTTCACTGCGCATGTCGCGTTTCAGTCAAACGCTGTGGAGCAGTCTAAGCTCGGTATTAAAAGAGACAATGTCCGTAACTTTCAGCTTATAAAACGCAAACAAGTTTTGTTGACAAACATAACTCATCAACCATTTTTGAATATGTTGAATAAAACCAAAATTGTTTGACGGAATTCAATAGCGGTACAAAAAAAAAGAAATTACCGCCTGGTAGGGTTGAACCCACACTAAAATCATACTCGGGTAATAATCCTCCCCACACTATTATATCGGGTAATAATAATAGAACGCCGCAATAGCCTACCTCGCTACCAACTGCGCTAATTGACAAATGTATTAATACGCACTATATCAAATATAGAAAACCTAATATTGTAATAAGCTCGGTAGAATAATGTTCCGAATGTTTTAAAAATATCTTTGTATTATTTCTGTAAAACATGCCATTTAGGGAATGTCTTTGAATTTATCGTGCAATCCACAACATTAACACACGGCGACTTTATCTTTTTTCGGATATATGTGTTTTATGTGTATTGTCGTTTGTTCAGTTTACTCGAACATCATTTGAAGACAAGTGCAAATGAAACGCGCGATTTCATTGGTTGAATTTAGTTGATTTTTTCGTGAATATTGATTAGATGAAAGGTCGATTTGATGTGACCTCTAAGACAGTGTTGTCAGATCCTATTGCGGAGAGTATCAACGCGTAATTAGGATTCGATTTTAATGAGATTGTGAATTGTATCAATGTAAATCAGTCATATTTAGAATGGTACAACACATCACATCGTGGTCGATATTTTTATGACTTAGTCTCAAACGGTAGTCGCAGGGAATCATAATACACTGAACAAAATTTCTAATTACTCACTTTTGTATCTTAACTAATTTTCTTATTTTAAATATATTTTAGAAAAGATATGTGATAAGTATTTTGTTTTGACCCATAGTTTGTAAAACATTTATTTTTTATTTAAATTGTTACATCTTTTGAGAGTTACCCTCCCTTTATATGAAAACATAAAATGTGCTGGTAAAACACATAACATGAGTCAAAGATCGCTTAAAGATATAAAATTCTTAAAATTGGTAGGAAATAATAGAAAAAAACATAAAGATTTGACCCATTATCGCAGATTCTCCGTCTATAAAAAAATGAAATATGGATAATCTAAAATTACCTCCCTTTAAATTGAATATTGTTTGAAATTCAAGTAACTGTAATTCAGCGTTAACACTAAATATTTCGAAAAATTCTTTTGCAAACGCATTTGTAGTGGTAATGATAGTAAAACATGATAACAAAATAATTTTGACTGGCATATTTTAGAATTAGGAACATCGAAAGCTTCACTAATTCGAAGTACTTAAAAAAATCCTATATACCCAGTTGTATAAGTGTTATAACTTATTTCTAAGAAAACACATTGACTTAAAAGTTTTAAAATATGTTCATGCAATCAGAGCAGACGATTTTCACTCGTTATTTTGCAGTTTAACCGCATCTCTAATCAAGCTCAAAATACACAAAACAGTGAGGACATTATTGACATATTCTTAGGTAAATACTAAGCAATTTGGTTTAGTGTAGTGCCCAGACAAATATTATAGATAGATAGATAGATATTTTATTCAAACATAAGGCATTACGCCAAACAGTTCACATGCAAATAGTACATACATATAAACATGTATATGAAATACACACAATCTTTTGCAGTTAATGACAATTTGTATAATTTCATAGGTGAGTTTCAAGATCATCTGTATATGTTATTAGTTAAAAAGTATTTGACAACTATTAAGTATATAAGTGTTTAATATATATTTTTAAATTAATATTCCTAAGTACTGATCAGAGCACATTTATATCTGTTGACAAAAATGGAGAAAAGTGATATTTATTTATTTATACTGAACGTACTTGATCTTTGAAATAATTGGAACAACCAGTATCTAAGCTAAACACAACTACATTCCTGCATATATTAATGCTTAAGTTTCTCTTTTCATATTCTGCCTTAGACTGAATTAAATACCACCATGGTATTTCAAGATTTAAGTAAAACATATAACAGTGTATTGTTGACACAATACCGAGCCTAATGATCCCAGTGTTTTAATCAGTTGCATTACCATGCAACGTGGACGAAAGCTGAACACATAACTCTCGATAAAGAACAACTAAAACCAATATCCCAGGGTACCTTCGAATAACGAATGTGTGCAGACGAAGAAAATAATTAGTGTCTGTGTTTTCTTTTGCTTTTAGTAACTGATGTATATCGCCCAACCGATCATCCATCTATCGATAATTAGATCCAAAAAGACTCACGACCTTTCCCTTTCTTTTTTTTAGATCTTGCGTATACATTTATCCACCCCATGAGAGATATATCTTCTTGCGTTTTGTTAGATCATGATTGTTTTCATTTTTCTTTCACAGAAAATGTAATGAAGAAACCAGCCGCTTTGTAAAATGTATCTACCTCTATGATTTTATTTTTATATCGATTTTTTTCTCATAATAACTATTAGGTCTATCAGGTGCCCATAATGCGAAGGTACTGAACGATCCTTATGCAAACACAGATTGATTAATAGTGTGTTTGTTGCAATAAAGGTTTATTAGTGCAATAAAATCTAAAGGGCTAATAAAAGGGTTCAGAACTAGAATTTCTAACACAAACATAATAAAACGTACCGAAAACAATTTGAAAACGATCTCTGCCCCATGCAGAATATATTTGTCTCGGCGCTGGAACAGTGAAATTTATTGGAAATTCCACTCAGTGATACCAAAATCATGTTTTGTGGAAACTCCACAACGTATCAATGATATTCTTATGGTAGTAGAAGCGACGCTTGCGCATGCATGAACTGTTATACAGTTTTAATGCGAACAAACTTGTTGGACTATTGGATTTTAGAGAGAAGCTTTCTTTGTAAAAAAAAAACTGCTTGTTCACACATGCATCTGTCTTCAATTGTTCAGTGATAACGCGTGTAAGCCGAAATGAGACAACTTTTGGTAACTGCTTCAGCAATTTTGATGTATCAGTGTTTAATTATTCACAGCCTGGAAAATGACACTGAAACTGAAAATGTGATAGAAAGCGTGGAACATGTTATAAAACATTTTGAAAATGTAAGTGAGATTATTAAAAATCAAAACAAAAGTGATGAAAATGTAACTGAAAGTATGCCTGTTCTAAATAACAGAGACGAAGATGTTACATTAATGAAGGACAACAACCTATTAAGAAAACGAGGTATGTTCCCTAATATATTCATTCTTAATAACATGATGACTGTTATATGCACATTGATTTTGTTTTAAACAAAAAATTCTAGCGAATATTCAGTTGTGTAAAAACGTATATTACATTTCATGAACATAAAAAATAAAACAAACTCTGTTACTTGTATCTCTTGTTTGGGTTTGCTGCTTTAATAAAATTCCCCTTTAAGTAGACTGGCGGTCAAAGAAAAAGTACCCGTATATTATTGCTTAAGTAGTACAAAAATCTGTCCGGTCACCGTACAATCAACAAGGAAAGCATAGTGGCGAACTGTAAATGGGTTAAACATGCAGTTCATCAAATAGAAACACCACATGGACGGTGGATGCCACCATATAAGCTGAGATAACACTGCATTATTTAAATACGTTTACGTATAAACTACATACATTTTCATGCTATACGAGTACATACATTTTCATGCTATACCTAGCCCAAATTAAGTATAATTATTATTTTTTTTTTATTATTCTTTTATTTTTTTATTTTTTTTTTTCTAAAGTATCCATTACATATACAAACAGAGTACATACATCTTATTTTACATATTGATACCAATTACATATATACTAAAAAAAAAAGTGTCGTACTCGTTAATCAGCTCATGCATTTTATTTTATTTTGTTAAAGGGACACATGGCGAACTTGAGTTACATTCAAACATTAAAATAAGTATATCGGTTATTAGTCCTGCCTCATTTTGACCTTAGAAATCAAAAAAAAACTTTAGATTTCTAAATTTTCAAGTATACAACTAATGCATTATTATCAAAATTTAGTAATATGTAAAATCAATTTGCACGTACCTTTAATTAGTTAAACACTTAACTTTAATGACTGAAAGTATGTAAGTCATATTGAAGACCAACAGGACGCTGTGACTTTTAAACTAGTTAAGATTGCCAAGTGACCCCTTAAAATTAACTCAGCATCTTAATCTTTAATATTTTGAATAAAACTATAGGAAGGTAAAACATATTATTTAGCAAAATAGATTACTGTAGAGCAAACAAGGTGGTGCGCCATCATGTGGGTTATTTTTTTGACATATGTCAGTATATTTAAATGTACTATTATATATCTCATATACACATATATACATACACATCTACACATACACACACATTTAGGTATGTAAAAGTTATAAATTCAAATATTCACCACTATGTAATGTATAGACACGTATCCATATATTCTCAAATATTCACATTTTACATTATGTTTAAATATTCTACCCATTATCTGTATACATGCATCATTAATATATTCTCAAGTGTATACAACTTTGCAGATATACACGCATACGTACACACATATCTCATTTTCTACACACTCACTGTATGTATTGTTTTGTTAAATGATCCAGCTATTGAGATAATAAACCCTTCAGAATATGCATGGATTACTTTTGTTTCCGGCGGGGGAGGGGTGGTGGGAAACAAGTATACAAAACATTTTCTGGAGCATATATATAACGACAGGAAAAAATTACAAACTTAAAAAAATGGCCGAGAAGTAGATAACGGTGTTTTACTATGATGATCGTTATGATGCCCCTGAACATTGACATGCTTGATAAACGTCTATATATATATATATATGTTATTGTCCTATTTTACCAATGTTTATATATGGACTCCACATGGCTTCACATTGTTTTACTTTTAGATGTTTATATGCTATCCACTTTTCCACCTTGTATCAATATATAGTGTGTTTTGTTTTAAAGATCTCTAGTAATGGGTTTTGCTTTTGCATCTTTTGCTTATATATAAAAAGTTTGGCTTGCATGGTAATTTTGCTCAAAGTGATATCATATTTATTCCAAATAAGATATCTGTTACTTCCCAGATTGTCAAAGTTATATTACATTTATTTCTAATGTATTCTGCAAGATATGACCAAAACTGTTTTACAAATTCACAATTCCAAAACAAGTGATGTATGGTTTCAGATAAAATATTGCAAAAGCTGCACATACTATTATCTAGAATGTTCATTTTTGTTAGTAAATAGTTAGTTCCCAGAATTCTATGGTTGATTCTATGTTGAAGCCAAAGTATTTTTGGACTTTAGGTAGACGTCCTCAACTCGAGTACACGCTCTAGAAAAACGAATAAGTTGAGACACATAGACCCCATAAGAAGTTGCTCGGGGAACATCCCCTTCTAAACGGGGATACTTAACAATATCAAAATCAAAATCATCTCTCTTGCCATATATTTTGCTAATTATTTCACCATTTTCAATGGAGAGGTGTAAATTGAGAAAAGAAGCGTTAGTATCAGAAATATTAGCTTTGTTAAGTTCAAGTTTTTTAGGGTATATATTATTAACCATAGTAGAAAAGAAAGGGTTGTCAATGTTCAATATGTCATCCAGATACCGAGAGGTGTCATTAAAGGCTTCAATAACATCTGCCTGGGTATCTGGTGAAAGACTCAAAAGAAATCTCTTTCATAGCAATAAAAACAAATCTGCGACAAAGGGTGCACAGTTCGTACCCATAGAGATACCAACAATTTGTCTATAAACGGTCGTACCATACATGACGAAAATATTGTCTAATAGGAAGATGAAGGCTTCACAAACTTCTTGGCAAGTCCACATAGTGTAATTGTCTAAACTGCCTTTAATAAAAAACGTTTTAATATTATTACAGGCCAAAAATGTAGTATTTTCCCTATCGAATGTGTTTTGCATTAGAGCAACAAGCTTGTCTTTGATAAGGTGATGAGGTAAGGTTGTATATAGTGTAGAGAAGTCATAAGTGCTTATACACTCAACAAAATTCCTAATCGGTCACCTAAGTTTTATGAAATTATTACCTTTTACACAAGATTTGTATTCATGTAAAATTAATCATATCCTCGTTCAATGTTTGATATACATTAACTGAACATTTGGTAAAGATATCTTAATTATCTTTGAAGAAACAATGCTTTATATTATAACACCCTCGATCCACAAAGTCACAGACTTTTGCATTGAATTGTAAGGGGAATGACATGGCTTAAGTCACAGTCAAGTGTTTTAAAAAACAATATGGTAACAAAGAAATGGCAAACTTAAATAAATGACCTATAAAATCATTTCATTAGACATATAACGTGCATGTGATGAGTTCCTTTCCGCGACTCTTGGTCTGAGAGTGCATGTTAAATCTTCAAATTTCAATAACGAGCACTCTTCTATGGGATTTCCATTGTAAGCCTGACATTTTGTATTTTTTGATTTTGAGGTTTCGTGACTTTAACGCATTCTAATTTCACTGGTAGTTAGATGAATTTTCTGAAACTTTCAGGAAGTTTTCCTAAATAACTATGTTATTCAAAACAAGTAAAACCGAGAGGAAGATATTCCAAAAAAAGAAAATATTTTGTAAAATTGAGGTGACCGATTAGGAATTTTGTTGAGTGTAGATGAAACTTGGCGTTTATTGCAAATTGTATCAAGAACTTCTCCTGAATTAACATTCATACCAGAGTTTTCATAAGTTTTAGCTCACTATTGTTTAACGTGATCTTTAACGACAGTAAGACAAGAAGTTAAAAGTTTGGAGATGTTTGTGGTGGTGCAGGCACTAGAATTCGAAATAAAGCGGGCCTTATACGGATGTTTACATGCCATTTAGTGCATTTCGTTGAATTTATCGTGCAATCCACAGCATTAACACACGGCGACTTTATCGTTTTTCGGATATATGTGTTTTAGGTGGATTTTCGTTTGTTCAGTTCACTCCAACACCATCTGAAGACAAGTGCTTATGAAACACGCGATTTCATTGGTTGAATTGGGTTGATCTTCTCATGAATATTGATTAGATGAAAGGTCGATCTGACGAGACCTCCACCTGTCAGATCCTATTGAGGAGAGTATCAAAGCGTAATTAGGATTTGATTTTAATTTAATTTTGAATTGTATCAATGTAAGTCAGTCTTTCAGAAAAAGTATGCAATATTTAGAATGGTATAAAACATCGCATCGTGGTCGATATATTTCTGACTAAGTCTCGAACGGTAGTAGCAGGGAATCATAACAGTGCTTAGACAAATATTATATATTGATGGTACTTAATCTTTGAAATAATTATCTAAACTAAACCCAACTACATTGCTGCATATAGTAATGCATTATATTAAGTTTCTCTTTTCATATTCTCCTCTAGGCTGAATTAAATACCACCATGACGTTTCAAGATTACAGTAAAGCATATAACAGTGTCTTGTTGACACAATACCGAACATTATCATCCCATTGTTTTAATCAGTTGCGTTAACATGCATGCACGAAAGGTGAAAAGATTACTCTCGATAAGGGTATAGATGTTTCAAAGATGAATAGTAATAAAGCAAGTTCATTTAAAAATAGAATAGGTTGCTCAGGTTATAATGGATAAAATCTGCTTAGTGTGACGATAGCATATAGATAGATCTCAATAAGAAGACGTAAATGCTTCTGGACAATGCAGTGGTGTAGAGGTAAGATACAAGCAAGGCTACTAAGACAACACCTCATGTTTTACATAATGTTTACTTTATAACTGTTACTCCATTCTCTTCACTTTTTTTTCTTTCATATATGCTTTATATTTTATTTTTCTCTATTTTCGAAACAATAACAATTATAGTGATTACTAATACCTTTCGCTAGCAGTATCTGTCTGCTGGTCACTGTACGTGACATCTTCAAACCTGTTAGCAAATGTTGTGTGTGGGTGTGTGTAAGGTCTTGAACTGTATCTTACATTTACAAACACGAGGAGTCCCGTGCAAATATGGATTGTGACAAGGAAATACATTTTTTAATATGTATACTAGTTAGTGCCAAAATATGTCTATTTCTTTTCACAATAAATAATGTCTTTAAAAACATTTGAATTAATATAAACCGTACTTGTTTTTTTAAAAATAAAATGGAAAGAAAATAGAAATAAACTCGAACAACTCGAACGCGTGTTCCTATTCATCAAAAAATCACTTGGAAGTCTGTTATCGCACCGACTATCCAACTATACACGAATCCATGTTTAGATTAATTCTATAACGTAAACACACATAGCTGCCCTACCTATATTACAATGGAATTATCGAAGTTTGTTTACAGCGGTTCTCACTTATCTTTGAACCATCTGTACCTTGGAATAACGAATGTGTGAAGACGAAGAAAATAATTGATGTCTGTGTTTTCTTTTGCTTTCATTAACTGATTTATATAATGTACCCCTATCGCCCAGCCGGTCATCCATCTATCGATAATTAGATCCAAAAAGACTCACGACATTTCCTTTACTTTTTTTAGATGATGCAAACACATTTATCCACCCAATGAGAGATATATCTTCTCGTGTTTTGTTAGGTCATGATTGTTTTCATTTTTCTTTCACAAAAAATGTAATGAAGAAACCAGCCGCTTTGTAAAATTTATATACCTCTATGATTTTATTTTTATATCGACTTTTTTCTCATAATTGCTATTAGGTCTATCAGGTGCCCATAATGCGAAGGTATTTAACAATCCTTATTCAAACACAGATTGATTAATAGTGTGTTTGTTGCAATAAAGGTTTATTAGTGCAATAAAATCTAAAGGGCTAATAAAACGGTTCAGAACTCGGATTTCTAACACAAAAATAATGAAACATACGGAAAACTATTTTAAAACGATATCTGCCCCTGCAGAATATATTTGTCACGCCGCTGGAACAGTGAAATTTATTGGAAATTCCGCTCAGTGATACCAAAATCATGTTTTGTGGGAACTCCACAACATATCAGTGATATTCTTATGGTAGTAGAAGCGACGCTTGCGCATGCAGGAACTGTTATACAGTGTTAATGCGAACAAACTTGTTGGACTATTGGATTTTAGAGAGAAGCTTTCTTTGTATAAAAGCAACCGCTTGTTCACACATGCATCTGTCTTCAATTGTTCAGTGATAACGCGTGTAAGTCGAAATGAGACAACTTTTGGTAACTGCTTCAGCAATTTTGATGTATCAGTGTTTAATTATTCACAGCCTGGAAAATGACACTGAAAGTGAAAATGTGATAGAAAGCGTGGAACATGTTATAAAACATTTTGAAAATGTAAGTGAGATTATTAAAAATCAAAACAAAAGTGATGAAAATGTAACTGAAAGTATGCCTGTTCTAAATAACAGAGACGAAGATGTTACATTAATGAAGAACAACAACCTATTAAGAAAACGAGGTATGTTCCCTAATATATTCATTCTTAATAACATGATAACTGTTATATGTACATTGATTTTGTTTTAAACAAAATATTTTAGCGAATATTCAGTTGTGTAAAAACGTATATTGCATTTCATGAACATAAAAAATAAAATAATAAAACAAACTCTGTTACTTGTATCTCTTGTTTGGGGTTTGCTGCTTTCATAAAATTCCTTTTTAAGTATACTGGCGGTCAAAGAAAAAGTACCCGTATATTATTGCTTAAGTAGTTTAAAATGAAAATTGTATATTTTGAAATTTAAGGACATTAATTAACAAATACAAACACTGATTGTCTCAGAATTCATAAAAGTGATGTATAGTGTTCAATTAAAGTTACATAGGTGGAAAGCAACAGTCACACATTTTAATACCGGGTATGGCCAACCGTTTTACCGTTCCAAGGAAATCGTCCCGATGTCATGTTAATCCAGCAAGAAAACGTCACGTGTAACTCTAGATAAGTGTGGCTTGGTGTTATCTTGTTGAAATAACGTAAACTTGGGATGATTTTCTTAGAACAGTAAAATGGTTGGCCATATCCGGTATAAAAATGTGTGACTTTTGTTTTCTACCCATGCGACTCACTGCATGCTTGGTGGTGGACCCATTTACAGTTCGCCACTATGCTTTCCTCTTTAACTGTGCGATGACGCGACATGCTGTGGACCCTATGATGACGTCTACCTAAAGCCCAAAAGTGACGATTATGTTTGTCTGCAATCTTCTCTTGTCGTGCCCTCAATGGTTTGTTCTCGTGTTAGCTCTGGCTTCTGCCAATCAATGAGTACCTTCTTTGTGGCTTTCTGGGCTATTGCATTTTTGTGTTTATATATACACGAGCATCTTTGTGCTACTTTTCCTGTTCGAATTTTATATCTATATTTAATTGAACACCATACACCATGTTTAGGAATTTTGAGACAATCGGTGTTTGCATTTGTTAATTAATATCCTTCAATTTAAAACATTGAGTTATTTTTATAAATTACTTTAGTAATAAAATTGTATGGAAGTTACACCCATATAATCTACTGGTGCTCTTTCATTGACCGTCACTATATTTATTGAGTAGACCATTATGTTTTGTTTAACATTTTACGGCGCCGCAAGAGTAGTAGGAGGAGAAAAATAAATCGAAACGCAATTCATTTGTTTTCGAAGTAAAGGAAAATAGAATGACATTTTTTATTTCAAATCTAGTAGGAAGTAAAATAAAAACTATCAAATTCCAAACGGAAAAAATAAAATACGGTGTTTCGTTTTATCGTAAGTTTTTTTGGTAGAACGAATAAATCCGAAAAAATGTCTTATTACTTAATGTTGTCATTTCACATTATTCAGTATTGCAAATCGGTAACATACACCATCTTTGAAACCTTATGTAATAGTAAACCTAATGTTAAACCTAGCGTTATTATTAAATAATACGTATATAAATTATATATCATTAGAACTGGCATTTTTAGTGGTAAATAAAACTAAATAATTTTTTGATGGGTTTTTACCTATGTAAATTCCTTGTTGGTGGGACAGCAGAAAATTAAGAAATTTCAAATAACTTCAGTAATCCTTCATACTTTCAGGGTGTCTTAATTTACTAATATCCAACAATTTAAAACCATTTTTGAAAAGGTTTGTCAGTACATAATTCTGATGTTGCCAAATACAATAATTGGACACCAGTTATTTAAAGAGTTTGCTAAGATAATATTTTAAATGTGTCATCTAATATAGAAAATGCCTAGTTTGTATGAGCATATATGTCTGGCTGATACGAATGACATGTGATGCTGCCTAGAACCTGGTTTAGATCCAGCGGCCTTTGTGCAACATACCGTTCCAGTGCGGTAGCTTTATTGTCAACCTGTTTATATATCTGATGTTACATACCCTGTCTCTTATTTATTCTTGTACGTTTTGTTTGCTTTGATGCATGTTTTTGAATGACTGCGGTCTTTAAATGCTACATCGTTATTGTATCTATGTTGTACTCGTTATGGCAAGCAGATTTGTCAGATGAATGAAAAACACTTTCATAAATGGTTTATGGTTTGTTTGCAAAATATTCTATATATTTCTTACTGCATGTTGCTTGAATGATTAATAAACTTGAAACGAATGTAACAAGAGATTTAATGCTTTTGCCACATGAAAAAGCTATTTGCTATATTTTACCCTGGGGATTTCTTGTGCAAAAATGTCTAGGGTTTTCCATTATTTCTGTAAAATGATTCTTGAGGCGCAGATTGCTTAATAATGTCTTTATACATATATATATATACAGTAATTTCAACCAGGATGCGGTAAGTGTAGGTTTTTCTTGTCAATGAAAATAATAATGCGAAAAACAACAACGAAAACACTATATTTCGTAAGCGCAACGTTTCTATGGAGAAGATATATGTATTGTATATATATATATATACAAACTATAGCACTGTAGAAATGTTTTTTCCCATCTATTAATTTATTCTAACATTTTCGTATCCCTTCGGGGATCCAGTGCTTTCAGAAATTTATTTTGTAGATGTATGTACAAATCTATAACCTATGACGATATTATTCTTACTTAAGAAAGTATATCCCACTGGGAAAAACGATGTCCGAGGAGAAATCGTTTAAACAAAACATAAACGATGGCGGACAACGACCGCTTAATAACTCTCTTTGAACATTCGAGGTGTGCTAAAAATTAATGACACAGTACTCGGAAAGGATCCAATAAGTTAAGCATGGGTCACATATTTCAGTGCAATAACTGATATTTTACAATTAATTGTGTATGCACATTTGTCTTGTAACATCTTTACACAATCACTTCTGCCAGCACAAACACAATACAATTTGATTTCATTGACCATGTAATGTTATGTAAAAGGACAAGGTATGATAAGGGGGTATTTTGGCCCCCAATATATTCAAAATGCAAAAAAATAATATTTACATATAAGCTGTTGTGCAAATTGAAGTAAATTGATCAAATTCTATCTTCAAAATATATTTTTATTTATTTTATTTATCTTGAAGAATTAATAGGGTCTCAAAAAACGGAATTTTTGGTATCAAGTACCTGTTTCAACAAAAAATCAGCTGTACTCGAGGGTGCGCTCTGTATTTCCAAGACCAAAAACGGATCGAAAACTGCTGAAAATAAACAAAAGTGTCATTTTTTGAAAGAAACTGCCTTGTTTCTGAGGCTCTAAAACTCATTTAGAGCCTTCAAACGTACTTGTAATGAGTTTTAATATTGATTCAGTTCATTTGTAGCTAAACTAGATATTCAAAACTTGTGCATTAAAACGTTCAATATCGGGGGCCAATTTTGTCCCTTATCATACCTAGTCCTTCATTTCCATTTGCCTTGTGCATTGCCATTATTCCAGTCCTTTCGTGAAATCAAACATAGGACATTGATCAATATACAGGACGATAATGGTTTTGATTGGAGATACAGATATGTTTCCCCCAATCTATGTATACCCAATCTGGTGATTGGCAGGAACAAGATGAAATTATTGAGCGATGGTATTCTGAAGGACTAACCGATGAGACGCGTGGGTTATGACACATGATATTTAGTTGAAGTAATGTTTTGCTTTTCCCCATGGAAGAAAAGCTTTTAGACAATTCACAATATATAAAACTGTTGTGTAAATGACTTGTAATTAAAAAGTATGTCGCCATTGGCATGAGATGGTTACTTTTAGTCACCAAAAAATAAAAAAATAAAATATATATTTGAAAATGAGACTTTTCAGTTTGTTTATAATTTAAATTGTTACCAAGGAAACAGATTGAGTTATAAATACAATATTAATTTTGCAAGTGACAAACTATCTAATTTGTGTATTCGACGAAGAAATCATAAGTGCACCTGTTAGTATTATGAATGAACCACATCCTTCGGATATGTACAACTTACTAGTTAGTTAGAAAATTTACGGGATGCTGTGAGTCTTAAAAGACAAGATTGCCGTGTGCCCCTTTAAACTGTTCAATGTATCTTCATATAATTTTGTATGCTACACAGTTCAACCTAGTGGACTTGGGATGCATATAGCTTACTAAATATAGGACATTGATCAATATACAGGACGATAATGGTTTTGATTGGAGATACAGATATATAGAAGAGAGGCCAGATAAGTTTTGTATTCAAAAGCTAACTTATGAACATATATTTCTTCATTAAAGTAAATTACAAAGTGGTGTTAAGCTTTTCTTACCCTCAATATAGCAATGCTATACAAATAAAAAACTAAGAGCGGGCCTCAATTTATATACCTGAGTTGATCAGCCATGAAGCGTGCTGGCTATAAATATTCAAGCTTCGCATGTTTTTTAATAACCAATTAGCTGTGGGAAATGTGTCTTTAACCGAAATAAGGCATTTAATACAAGCACAGATTACGAGGATAAATAGAAGCAAAGTTTGGACACCACAACAAACTTAAAAGGGTTGACAACAGGGGCACCGGGTCGGAACGGTCAGTGTCAAAAAGGCCACCATCTGTGGTGTTTAAATCAGGTTCTAGTGTGCACCAAACCTCACTCTTATCCTATAAACATAACAATTAACAGTGTAAATAAAGGACATTGTAAAGAAAGGACAGTGTAAATAAATAAAGGACAGTGTTAATAAATGACCGTGTAAATAAAGGACAGTATATATAAAGGACAGTGTAAATAAATAAAGGACAGTGTTAATAAATGACCGTGTAAATAAAGGACAGTGTATATAAAGGACAGTGTAAATAAAGGACAGTGTAAATAAAGGACAGTGTATATAAAGGACAGTGTAAATAAAGGACAGTGTAAATAAAGGACAGTGTAAATAAAGAACAGGTGTAACTAAAGGACAGTGTAAATAAAGGACAATGTAAATAAAGGATAGTGTAAATAAAGGACAGTGTAAATAAAGGACAGTGTAAATAACGAAATGTTCGACAGTCTATATCATCTTATATACTAAGCACCATTAGTTGTCGATATAAGTATACACGCAGATGATACAATATAGAAAAGTAATTACTCATTGACATGAGAATAAGTCGTTAGGAGCAAGACCAGACACGATTGAAGGCAAACATTAAACGATAACGTCCTTTCCGGTAGACACAATCTGTCGGGTCATCGTTGTGCAGCAATGCAATATAACGATGAAAATGCATGAGAGTTGGCGTTACCACATGATCACATTAAGTAACACCGCTTCCACAATACTGTTCAAAAGCCAAACTTGTTCAACATATGAAAACTATTGATCAAAGGTCTAGAGTGAAATGAAATTCACAAATTACAACCGATAAAAAATCTCAGTATTGCATTTCCAACTTTGGTTTAGTACGTTTAATAGTATTACATGTTTCTAACATATACAACAACACACGACGTTGCAATTGTGTCCGGGTGTTTTACATGACGTGGTCCCGCCTTAATTCCATTAAGCAATGGGAAAGCGTATAAGTGATATTTCGACAATAAAACACGTTTAAAAACATTTTTTTACTGAAAAAAATGTTATAACCCGTTTAAAAGTACCGATTAAATGTTTTAATTTTACAATATGCAAACCTGTTAAGCCGAAATTAAGGTTTTATTTCATACACCAGCCAACCCCGTTTTCGCTTTTTGGAGAAGGGGATGAATGGGGTATGAAAGTTAATACTCGGACTACATAACAGGTTAATATCTTCTCGAACTATCATCGAGGAATTATGAAACGATCCTCAATCATTCACTGTCATGGCGCACCCTTTCTTGGAAATATGATAAAATCATAATAGTTAAAGCACATTCAAAGAGAAAAAAGTAATTTGGGATAAAATATCCGAGCTATATGCCGCCCCACATTCGTTTCAGGTCATGTTTTAACCATAATCAGAGCAGTGAAGACTATTGCTTCACGTCTCACAACACAGTTAATTTTACATAGCTCTGCATATGTAGCAGCACCCCTCTGGACCACTGTAGAACTTAATGAATTTTCTTTAAAATATTTTCTTTGTGAAACTTGATGTCTGTTGCACGAAATATCCAACAAAAAACACGGGGTTGACCAATTTGCTTTTTTTTAATATCAATAGTTTGAAGAGACCCTCTTGAATTTGTCCATTTCACTGACATTTTCAAATGTATCACTACCCAGTATTAGATTCTCAGATCTGGGTTCAGAAACATTCAGGCATATCCTAACCTGTATGAAATCATGAACTTGTCCCATTCTTGTCACCTGCAATAAAAAAAGAGAAAATATTTGCACATTTTAAGAAATAAGCAAGAACCGAATAACACAGATCTTTTTTTTAAGCTCCAGAAAGTTCCTACCGTGACTGGCAAGGGAAATAACTGTTTAGTGAGACCTTCAGCTATGTAAAATTCGCCAGTAAGATGATTGATATGAAGTGGATAAATTGTTTGTAATAGATAGAGTATGGTCTTAACGAGTTACTTGATTTAAACATCGAGATGGGCGTAGCCCTTCGAGGTGTTTAAATCAACCAACGAGATGAGACCATACTATTTTGTAGCATGTCCATTTCAGCTATCTGCCATTCTCTAACTTCCAGTAACTGGTAGTTAGAGTACACCATTTATTCTGCCTGTTGTTATTTTCTATTAAACGATTTTGCAAATACAAAGGGAATTTCAGTGACCATACTTTAAGACATTTATAGTCGCTTTTATTGATTGATATAAATGTTGTTCAGGAGAAAAAGTAATGTAGCAATTGTAATTACTTTTCCAAAACAAGCGGAAAGTCTATAGTGTTAGAAAAAGAATAAAAGAAAATATATTAAAGAAACAACAACAAAAAAACAATCTTCTTATTGAATTGGAGGTCTAGAGAGAACAAAACAAGATACATGGTATTGTGGATGTTTGATTTCCCCTTGGAAGCAACAAACACAAACAAGAGAGAAAACTAACAGACTCGGTTTTATAGAGTCTGTTCATGTTCACTAGTGATTCATGTTCATGTTCACTACTGATTTGTAGGCGACGCGACATTTTACAGTCGCCACATAGTACTAGTTTGAGTGTATTTCACCTTGCCGTGTATCCATATAACTAGCATATATAGAAATAAGTCACGGTGATGGCAGGGCTTTTCGATGACTACATATTCGTATTAAGTTTGGAACCCTTTCTTTATTGTTGGCAAATTCCATAGGCCTTTTGCTTTTATCAATGCTTCACATTTAATGTTTTGTATAGCCTCATTTTATTGAATTCATTATTTCAATTAATTATTTGACAATATATCCACGATAGAACCTCCATATTGAGATCATTTCTTTGGTTGTAACTTCACTGTCTTGCAGAAAAGTAGATCTAAAAGTCGAACAGAAAATGATGTACCATTCAAGGACCACAGTGAAATAAAAACATGCATTGAAACAAACAACAGTTACCATGGCAAGAAAAGGCCGCAAGGGGTTATTTCGTACCTTAGTAAAAACATTAATTAAGATCTAACACTAACTGTGTTGATAGTCTGGAGTAAATAACTCACTCTACAATACGAACTGGATAAATTGTTTTATATACAATAAAGGAGAGCTTAAACTACATGCCGTTTAGAAAATTGAAAACCTAATTGACTTAAAGAGAAGCATTTGTTTCAGTTGGTAGTTGCATTTTACACAAGGCTTAATACAGTGGGTTTAGACATCATTTAAGTAACAGGTTTTAAGAACGTTTTTATGTGATTATGAAAATCTGAACGACAATAATTGAAACCTTTAATTTGTTTATCTCGCGAAGTTTTTGGTTTGCCTGTAATTTGAATTCCTTATAAATGTTCAAGTTTATAAAATAATGGATATGAACAGTCGATTATGAAATGATCTGATAAGTACACTAGAAAAAGGCTATATATTGCAGGGAAATTGGAATCGGCCATAGCAATTTACACCTAGTTTCCTTACAAATAATTAAAACAGAAGCTGTTTAGTTGAGATACATACATTATGCATTCTTTGACATTTTTATCTTAGTTTTCAAATGTATGACACATTTTTTATTTCTAAAGTTTAACACTGAAGAAATAATTAGACGTAACCATGGTAACACAGCTCTCTTTTTAGCAAGTTTTCAAACAGGAAGCGCTTATAGCATTTTCGTTATAGATGCGGAGTAAGAAGGATATAAAACTAGGAAGGACGATAATGGAACAAAAGCAGTAAGCCTTTTAGTAAGAGTATGATAGTGGACCTTTGGAAACGGCCGAACACGATAAATACGAAATATTGCAGTCTCGGTCTGTTCATGAACGGTAGTGAAATATGCTTGCTACCGTTCACCTCCCCTAGCCCCGGGTTTAGTAGAACTTAATATTCATAAAATCAATAGTACAAAATTAGAAAGCCTTGTTTATTACATCATTATTCGTACAGGTATCCAAATAACTGCAAGTCATACAAATTTAACCGTTGTATGCAACACAAATATTTTCTTCTATTACAATTAAAGTACAAGATATGACATCACAAACATAAAGGGGTTGACAATAGGGCTACGCGCCTTTGAACGGTCAGTTGCAAAAAAGGTCTCTGGGGGTTTCATTACTTTCTTATAAAAAAACAAAGGCATAGATAGCCGCAAAGTAAGTACTCAATGACTTGGAAGAAGCCAGAGCAACAAGAGAACAAACAGTTAAACGTACAAGACAATATTCAAGACAAACATCAAACGCTACCGTCCTTTGAGGATTTAGGTAGACGTCATCATAAACCAAGATGTTGAATCCATGCACCTGCACATGTCTAAAAGCAAAATATGGAATAACAATAAGAAAAAATATCAATCACAAAAAAGTTGTGCCTTATTTTTGAGGTTTAAATCGTGGTTTATGATGTTCAAAGAGGAAAACGATTTTGTATTGCTGTTCTAGATTTAAACCTAGATTTATTTGTATAATATAAAGTATATTATCTAAAAATGAAATACAAGAATTGGTCAAAATAAAATATAAAGCCAGGCTTCACTTAACCCCCACAAATAAATGTTAGAATTCAAAGCGTCATGTATGCCATATTAATATCGAAGAAAATATTGTCAAATTTAAAGTACCCAAAATTGCCAATAAACCCTCACATGACTTGTGCGTTTGAGTTGGAAAATAATTTAAGACGATCATATTTATTTTAATAGTTCATTAAGTGTAGATAACGTTGAGTAACTCTAGTACTGCAACTCGGGGATTGATGCTTCGCACCGTTAACATTATGCCTTACTATCATTAATTCTAACTAAGCCATTTCTTCGTATATGGTTTCTGTGTTTGTCTATGGTTAACAGACTGTGAATCATATAGTCGACGATAAGCATGCATTACCACTACAATTCCTAGTGAACCGGTCTAAAAAACGTGAATGGTAAAATCACGTATTTTTAATGTTGAAATCACTTGCTGAAATGACGTTTTCATAAAACTGTCTACTGAAATGTAACATGTAGTCATTATTATTTGTATATTAGCGATGAACCATTACTGGGCTCTGTAGCGCAGTTGATTGAGGCGTCGTTTACCGGGGAAGGGAGGGTTCAAGCCTGTTGATTTCCTTTTTTTTTTTTAAATTTTCATTATTATGGTTTTTATTATTGCTAATATTAAGGTAGCAACAGTTCCTTTACATTTTTCACTTTGATAACGCAATCTTATAACAGTGAATAGTTTATATGTGTTCTAATGCACACGCTAACGCACAGGTATCCCTTACATGTGAACAATTGTATTTCTGACATTTCTGATCTTATGTGTACTTCTAGCACGTCGTGTTACAAGGGTGAATTGTCATCAATATGTAAGGTATGTCAAGGTATTTGAACAGAAAGAAGCGAGGCCTCCCACATTGATTCAAACTGCTTGGTAGGATAAAATGCTTGGTAAAAATCGGGAAGAATGTAAGGAAAACGGTCGTGGCGTGTTTATGTCTCCGCGACAACATTTATTGTTTTCAATATTTTTTTATCACCAGTGACTTGATCTATTATTATGTTAGATTTGTGTGTCTCGGCAGCTATTTTATGCTTGCATAAAAGCTTCTTGTTCATTATATAATATGAGTTAGGTGCGTGTGGGTTTATACGGATGAAAACTCTGACAGCAACATGCGATATGATAAATGACATAATCTCTTGTGCATGACCTAAAACTCGGTTTTTATTAAATCTGTTCATGAGAGTTAATATAAAATGCAAAACTTCTCACTCCCAAGAGCATTGGCTTAAACGGTATCCTGACAATTATTACAATAGGACTGTTGGAGAATATAACCTGGCGGGGATGTCTTTGGATGTCTTTGTCTTTGGATGTCTTTGTTTACACTGTCCTGTTGTATTGGTATGCCATAAGGGTAAAAGTGAGAAAAGGTGTACCTGGTTTAAACCCCAGCGGTCTCTTTTGCTACTGAGCGTTCGAAGGTGGTAGCCCTTTTGTCAACCATTTTTATGTTTGTGATGTCAAATCTTGCCTTTTAATCATCTTTGTAATTATTGTTTTGTTTCTGTGCGTGTTTTCTTTGGTCCTTGAAAGCTTCATATCTTGGTCGACTTTTAATTTCTACTTTTATATTAAGATCTGTATACCCAGCTAAACGAAGTTTAGGCGGTATACTGGTTTCACCTTGTCCGTCTGTCCGAGCGTCCGTCCGTCTGTCTGTCTGTCTGTAGACGCAACCTCGTCCGCTACATAACTCCTCTCCCCCTGAAGCAAATCTCATGAAACATCAAGGTTGGACTGCCTATGAGGAGAGGATGAAGCCTTTTGATTTTGAGGTCAGTAGGTCAAAGGTCAAGGTCAGCGTGACCGATAATGAAGAAATTGTCCGCTCAATAAATCTACTGTCCCTGAAGCAAATCTCACGAAACTATACTGATGAACTGCCCCGTTGATTTTGAGGTCAGTAAGTCAAAGGTCAAGGTAACTGAGACCCGATAATGAAAAACATTCTCCGCACCATAACTCCTCTCCGACTGAAGTAAATCTCATGAAACTTCATATGTGAACTTCCTGTGGTGAGAGGATGACCCTCTTGATTTTGAGGTTAGTAGGCCAAAGGTCATGGTCACCGTAACCCGATAATGAAATAAAATTGTGCGCTCCATAACTCCTGCCCCTGAAGCAAATCTCTTAACTGCCTGTGGTAAGAGGATGATCTCTATCGATTCTGAGGTCAGTAAGACAAAGGTCAAGGTCACCGGGACCCGAAAATTAAAAACTTTGTACGCTCCATAACTCCTCTCCACCCTGGAGCAAATCTCATTAAACTTCATAGGTGAAATGTCTGTGGTGAGATGATGACCTCATTGATTTTGGGATCAGTAGGTCAAAGGTCTAGGTCACCGGGACCCGAAAATTAAAAGCCTTGTCCGCTCCATAACTCCTCTCCCCATGAAGCAAATCTCATGAATCTTCATGGGTGAACTGGTAAGAGGATGACCACTATTGATTTTGAGGTCAGTAGGTCAAAGGTTCAGGTCACCAGGACCTGAGAATGAAAAACCTTGTCCACTCCATAACTCCTCTCCCCCTGAAGCAAATCTCATGTGGACTGCCTGTGGTGAGATGATGACTCCTATTGATTTTTAGGTCAGTAGGTCAAGGTCAAGGTTGCCGGGACCTGACAATGAAAATCCTTGTCCGCTGTTTAACTCAACTCCCCATAAAGCAAATATCATGAAACTTCATGGGTAGACTGCCTGTGATGAGAATATGACCGCTATTGGTCAAGGCCACCATAACCAGATCATGAAAATCCTATTCCCCTAAATCTTTACTTAAACGGTAGAGTGCGGAATTGGGGGGTGGGGGTGGGGGTAGGGATTGATTGGGGGGGGGTGTATGGGGTGGGGCTGGGGTGGAGGACTGGTACCGCGGGTATATTTTTCGCCCTTAAAAGGCTACAGCTCTAGTTTACTTTGAGCTTGTTGAACTCGTAATTGATGTTTTTCTAGTCAAAATATCGAAATGCCTACTGTTTTGTGATAGCTCAAGTTTGCAAAGTTTTAACCAGATAGCCAAAATATGTCACACAGTCGAGTTTATAGAAACACAGAGTAAAAGAGAAAGTGTACGGAAACAAGAAGAAGTAATAACAGATGCAATCATATAAAGGCATCCTTCAATTGAGATTCGGAATTATTTTCACTCAGAAAGGTTTATTTGTATCTATTCATGCAAGAGTGGTTGTTATGGTCGTAAACATTCAAGAGAGAGATACACAAGTTGAGGTAAATCTGACGAATCTTCTCAACTGCTTAGATACATCAGGTAAAACCAGAGTCGGGATGCCTCAAATTTCTTACTATTGACATTTTAAATATCGAGTTCTGCTCAACCCGGGGTTAGAGGGCGTGAAGGGTAGCAAGCACTTTTCACTTCCGTTCATGAACAGTCTCAATCAAGCAGAGACTGCAATATTTTTTTATATTTATCGTGTTCGACAATTTCCAAATTTCTCCTTTCTCTTTTTCTTTTCTTTTTTGGTATTTTAGTCGTTCTTTTTCTTTATAACGGAATAATGTACGAGAGAATAATACGCTTTTAATGGAAGAAGTGAATGAATGAAACAACTGTCAAAAAAATTCTGGGTCTATCAAAGCGTCATTCAAACTCGATTGAGTAACCCCCAACAGTTGACGAATGTTGTTTTAGTGGGAGAGTAAACTCGCGAGCATTAAATATAATCCATGCGCTATATGAAGAAAATACTGCAGATGTTAATGGACTGAATTAGTTTAATCATGGAGTTTACTTATGTTACGAGAGATATTTCACCTAGTAAAACTTGAAATTATTGTTTTACTTTTATAGCTTTAGCTAGACCTTTGTCATGGCTTAACGGATGAACACCGCGAATAAACAAAATGGTGTAGGAGCATTCCTCAGTAGAAAAACCCTCGTGTGTTAATCTATAAAAATGAAGCTTCTGTTGAGAAAAACAGTATAAACACGAAAGGCTGCGATTTAGTTATCCTTTTCTATTATTATTTGGCAACATGTTATATACAATATATCATGAATTAATAACATTAGCGTGGACTGTTAGTATATCAAAGGGACAAACATGATATTGTTTTCGATTTCTGTGCAGTATTATGTTTTATCATATACTTCCCTACAAATATGTTGTTTTGAATATACGATACAGCATAGACCTAGCTAGTCATATCAGGCAGGATTTCGTTGCCGAGCAATAAAGCTTTATCACACGCGTGAAATATAGGATGAAAAAATGTCATATCACGGAAATAACCGAATGTTCATCTCGATCCTTTTACCGGAGTGATACGGAAATAACCGATTAGTTACGATTGTATACCATTTATCAAGGGTATTGTTTGTCGTCTGCGTTTCATTAGTTACTTCCATCCTGTTTTCGCGGCAGATTATTATTAACCTCTTATGACAATTCACCTTGATTAGAACATTTCAAATTCAATGGAATTCATTTTCAATAAAAATTCTCCCTGGAAAACAGCGTAGTGAGTGAGCTGAAGTTGAAATTTCGACAAAGCTCAAGTATATGATAAATAGAATAAAACATGTGTATTTTCATATCACACCCTATATCAGGCCTGAGACGCCATATCTCAGGCCTGATATAGGGTGTGATATGAAAATACCCATTTATTATTCTCTATGTATTTTGATTATTTATTTTTAAAACACATAACTCATTTCTATATTGATTCAAACATGTTGCGGGGAAGTGATTTGAGTTTCCAGTAATGTTAAGATTCCTTTGGGAAAGATAATTGTGTTGTTAATATTTATATCAGAGATCAATTTGTAAGCATAGCGTAGATTATTCTGCGAGATAACTAGAGTAAAACATATCACAAATGTAGGGCAGTACTGTATTTCATGTTACTTTATAGACACATGTTGAAGTGTGAAGAAAAAACTACTGTGCTCAATACTGAGTGCATTTGTAACAACCAGAGCTTCATTAAGGTTGAATATTGGTCACCTAAAATATATGCTCTCTTATTGAAACGTATTAAAACATGTATGTTAGTTTGCTTTTAATTCGCTAAATTACATTACATCAATCTAGACGAGATTAAAAAAATAAAATCCGCAACAATTTACCTAATCATTAAAGCTTGCTGATAAAAGCAACACCCGACGTCTGGGTATGTACACATTTGGCTCAGTCATTACATGGTCCCGTCTTAATTCCTTTAAGCGATCGGAAAACTTATAGTAGCAGGATTGTATAACGGATAGTTCGACAATAAAACATGTTTAAATGAAAAAACGCGATAACCTCTTTAATATTTCCTATTAAATGTTTTAATTTTACAAGATGCAAAAGTTTTAAGCCAAATTCAAGGTTTTATTTCATACCCAAGCCAACTCCGTTTTCGCTTTCTGGAGAAGTGGTTGGATGGGGTATGAAAGTTAATTCTCGGACAACGTAATGGTGCATTTTTTCGTTCTTTCCTCTTTTAACGAAAATACAACATGGCAGAAACCATCAGCCCTAAGGAACAGTGAATGTATAAACAAAGTATAATCATTTATAATCATTTAAACAGCGTAAGTTGTGATAGAAAGGGCATGCACGTTACATTTAAATATAAACGGTACACTTATAAAAGTATCATATGTTTATTGTTATAGTTAATGGTTTATTCACATGTTTCGACGTAGTTGTGTAGTTTTTCAACTGCATTCTTTTTACAAAAATAAATAAATCGGTGTATTTAAAGACCAAGCAGACGTTACTATTCTCAAAACCTTGTGTTGATTTACTGCAAGTCCATTTTTATTTTTTTTTAAATATCCTATCAATTGTCCTGGCTCACTCTTACATATGTTCTGAGGGAGAGCTGACAATTTAATTGCATTATTAATGTATTTACGTCTTTTAAATCCATCCTTTAACATCCCATAATCACATTCTGTCAATCGCAGACTTACGGAAAACGAGTTTCTGCTCTAAAATAGATACACCTGTCACATGACCATCAAAAAACCGTAAGAAAAAGGTCTTTTGAAAGATGTTGGTGTCATTTGTAAATAAGTCACTGCTACGGAATTAGTCTAGGAGTCAGTTTTGTCTGATTATTATTTCACGTCCAGGAGAACGAATATGTCCATGGACGTCAATCACTAGACTCAGTTTTGAGTGATAAGTATATTTTATTAGATTTGTATTGGTATATATGCAAGAGTTCTTTCGCGTATTAATATTGCGTGAATTTAGGAGCTCACTATGTATGCGCGAAAGAAGGAATGCATATATCCCCAATATAAATATAATACCCTTTTTATTGCATACGCATACATTAGAACAATAAAATAGGTTGTAACATTAAATCTTCACCAAAATCATTTATTTGAAGCAAACATAGTGTCGCTACATAGGGCAAATTTTCACGATGAAATCAACATTGTTTACATCAACAGAAAATTGCACCAATCAATAACGAGTAAACATTAGACACCCAACATGACTTTACTACACGTCACTATTTATAGGTTATTAGATTTGTATTGGGGTATATGCACGAGTTCTTTCGCATATTAATATTGCGCGACCAATATTTATGCGTGAAAGAACGAGTGCATATATCCCAATATGAATTTAATAACATTTTTATTGCATACGTATTTTTAAATTAGAACAATATAATAGGTTGCAACATTTAATTTTTACCATAAACATTTATTTTAAACAAACATATTGTCGTTACATCTTGAGAATGTTCGCAATGAAATCAACAAATTGTATAAAAACAATATGGAAGCGGAAATGAAAGCGCTCGCCATTAGTGTTATAATAATAATTACGCCATGCCAAACTGCGTTCATTCAGTTAATCTGCAATAAATGCACCTGTTTAAAGCAAAACTTAAAGAAAATTACTCGCATATGCATCTCAAATGCCGTTTAATATGTATTGACTCTTAAACATTACGTTTGAATTCGTTATTCATAGATAGGGAATATAGACCCGATTATGAATTATGAATTAATTCAAATCGTTAACCATATATATTGCATTGAAATATGGAATAAACTAAATTACATACCTGTTTTTAATCATATATATTGCACTGAAATATGGAATAAATGAAAGTACATATCTGTTTTTATCTATATACACATACCAAGTCTTAATACGCATATAAGATAAGAATCGTATGGGCAATAATTGTATAATATATAAACGTGTTTTCATGACAAAACACATACTACAAGTACATAATGTATGAACGAGTGCTAAACATATACTTGTGAATTCAAAAAATATCGATGTTTTTGAAACACATCAGAGGTACAACAAACGTTAGCATTAGCAGTTGGTCTACTCAACAGCTATACACAATGTTTGATACCATACCTTAGAACATTATAAAGGTATTTAGGTGCTGCTGAGACTGAATAACTAATCAGACCAGGCCCCAAGTTCACATAGACTACATCAGACCAGGCCCCAAATTCACATAGACTACATCAGACCAGGCCCCAAGTTCACAAACAAAACTTAAGTCATGGTTCATGCTCTAGCTGAAAACTAAAAAAAACGTGTATGAAAGGAGAAATTTGGAAATCGCCAAACACGGTAAATCATATTTCAATTTTTTGGATTAACTTGAAACTTTAAACCAATAGAGATAAGCAAAAATTACAACTGTCCTGACATTGTCTCTATGAAAAAAAACATTAATTAAAAAATGGGAATTATGTTTGTTCGTTAACTTGGGGCCTGATACTAGTTGGAGAAGTCCTCAGTCCTCTCCAAAGTAGTTACAACATATGCTCGTAATTATAGCCGACTTGACACGTCGAACAATTTAAGGTGACAATCGGGATACCAGTCGGAGTTTTATAAAAAAAAAAAAGGTATACAAGTCGAACAGGAAATGTTGCTTTCACAGAACTAAGACAACTCAAACACGAATTAAAACAAAGAACGATTACACTGATAATGAGAAGCAAAACATATGACATTACAAGCACAAACGTGTTTACAATAGGGCTACCATCTTGGAACGAGCAGTGGCTCAAATGACGCTGTGGGTTTAAACCATGTTCTAGGATGCACCAAACTCTCACTCTTAAGATATTGTCATCCAAGTAAAACGGGACATTGTAATCCCCGCCAGGCTGTATTTTCTAGCAAACAAGAAAGCATTAATTACTAGGCAATGTAATATAACACAGAGATGATCACGTATTTAGGATTATACCAAAACAAATGTCCAGAAGTCACAAAGCAAGTACTAAATGACTAACTAGAAGCAAGAGCAATACGATTATAAACCATTAAGTATACGACAAAAACAGTATTTAAGCGAAAAATTAAACGCTACCGTCCTTGCAGGATTTAGATAGACTTCATCATAGGGTCCAAAATCCGTCCGGTCATCGCAAAATATGCCGTACGTGGCAATAGTGTCATTACATATTTTGATAAACGTTTTATCACTGTTATTCAAAATTGTTTTTAAGATTATTAGTTTGTAAATCATGTCACCATAGAAGTCGGGTTGGGATACTCTTTGTCAATAAATAGTCCTTAAATTATAATTATGCGAATAAGCCTGGTATGCGCTGTCAAAAAAATCCAATTCCCACGGTTTATGTCGGTTTCGCATGTTAAAGCGACAGACAAAATGCAATAAAGTCGATATGTGAGTTATGTGATAAATAGAATCTAACACTCGTTCTCATTCATTTTTGAATTTATTAAACTCGTTAGCAAATATGATATAATGCTCGGCAAAAGCCTCGCATTATATGATTTTGCCAACTCGTTTAATAAATTCAATAATGAATGAGTACTCATGTAAGATCCTCTATTTATGTTACCGGGGATGGTTTTCTGGTAAGGTCAACCATTTTGTTAAACAACCATCGCAATGAAGTGGATATCACGAAAACACTCAAACTATTACGCTTCATACTTAATACACACCTTTGTTGAATATAATCAAGTACTGTAAATAAATTACAGTCAGCCATTTGCAATAAATACAAATCAAGCCAAAAGATTTTGGTTTAAACGTTTATTTCAGCATATTTACAACATATATAGTACAATACATAGTTAATAGGATTGGAACGAAAGAAAATGTATTATAGACTTCCTCTCCTTGAATGATTTTAAAATCTTGATTCGTTTACAAACCTTGCATGTATGTAGGTTGTGTTAAAATTCCTTTTAGAATTCCAATGTAGATGATAGATAATAAAGCCCTCACAAGATGAGCAGTAAGGAATCGATTAACGGGATAGAACAGACAGCTTTTCAATTTATTCGATTAATTTAGAATTTTGTTAGAACGTTTCTTAGGAAAATTAACACTCCTGCCAATATGGTAAAATATACACAAAAGTCGAACAGAAACGGTGGCATTCACAGCACACAGTCTGAATCACCCATTTATAACAAACAACCATTACATGGATTACTATTCATTAAGTACGCGACATTACATAAGCGGGGTATCAACTCGGAAAGGTCAGTGGCAAAAAAGGTCGCTGGCGGTTTAGATCAATTCTATGGTGATTAAACAGCACCGTTACCATATTGTCATCCCTATACAACTAGACTGCTACCATATTGTCATCCCTATACAACTAGACCGTTACCATATTGTCATCCCTATACAACTAGACCGTTACCATATTGTCATCCCTATACAACTAGACCTTTACCATATTGATATCCCCATATAACTAGACCGTTACCATATTGTCATCCCTATACACCTAGACTGTTACCATATTGTCATCCCTATACACCTAGACTGTTACCATATTGTCATCCCTATACACCTAGACTGTTACCATATTGTCATCCCTATACACCTAGACTGTTACCATATTGTCATCCCTATACACCTAGACTGTTACCATATTGTCATCCCTATACACCTAGACTGTTACCATATGGTCATCCCTATACACCTAGACTGTTACCATATTGTCATCCCTATACACCTAGACTGTTACCATATTGTCATCCCTATACACCTAGACTGTTACCATATTGTCATCCCTATTCACCTAGACTGTTACCATATTGTCATCCCCATACACCTAGACTGTTACCATATTTCATCCCTATACAACTAGACTGTTACCAGAAGGTCATCCCTATACAACTAGACTGTTACCAGAAGGTCATCCCTATACAACTAGACTGTTACCATATTGTCATCCCCATACACCTAGACTGTTACCATATTTCATCCCTATACAACTAGACTGTTACCAGAAGGTCATCCCTATACAACTAGACCGTTACCATATTGTCATCCCTATACAACTAGACTGATACCATATTGTCATCCCTATACAACTAGACTGTTACCAGAAGGTCATCCCTATACAACTAGACCGTTACCATAAATTATTGTCATCCCTATACAACTAGACTGATACCATATTGTCATCCCTATACAACTAGACTGATACCATATTGTCATCCCTATACAACTAGACTGTTACCATAAATTATTGTCATCCCTATACAACTAGACTGTTACCATATTGTCATCCCTATACAACTAGTCTGTTACAATAGTGTCATCCCATACAACTAGACTGTGTCAGTAAAGAAATCTGCGCCAGATTGTATCATTTAGCAAACTAAGCAGCATTAATATGTTGTCATATATGTAAATTATGTAATATACTCTGAGAAAAACAGTTTAGCAAGTGTTTGTTGCACCCTTGAAATAAAGCATTTTTGGTTGTAAAATCAAGAAACTACTGCCATAGACACAATATTTTATTGAACACACATCAATAACAGTCGAAAATCTTAATGACGTAACGAATAAATGAAGTTGGGGTCCAGCCCGTAAAGTCCCAAAATGTCTGTATATCTTGTATACAGTATTATTTCATCTAAAAACTTGCTAAACCTTTTTCCCTCAGTATATTTTTTATGTGAATAATTGCAACCAAGTTTACAAATCCGGTAATTCTTTCGTATGCATGCGTATTAAAATTCTTCACGATGAAGGGTATATGCCACGTAAAACCAACATGTTATAATAATAATAATACGCCATGCCAAGCTGCTTTTATTGAGAAGGGTATACAATGCCACGTAAAACCAACATGTTATAATAATAATAATAATAATAATAAAAAGCCATGCCAAGCTGCTTTTATTGAACTTATCTGCAATAAATGCTTTTGACTAAACAAAAACGTGCAGATAATTACTGTCAGTTCCATCTCACATGCCGGTATTTATCGAATGGTAAACATTACCTTTGAAACCGGAAAGAATATATTGAGCTGCGGTAAATCAATGTTATTTAAAGATAAGGAATATAGACCCAATTATGAATTAAATAATTAATTAAACTGTTTACCATATGTATCGCACTGAGATATAGATTAAATTCAATTTCATACTTGTGTGCATCTATATAGTAATTCTGAAATGTGCTCGTACGATTTGTTATAACGTCTAGATAACGAGTCAATACTCGTATGATATATATATATATATATATATATATAAACGCGTATTAAATTGAGAAAATTGTCCCATAGAACCCACAGCAATCAAACCAACCCAACGACACCGTTGGTCCACACTGCACCACAAACCGAAATATGAGCATATTTAAAATGTCAATGAAAAGGACGTAACATAAAGAGTGGTGAAGACAGGGTTACCGACATGAAACGGTCAGTAGGTAATAAGGCCTACACGTTATATGTAATCGATTTTATGTTCACACAACCTCGCTATTATCTTTTCTTCAACGCCCACATTGACAAAACAGTGTTAATAAAAGTACATCGCATCAAAAGGAAGTCCCAAACAAAAAGGTCACATCCAGAGAAACACAATATTCTATTTATCATGTCGATTATTCAGATTTTTTGTATGAATTACTATTATTACCTATTTCTCAGAATGTTACGCTTATCGAGGACGCCGCCATGTTGTTATTTTTTGTTTTGTTTTATGACGTCAGGCAACGTTACGTGCATGACGTCAGATAACGTTACGTACAATAAACGCCGAGGGTTTCCGCATTGACTTGCTCTATTGGTCAGTGCCCAATAAAGCAAAATTTAATAGGTCACCCCTTTATTAGGCAGAAAAGTGCATATCTGCATGATAAAAGTAAATATTGTACGAACCTGGGTTAAACGTATTGCTACAGTTGATTTGTAATATTTATAATATTATCTTTCGAGTATATGGCCCTCCTACGGCCTTCAATAAGCAGTATAAATCGAATATACGAGAGAAAAATAGTATTGAAACATAGCTCTAAAAGTGCTTTTACAAAAGGTCGTTGTGTACACCGTGCTGCATTTATTGCACGGGTCTACAGATTTTTGAAAAGTATCTCATAAGCAGGTATAAAGACACACCATTAGAGCTATGATACAATAAATAATAGTGATCATCTTAAAGTAGCTATCCCGCCAAATAACGGCAAAATTACATTACAAAACTGTTTATCAAAATTCTATCCAGGTATTCAGGCCATATAATAATACATAATACGATTAAAAGTGCAAATTATATTAACGGATTTTTAAAATACCCATGATTGAATATGCGTAAAATGATCTAAGAGTTGGTAACTCTTAATTCAGCGCTCCAGTTCTGGGGTTAACCTTCAGGGTTAAAGCCGTTTATATTGTGTCTATAGAGTTTGAATTTTCAAATCATTTAAGCTATAGATACACCTTGTCTTCCGTAGGTTTAGAAATGGGTACATATTTTTGAAAAACGTGGCTGTTGTTGGCGGGATACATGATTTAAACACATTAGAGACAAGCATAGTGCATTACGTGGTCCGAGTATTAACTTTCATACCCCAAACAACTCCTTCTACAAGAAGCGAAAACGGGGTTGGCTGGGGTATGAAATAAAACTGCTTAAAAAGTTTTGCATATTGTAAAATTAAAACATTTAATAGGGAATTTTAAACAAGTTATCGCTTTTTTTCAGTAAAAATGTCTTTAAACGTGATTTATTGTCGAAATATCCGTTATAAAATCCCGCTAATATAAGCTTTCACATCGCTTAATGGAATTAAGGCGGGACCATGTAATAGTACATTCAAGAGATATAAACAATGTGTAGTACTATACCATAGTGATGTATGAAAGCTTCACTTTCATGACCTATATCGCTAATGCTACATTAGATTGTATATTGAAGAAATACAACGATGTAATTCACTTCATCACAAAAGCACTATTGAGATACCTGTAAAGACATAAGAGCGTGGAGAGCTGTGGTCTAGTGGTAGAGCGTTGGACCCATGATCCAAAAGTATGGGTTCGATCCCTGCCATGACCGCATTTGTTGTGTTCCTGAGCAAGACACTCTATCTGCATTTCCTTAGTACTGGTTCTACCCAGGAAGACATCGAGAGTGATTAAAATAAGTTCAAAGAGCTTTCGTTATAATAGATGTAAAATAAATAAGTTTAAACTAAAGACATAAGACGATCCACCACGAACAATATTATTATAATAGTATCCTCTATTTACAATCTCATTAAAATCTGACCCTTTATCACGCTACGATACTCTGCACTACAAGTATCTTACTACACTCCATTGCAGGTCACGTCAGACTGACCTTACGATTTCAGCCAACAGAATTGCTCGGTATAGACCGCTTCACAGCGCATGTCGGGTTAAGAAAAACGCTATGGAGCAGTCTACGATCGATATTGAAAGAGACAATGTCCGTAACCTTTCGTTTATAAACCCCAATACATGTTGACAAACATAATACACCAACCATTATTGAATATTTACTGAAAAACAAATAAAGAAAAGATTGTTTGACGGAATTTAATAGCGGTACACAATTTTTTACCGATTCTTGTGATTGAAACAATACTAAAATGAGAATCGCGGGTCAACAGTCGAGAGCGCTATCAACTGAGCTAAGCGGGCCAGATGTACTATGGCTTACTATTTAGAGTACTAATGTCGTAATAATTTCAGTGAAATAAACATTTTCAAAATACACATGGCAGCGCCCATGATTTTCTTCCTATTTTGATATAAAACATTCCATTTAGTGCATTGCTTTGAATTTATCGTGCAATCCACAGCAATAACACACGAAGACTTTATCTTTATTCGGATATAGATCTATGTGTTTTATGTGGATTTTATTTTGTTCAGTTCCCTCGAACGTCATCTAAACTGCATATGAAACGCGCGATTTCATTGGTTGAATTTAGTTGATCTTCTCATGAATATTGGTCGATATATGATGTGACCTACAATGGAGTGTGGTTAGATCCTATTACGGAGAGTATCAAAGCGTAATTAGGCTATGATTTTAATGAGATTGCTCTGTTTATGACATGGTTTTAAATTAGGCGGTTATATTATATCAACGGAAAGGATATGATCGATCATGATAATAATGATTAACATGATAATAGCGTTTACAGAAAGTAGCAAACGTGTCAAAGCGTTGTGTACACTAGAATGAATATGGAAAATGTTTTAGAATGTGTATAAACTGAATTACTTATTCCGATACTTAGTGATGAACTCATAAATTGCTGCATATTGTAGATTCTATATTCCACCTAATGGTAGTGCCGTTATTCCATTTGTCTACTTTGAAAGTTCGCATGTCTATTTAAATATATTATAGAGATGTGTCATTGTAACTTATGGTCCGCGATTATATTTAAATCATCGTCTCTTCTAATTCTGTAAAGGATGATGTTTGGTCTCAGACTGGTGAAATTCTGCCCATTTACTAGTAACACAATGCAAAATAAGCTATTTTTGGAGATCAGTCAGAAGTTCTACAACATTCATTCAATTAAATACAGTTTAATTCTGGGAATTTCACACATTTGGCTTGAAACTTGTCCCGTATCTGGGAAAAACACCGACTAAATTTTGTAACATTTCGCGTCATTCATTCACACACACTACGCGTATTTTGAAATAAACATATATCAAAACTGCATCTCTACCTTAACCCTCTGGGCTCATACCCTCCAAAGAAATGCTCCTGACAAACACAGTAAAATACTTAATATTCATGACAACAGGCACAACATATTCGCATCAGCATTTAGCTATAAAATAATAAACAATCTTGGGACAAACACATGCAATCATTCAATTCATTAGTTGTATGTAAACAATGAGACGCAAGTATGGGACGATTGCAACGAAATGATCATCGTAGTATTATAATGTAATACAGCTATACTAAATTGATTTTTATATGCCAGTTTTTAAAACGCCGCGGATTGTTTTCGGAACAATTTATATCGTTTTCTGGATATGTCGTTATAGTCAAGTCGAGAATAAACAGTCGCATTCCAGATTGTTTGAGTGGATTATTGCATATCAGTGTTTACACTAGTTTTCAATCCAATCATATCGAGTAGACTTTCAAATTTAGTATTTATTCCTATAGAACGTATTTCATTTCAACTCGTGAGAATGTGTCGATTCTTACGGATGGCGGGAGTTGTACAGTACTAGTTCTACCCAGGTATGGACCGTCATGTATAACCTTACATGTGTTGAAAATGACGTAAACCACAAAACAAAAAAAAACAAAATCATTACACCTCAGGTTATGTCTCTATTTTACTATGTGCGATTACTATTTTATTAAGTGTTCAAGGCGCATTGAGCATGCGTCAATTACATTCGTACACTGCGCTCGCGGGAATGTTCATTTGCATATCAATGTCCTCGTTCATTGATTTGTTGAAAAGTTGGTTAACCACTAAGTAAGGTAGTACTTATTTTAAGTGGAATTGTTACATAATAAAACGCCAACATTCGTTCGCTACTGTCACTACATTTGGGTTTGTATTGTTAAAATTCCACTTAATAAACACTAGCTAATAAATAATATGGCTGTTGATGCGTTATCTCTTTATTTGAGAGGAAAGCATACCGCCTTCCAGTTCCCAGTGGAGTAACTTAAGACCCACTAATGCCATTTGTAATCAGACAATTTATTTTACACTTAATGTTTGAGAATAACTTGTTGTCAAGATGATTTTATAACTTACTTTTCGCTTTACACCTCCGTAATGCGCATATAACGAGGTCGTTAATGCTTTACTCCTAAAGTTAATTGTTGATTTATAGAATCACTAGATCGCATTAACCACGTTAATCCACAACTTCTTACCAGCTTCTCAATTTCCCCCCAGCTACCACTGATAAGACAGAGCATATAGAGAATGCTTGAGGTTGGGATACTATGGCACGTGTGTGTTTCTAATACATACTGAGTAAAAAAAAAGTAATAATTATGCTCTTACTTTTTCATCAGCAACCACATTATGAATATTAAATTGCTGTAAACGTTTACGTCATAAATGTTTTCGAACTTCTTAACTTTATATCTGAGATTTGAGAAGAAATTAAACGCTTGACATTCATGAAAAATTCCAGAAAACCTGCAATTAAAACTATTTGTTTTATGTTATATTTTCCTATTCTACTCCTTCCGTTTTTAGAACTTCGTGCATTTTGCAATGTTTCGTTTGCTCTTTTTTGACTTTGACAAACTCAAACACTATTACATACAAGGTATCACTACTTTATAAATGTATTTATCATGCAGATATACACTTTTCTGCCTAATAAAGGGGTGACCTAATACATTTTGCTTTAATTAGGCACTGACCAATAAAGCAAATCAATGCGGAATCCCTCGGCGTTTATTGTACGTAACGTTAACTGACGTCATGCATGTAACGTTGCCTGACGTCATAACACAAACAAAAAACAACAACATGGCGGCGTCCTCGATAAGCGTAAAATTCTGAGAAATAGGTAATACTAGTAATTCATACAGAAAATGTTGATAATCTACATGATAAATAGAATATTATGTCAGTGCCTTTTACTATCCAGTTTATTAGGCTCGGCACGAAAACGAAGAATGGCTCGGCAGAGCCTCGCTATTTTTCGTTTTCTAAGCCTCGCCTAATAAACTCGATAGTAAAAGGCACTGACATAATATTCTCTATACATTTGGTAAATTTTAAAACTTGTTTTGCTAAATGTGTCATTACAATATGAATATTTCCAAAAATAGGTTTGCACACTTTCGGTCTTGACTTAGTATATACACTCAACAAAATTCCTAATCGGTCAGTTTATATTGTATTACTATTTCTATAATAATGCATGTATTCACGCGAAATTTCACATATCGATATTTGAATAGGTACTGCAGCTAATTACTGATTTTTTTCTGGCCGGCTCACTGTCAAATTAAGAGTGTTAGGCGTGTTGACCAATATAGCACATTTTGCATGTGCAGGGCATGGACACCAATATGCACGTGTTCATGTACACTTTTGTCACTGCTGATGATTTTCCTACTTGAAAAACACATACCATGGCGAGAATGACACAAGAGGAACGCGGTCGAGCTGTCGGAATGTTACAGGCCGGAACACCTTTATGACAGGTGAGTTTTATTTTTTGAAATTTCAAATGAATATCGATATAATTTATATGTAGCTATTATTTTGGTGGCTATTTCCGTTTTTAACTTTATTTCAGGTTGCAAGAACCTTCAAACGGCGGCTTTCCACCATCCAAGCTCTTTGGGCGAAATTCAGCCAAACCGGAAGTGTGGCTGATCGACCCCGACGGTTCAAACAGAGGGTGACAACACAACGGCAGGACAGATACATGATTGTATCACATCTCCGTGATCGTTTTCTACCAGCTACAACGACATCTAGGCATACGAGGGGGACTCATGGACGTCATGTATCAACTCAAACCGTACGAAACCGGTTACGTGCCGTCGGAATTCGATGCCGTCAACCTCGGAAAGGTCCTATCTTAACGAAAAGACACCGCCAAGCTCACTTAGCTTGGGCTAGGCGACATTTACGGTTAATCCGGGCCGACTGGGCGAATGTTCTTTTCGTCGACGAGACAAGGATTACATTGCGTTGTGCCGACGGCCGCAAACGCATTTATCGCCGACGTTGTGAGAGAAACAGCGCCAATTGTGTTCTTGAGGCGGACCAGCTCGTGGGAGGATCCATTATGATATGGGCGGGCATTCCGAAGCACACCAAAACACCGATCGTGTCCATTCAAGGTAACATGAATGCACGACGATGATATCAGATGGACATCATTCAACCTGTTCTTATACCACACATTATTCTTAAACCACACATTGCTGTAAACCGTCCAAGACAACGCTGCGTGCCATGTCGCCAGAGCAACATTGACAATGTTACAGGCCAATAACACACGAGCCATCCTTTTTCCTGCTAAAAGTCCTGACCTAAACCCAATCGAGCATGTCTGGGACTTATTAAAACGAAAGGTACGGGCCCATCTTCAGCAGATGAATCTACGGCAATTGGAGCGTGACGTCAACCGCGTTTGGAGAAATATCCGTCAGCAGTATCTTCACAGATACATTGTATCAATGAGGAGTCGTTGTCGAGCCGTGATTGCTGCCGATGGAGGGCACACACGTCATTAACATACAACAGCCGTCAATTAACATGATTTTGTGACTTTTGAATTACCAGGTCGCCTTATTCATTCCTGCGGAAAATGTCAACTCTTTATTTGTTTGAAATGAAATTTTGTTTGTTTCACGAAATTGAATTTATTCTTTTTTTTAGTAACAATTTATTGAGGTGACCGATTAGGAATTTTGTTGAGTGTATATAGTTTTATAATTTTTTTTTTAGAGAAGTATCCACTTTACGGGAAAATGTCTTTAGAAATATCTTGAAGTGTTGTCTTCGATTTCTCTGCATTTATCAATGATTTTAATGGGATGGGTCTTCATTATTTAGAAACAGTTTTAAGTCTTCAGCGGATTTCTTTTGCAACGGACCGTTCCAATGCGGTAGCCTTATTGTCAATGTTTTTGTTTGTGATGACAAATCTTGCCTTTAATTTATCTGTGTAATTATTGTTTCTTTCTGTACGTGTTTTAGGTTGACTGTGGTCAACAAACACGCATGGAAACAAACAACACTTTCAAGGATAAAAACGACAAGGTATATGACATCACAAACATAACGGAATGACAATAGGACGAACGGGTAGTGGCCAGGTTCTATGATGCACCAAACCTCACTTTTACCCTATAGTCATCCCAATAAACGATACAGTGTAAATAAAGAAATCCGCGTCATGCTTGATCCTCAAACAAACAAGGCAGCATTATATGGCAAAATATGTATAAAACAAAGATGATCATGTATATATGCATATAAAAAGCAAAAGCCTAGAAGGCAATACAGCAAGTATCGTATCCATTGGCTTGGCAAAAGCCATAGCAACAAGAGTAACGTAAATTTATACTGTTTAATAGATACAGTATGCCAATTCTCCGGTTAATGCAATCAAATGTAAACTATGGTTTGGGTATTGTTTTATAAGTTATTTATTGTAAAGTTAAACCGTTATATGATATAATATACACTCAACAAAATTCCTAATCGGTCACCTCAATAAATTGTAATTAAAAAAAAGAATAAATTCAATTTCGTGAATTTATTGATCGCATAAGAAAGCGAAATTCATTGCAAATCAACAAACAAAATTTCATTTCAAACAAATAAAGAGTTGACATTTTCTGCAGGAATGAATAAGGCGACCCGGTAATTCAAAAGTCACAACATCGTGTTAATTGACGTCTGTAGTATGTTAATAGCGTGTATGCCCTCCACCGGCAGCAATCACGGCTCGACAACCACTCCTCATTGATACAATGTATCTGTGAAGATACTGTTGGATATTTCTCCAAACGCGGTTGACGTCACGCTCCAATTCCCGTAGATTCAGCTGCTGAGGATGGGCCCGTACCTTTCGTTTTAATAAGTCCCAGACACGCTCGATTGGGTTTAGGTCAGGACTTTTAGCAGGAAAATGGATGACTCGTATGTTATTGGCCTGTAACACTGCCAATGTTGCTCTGGCGACATGGCACGGAGCGTTGTCTTGGACGAGTTGCATACCACGGTTTGCAGCAATGTGTGGTATAAGGACAGGTTGCATGATGTCCGTCTGATATCGTCGTGCATTCATGTTGCCTTGTATGGACACGATCGTTGTTTTGGTGTACATCGAAATGCCCGCCCATATCATAATGGATCCTCCCCCGAACTGGTCCGCCTCAAGAACACAATTGGCGCTGTTTCTCTCACCACGCCGGCGATAAATGCGTTTGCGGCCGTCGGCACAACGCAATGTAATCCTTGTCTCGTCGACGAAAAGAACATTCGCCCAGTCGGCCCTGGTAAACCGTAAATGTCGCCTAGCTCAAGCTAAGCGAGCTTGACGGTGTCTCCTAGTTAAGATAGGACCTTTCCGAGGTCGACGGCATCGAATTCCGACGGCACGTAACCGGTTTCGTACGGTTTGAGTTGATACATGACGTCCATGAGTCCCCCTAGTATGCCTAGATGTCGTTGTAACTGGTAGAAAACGATCACGGAGATGTGATACGATCATGTATCTGTCCTGCCGTTGTGTTGTCAACCTCTGTTTGAACCGTCGGGGTCGATCAGCGACACTTCCGGTTTGGTTGATTTCGCCCAAAGAGCTTGGATGGTGGATAGCCGCCGATTGAAGGTTCTTGCCACCTGAAATAAAGTTAAAAACGGAAATAGCCACCAAAATAATAGCTACAAATAAATTATATCGATATTCTTTTGAATTTCAAAAAATAAAACTCACCTGTCGTAAAGGTATTCCGGCCTGTAACATTCCGACAGCTCGGCCGCGTTCCTTTTGTGTCACTCTCGCCATGGTATGTGTTTTTCAAGTAGGAAAATCATCAGCAATGACAAAAATGTACATGAACACGTGCATATTGGTGTCCATGAACTGCACGTGCAACATGTGCTATATTGGTCAACACGCCTAACACGCTTAATTTGACAGCGAACCGGCCAGAAAAAAATCAATAATTAGCTGCAGTACCTATTCAAATATCGATATGTGAAATTTCGTGTTAATACATGCATTATTATAAAAATAGTAATACAATATAAACTGACCGATTAGGAATTTTGTTAAGTGTAGTTACGGTCGACAATCATTGCAGTTTATGACTGCCGTATACCGTATTGATAAAATTAGATATAAAAGTCGACCAGGAAATGTAGCATTCAAGGACCACAGTCAACCAAAAACACACATAGAAATAAACAACAACTACAAAGTTGAGTAAAGGCTATATACGACATCACAACCATAAAAGGGCTAACAATAGGGCTACCGCCTTGGAACGGTCAGTGGCTAAAAAGGCCACTGGGGGTTTAAACCCGGTTCTAGGGTGTACCAAACCTCACTCTTACCCTATTGTCATCCCAATAGAACGGGACAGTGTAAATTAAGATATCCCCGCCAGGTTATACTCTTTAACAAACAAAGTATCGTTGTTAGACAATATAAGCGTAACACATACAGGAATAAGTAATTATCACATAACTTACGGTGTGGGTGGAATAACACCAGTCTATATTTTCGATATACCACTAGTTATATAAGTGTGCAAATAAGCCTAGTATGCGCTGTCAAAAAACCCCAATAATGACTATGATCCATTTCCCACTGTTTATGTCGGTTTCGCGTGTTAAATCGACAGGCAAAATGCAATAAAAAAGTCGATATGTGAGTTATGTGATAAATATAATCTAACATTCTTTCTCATTCATTATTGAATTTATTACACTTGTTAGCAAACATGATATAATGCTCGCCAAGTGCCTCGCATTATATAATTTTGCCAACTCGTTTAATAAATTTAATAATGAATGAGTACTCATGTAAGATCCTCTATATATAATATTGAAAAAAAGCATAGAAAGCTACAAAGCAAGTAATCAAGGACTTGACAGAACAACAAGAGAACAAACCGTTAAGGGTACGTTTAACTATTTGCATAAAATCCACCATTATATTTTCTTCTGTTTTATTGTGGATGGTTATCATCCACAATAAAACAGAAGAAAATATAATGGTGACTTTTGCATTGTCTGGAATAGTCCAGCAGACTATTTACAACCTCGCCATCTAGGAAATAAAGAGCCAATTTGCATATAATGCAATGTAAGAAGTGGTTGGAGAATAATATAACAGACAGGGAAAGTGTTGTAAGATCGAAATTAACATATAAGGTGGGAATACAGGTAAATAATTACATTTCATACGAATTATCCAGCCGTCTGCCAAATTTCTTATTATTCAGTATGCTGAATTCTCAAAATAGCGTGTCTTTGTAGATTTTCTTCAAATCCATGGTGATGTAACGTTACACGAGCTACTAAAACCCTCGCTTTCCACTTTGTTTGTTGAAGATTGTAATAAAATTGACCAAGTGGAGACAACTCACCAAGAGAAAATCAAGAACAAATAAATTTACACATTTATTTATGAAAAATATAAAGATATATACAAATAAATAAAATGACAAAATAGAAATATCAAAGTTTTGAAATGTTTAAATACACGTCATTTCAATCACCGAATCACAATCTTATCTTAAATAAGAAACATAATGTTCGGTTTTAATCAAACTGAATATCTGGTTTACATAAAAGCTATATCAAAACTATATCTAGCTGAGACTCTTCCGGTACATTTCCGGCACTAATAATCTTCACATCTTTTTACAAATTGATGTTGGTGTTAAATTTCTCTTTTTTGTACTGATTTTTGGTGTAAAGACTCTACTTAGTGTTTGTCGAGGTGATTTAAATAGTGTCTTTTCGTCTAAATTTGATTTGTCTGGTGTCACAATTCGCTTTCTGTTTGTTAATGCTCTTTTTGAGAGAGGCCAGTTACACCTTTTATATAACGATAATTTCGATCTTTTTCTCATGTTCTCTCATGTTAAAGATCCAGCGCCAAAAAAAACTCTGTCTCCGGAAACTTTGTTGGCACAGCGTTCTTGACAAGTGACAGCTTGAACAGAACGCCGACTGAGTTCATAACCGACGGCGGGTGTACAAAACTGTCGTCCTCGAAATGTCTAACACATAATCGCGATGCTGATGACGGCGAAAACGGCACAATTTTTCCATCAATAAGGCGGTTGGAACCAACGGCCTCCACCCATTTCTTCCGGTAGACCGGGTCTGTCGGAAAGATAAAAAATCCTTTCCCTTTGTCACTTGTATTACTACATCCAAATGCAACACAGTGCACCATTTCAAATAATAAATATATCCTGATCTCAAGAAATAAAATACACTAAACACGAAGATTTCACAAAATGATGTATCCGCGGGAAATATCAGCGCATTAGTGACTGACATGTCGCGAAGGTCAATGGTAGGTGTGACGTCACACGCCAGGTGCTCTCGGAAACTACCGAATGGGGACGAAAATGTCCGAAATAAAAAAAGTCATTAAAAGCACGTTTTTTAACAATTTTATATATTATCACAAGTTGGAATCGTTCGGAAACCATTTTTAATAAACATTTACAATAGTAATATGTCAAGTATATGCCAACTTGGCCTAGGATCTTTAAGACTGAAATAAATAGAGAATGAATCTTGTTATTTAGAAATTAAAAAAAAGGCAGTGGCTATATGTCCGGTGCCCGGACACCCAGACTACAGTCGAGCACACTGGCTTATACACGTAGATAAGGGAAGGTGATATAACTAATCTGTACATAGATACTAGCTGCTGACTGCTCTTGAGCAATTTAATAGTAAACTGTCGTTATACTTACACATATGTTACGTATTTTTATTTAGAAATTATGAGTGGAAGAGTATGAAATAGTCTAAAAACATCGATAGAACTGTTGGCTTCTGCCATATATAATAGAACTAATATGTACATAATATAGTAAGTTGCAGGCGTATACTAGGTAGGTAAATATATAGGCAGGGCAGGGCAGGGCAGGGCAGCGGAAAGGCAGTCAGGCATGCGGGCAGACAGGTATGTAGGTACTTAATTTCAAATGTTTACTAGGCCTGTGAGAAAACAAATACGTTTTTTAAAGGCAATCTTGAAATCTTCATAAATCACTAAAATTGGCCTCTTAATTTATTGACCTGGTATCATTTTGACTTTGAATATGCTGGCATGTATTTAAATACAATTTTGAGTTTTCAACTTGTCTTCGTTATTCTGACTAGGTTTGAATATATTATTGGTGCAATATAACCAACAGTAATATGCAAAAACAATTAGATGTATATGATTCTTATAATTAATATTAATGATTAAACAAAAGTAATTTATCAAGAAAAAATAATGGGACGCCGCAATAAATAAATAAAATTGACGTATGTCCCTTTAGTAGAGACTGGCTTGACATAGCACATGTTTCCGACAATTTCGTTCATATTCAGTTTATTTATACATATTAACAATTTAACCGAAACAGCGTTGATCATGTGTTGGTCTAGTTTACATAGGTTTAAGCTGTACTACTACATCACGGGCGTAGCGTGGCCTGTTTTCAATATACTCCTAAAACAAGGTGCGAAGCTTAAATTGGTCGCCCCTCTTATTTTTATTGCATTTTTCAACTTGTTTGTTTTTTATTTTTATTATTTTTTATTTTTCAAAGTTACTCTCGGGAGTAAGGGAGTATGCCGTGCTGCGCCCCTGTACACCTTATATAAATATGAACGAAGCTTGATTATTCTAATGCATGCATCGTCGGAACCTTCGTTCGACTGCATTACGTTACTTAAGAAATAACACATCGTTTACTGTGAATTATCGTTTAATATATCACGGATTGGAGTTCAATTGTAAACAATAATTTCACGAGCGAGAATGTGAAAATAGCGCACACATCTGAAATCTTTCGCATTGCTTTGCTTGCTCTCCTAACGTTGCATACGTTACAATGCGGAATGCGGAATGCGCAATGCGTATTATCTTAACGTTGCAAACATTACAGTGATATATCGTTCAATATAACGAGATATTTTAAACTAGGCTATATAGTGCGGGTGTATTAGAATCTTCGTTAATTACGTAATCAATCAAGCGTGGGTTCCGGCGATTTACTGCATATTACTTAGTTACTGAGAAACAGAGCTAAACGCATGAACCTCGCGTTGATGCCTTCATGGCCGTCGCCGATAAAAAACCACCACATAGATGCTTCTTTTTTTCTTCTTCAAAAACGTAAGACAACAACTGACTAGTTATTGTCGTTCATAAGAAATGCTCCAGAACATTTTTAATAACAAGCAGTAGGGATGTTCGTGTCTATGACAGCTCAGTCTACATTTGTAATAACGTAAACTAGGCAAAGAGCATTTCCAGTATATCCTATTTAATCGTTATATGTGTAGCTAACACATGACGAAACATGCGGACGACAAAAACGTGTTTTTGTGCTTCAAAAATATAAAAAAGAGGTTCTTTAAAATGCTACCTGACCTGAAGCGTTACTTCGTTTTAGAGTACCTCCACCACATCACGGGCGTTATAAAAAAATTACCGAAATACGTCTACAAAGGCATTCTGGATTTTAAAGATACCAAATAAACTTGAAAACATTGGGTAGGAGAGTGTTCTTTACCTCACGGAATACTGTAAAACGCGATTTAATGCATCTGACCGGTTATCTTTTGAATTTTTCTGTGCAATTTATTGTGTTTGGGTAGAAAAAGTCATAATTTCATCGAATGTTTGAAACAACGACAAATGTTCAGACAAAACAACGTTCAAGGGAGTGTTCAAAAATATATGGACTATGTCACACTTTTAGAATACATAATTAAGAACAAACAAATAATCATTTTCTTACCTTCGGATTTACACCCGTTCGAGGCGTTATTCCGCCACAAAATGTTGTTACTTCCACCACATCAAAGAGTGACGTATGGACATGGAGCTTACAGTGTTAACAAACCATGTACTCTACAATATCTATAACCATACCTAATACGGATTGCACTGAAAACTTTATTCAGAATGAATAAACCCGAATTCTAAACCTTCTTCGATTTTTTAATGTTACTCTAAACTTTAAGAAAACGTGTTATACAATTAGAGACGTCATTTAACAACAGTGAAATCCCACAATCTTAGATTTAACTCAAAACATACAACGCAATACTTCAATCGTGAAGATTATAATTAATTTTCAAGCACAGACAACATGAATGAATGAATGACAGGTTTTATTCCGCAAACACATAATATTACCACGAAAAGACGATTATTTTTGAGTTTGATGGCAACAATTAGTAAAATTGTTTGACTAATATAGTGTGGTTGTATAATGTGTATACATTATGGTTCTGACGCATGAGAGACGTGAATTTGCATATTAAGTTAAAAAAATAAGGTCGAAGGTCAAATGAGTGCAAAAAATCGGCAAACTCGCTATGTAATCAAATTATCGTCATTTATGTAACTAATTACACATTTAATTTCTTTCATTTTGATATATTTTACTTTTGATAGCATTTATACAGTTGTGCAGACTTTTTAAAACTGTTTGTCCATACGTTCGGCCATTTTTGCAAATAAAGGTGAACAAGTACCAACAAATGCAATGGGAAATACGAGATTATGAATAATTGTTTAATATTTAGACAGGATTCGGCTGCTTTTTTAATATTACGTTTTGTGGATACTATGCACTTATATTGACTTGTTAGGAAGAGTTAAACAAGTATATTTTGCATGAAACCTTCATGTTTATACGTCATAGTTTTCAACTGGTATATACGTCATAGTTTTCAACTGGTTATGCAGATAGTCTGGCAGCAGACGACAAAATCCAACATTATCGTCCATACGATGTTTTTTGATGGTTTTAATATATTTAGGGTATGCTGATTCTGAATCTGAATGATGCCACATTGGCATCCTAGAGGAAATTGAAATATCAAAGATAGCCGCCAAGATAGCTGCCGTGACATTAAACAGACAATATATTGGCTTTTGCATTAGCTAGGACATTCATTTTGGTGTCTATAGATAGGTTTTTTGGGTCAAGGAATCTATTTCTAACTTCACCTTACTTATAAGTAATATAACAATATCCAAGATGGCCACCAAGATGGATGCTGTGACACTAAAATGACAATATCTCGACTTCTGCATTAGCTAGGACAATCATTTTGGGTGTCTATGCATAGGTTTTTGGGGTCAAGGAATCCATTATGGGTAGGGCTTTTTTGTCAAGGAATCCATTTCTGACTTATTCAAGAGCTTATTAACTTATAAGTAAAATACAAATATTCAAAATGGCTGCCAAAAAAGATGGCTGCTGTGACATTACCATGACAATATATTGAATTCTAGATCAGCTTGGACACTGCTTTTGATGTCTATGACTCAGTTTCGGGGATCATCTTTGTGACTCATCTTTTTAATTAAGCTTTTTTAGTTATCTAGACGGCTGCCCTAAAGTTTCCCCTCCATGTTTTGTTTCATGAACATGTTTATGTTTATTTAAATCGAAATCAATACACAATAATAGATATATGCAATTCACGCATTGCAATATTTGTGAAAAGCGAGAATAAGATTTTATTTGATGACGTAGAAAACGTTGAAAATGTAAATTAATCCACAGGTAAATGTATTGATCAATTATCTGGCAATACAATTCAGACTACCTCATTTCACCGTGTAGTCACGCAGTGGTAAAAGTAGTATCTACGTCATGCAAATAATACTTATTTTTACATACAACTTAATAGCGGTTTTACATATATGTTTCTCTTTGGGACTATCAAGAAATGTTCGTATGATGTTTAAGAGTTAAATTTGTTAATTGATACTACTACAAAAAGGGTGGCCATTCATCTTTAAATACAAAACCTGCAACAAAATGCATGTAAACTCCACTTATAGATATGGTGTTATCTGGTCCGGACACATTGATGACTGCTATGGCTGAGGCGCAAAAACTAACAATACAGTGCGGACAAGCTTTTATAGTCTTTATAGAGGATCAACAGCTGTACCTTAGATGATTAATATTATGTGGGTACATCTTACATTGTTCAAATATTTCGTTCCCAGACTTGAGGGTATGCATATGCTAAGGAGCTCTTTGATTGTGTATATGTATTAATATTCGTTATTGGGTTTGTTACTGACCCCCTACAGAGTGCAATAGTATGCAATAGCCGAGTCCCCCTATATATCTGAATGACCCCACATATTTCTGTAGGGGGTCAGTAACAAACCCAATAACTGATTTATTGCATCGAGCACCTTTTTTTAAGGCAAACATCGATATTTAACCCATTTTAATGGAGCGTCAACGTCATTGAGACGTTCGCGCAATTTGACGTCATGACGTTGACGTCACGACCGGTACAGTTTAATAACATTATTCATTTACTTATTTTGTTCGTTCCTAATACCTTAAAGAACTATTTCCAAATCATTTAAACTTTGAACCGGAATTGTAGTTCATATTGTTTTAGTGACCCTCTATGAAATCTACTGCCCCACTATAGAATAATAGAGGGTCACCATGTGACCGCTCTTATCCAATGAAATTCCTAGGATTTTGTGCGAGGTGCAATAATGGTTAATAGTGGGTTAGAAGAGGTTATAAATGCTTTTTTTGGAGGCCTATCACGTATGCTCTCCGGAAAGTACTATCCACAGAACACTAGGACTCTTAAGACAGTCACTGGGGGAAGTATTGTACTGCGTGTTAGAATGTATCAAAAGTCAAAAGGATTTATTGGTATAATTAGAGACTAGAACTCCTCGCAGTAGAATATCTAAACTGTGGTTAGACATATGAAGCCTGGGCTATGGAATGATGTATGGTCAGAAATGTTTATCGAAACAACGTGTATGAAGTGGGGGCTTGTTGGTAATACACTCAATCCATCTGCTCTGAAAAGATGGGCATTGAGTCTTTATGTATGCACATCAAAGATGTAGCCGATATGAGTTTACAAAATCGCTTCAGGTTACAAAAATGTAAAAAATGGCCCCCCTGCACCCAAACGAAATGGCAGTAAACTAGGTCAGTCACCATGCATGAAGTGCATTGTAATACTAAACGGTCGTGTTTTCTTTTCTGACGAATTTCCGGATTAAAGTTTGTGAAGTGGTCAGGAAATTCGTCACACCTCTTTAATTTGCTAAGTTTATGTATCACATCTCCATAGAATAAAGGTTGTGATATTCCTAGTCGCAGAACAGTTTTTAGGTTGGTGTTTTACTTCTCCAGCTGGTTTTCGTTGCAGCGATATAATGTTGAGAAAGATCTGCCAAGTTTGTGATAACGAAAACATTTTTGAAGGAGTTTACTTGTAATAACTTAATTTCCTTAAACTCGTTACATGCCTGTTCAAGACAACCATAAAGAAGAAATGCAGCTCGTATGCAATACCATGCATAGGATAGAGAACCTTAGCAAAGCATGAAGTCATTTTTATCGATGGTAAAGACGTCCTGTGGTTATTTACACTTATTAACCTTTGACATTATTTTTTTATAATATATTTGCCTTAATTTTGCTATGTCTGTTAACTGTAACATGTATCTTACACAAAGATGCTTATTTTTGGGAGAATAAATGCTATACATTCAACATCATTTTAGTTATTAGAACCCTATATAATTTTTTTGCACTCAGTTGACCTTTGATCTAATTTTGAGGCTCATGAGCATTTTTAGCTTTGGCATGCCTTGGAACGGTTATCCATACACCCTAAGGATTACGTTAGGCATGCATGCCAAATTCTACTAAATTTTGCCATCAACATTTTTTTATCGCGTGATGGACCACTGATTATAATCAACAATACACACCCTATATTCAGTAATGGCAGTTAGAAACCTCCGTAGAAAAAATCCTACAATCTGAATCGCATATTTCATTAATAATCTACAGTACAACTGGTATTATCAATAACGTAAATATATGCCATAATAATCTAACTATCAGACAATAATTTGTATCCTGGCGTTCAAAAACATACTAGAAGTAAAGCCAATATACTTCTAAACTATCTACGTTTTCTAAGGCAGATATTGACTTCAGAACAACAATTTAAATTGTCAATAATTTACAACAAAGAATAAATGTAACATAACTGCTAGAGTAATGTCTTGGTCACTCTGACAAACTCTGACAAATCCGAGAAAGTATGACATAGGGTTATCATTTACACAGCTCAAGTATTCAGCCAATTCACGTATACCTGACTGAACTCGCCATACTTGTAAATGCCATACTCTCCGGACTTCTCGTAATGCACTCTGTGACGTGTCTTTGAACTATTTCTTGTAAGCAATTTATACGTTTAGTTAGGCCCGCATTGGTAAATATCGACACTTTTAACCAAAATACACAACTTGTAACGTATAATGGTATAAACGTTTTTCTCTACTTTGAAACATTGAGTACGGAGCCAATTAAGCCGGTGCTAGAAGGCGCGAGAGGTTTCGCAACTCACGTTACCTCTCATGAACAGACTCAATAAAATCGAGTCTGCTACTTTTATCTTTTGTTTGTGTTTGTTGCTTTCAAGGGATCCACTTTTCACACTAGCGTTTGTTTAGTGTTGTGTGACTGCCGTAAAAAGTTGCCCCGATTGGTCACTCTGACAAACTCTGACAAACCCAAGAAAGTGGTTCCTGTATTTATGACACAGGGTTATCATTTACACGCCTCATGTATACAGCCAATTCACGTGTACCTGACTGACGCCAAACTTGTAAATGCCATGTTCTTCGGACTTCTATTAATGCACTCTGTGGCGTGTCCTTGAACTATTTCTTATGTAAGCAATTTATACGTTTAGTTAGGCCCGCATTGGTAAATATCGACAATTTTAACCAAAATATACAACTTGTAAAATCTTAACTTTCTTAATACTTATTGGATTTTGATAAAATAAAAACCAAAATGACTTATTTTTACTTTTGCATTTCCTGTTTAACTTCTATATCTACTTTTAATATTCCTGATATATCGAATAATGTGTTGCCATTAGTCGTAATTACGTCCGTATTTCAAACTTTTATCCTCTTCCGATATTAATTGTATTTACTACATCCATAAACAGTTTTCAGTAAGTGTATGCTGATTTCACAATGAGCAAGAAGGTTAAATACAATAAGTATTTCTTTTAACACCCATCTTAATTAAAGCAACATAATGTCGTATTTACTAGTATTTAGTATTGTATTATAAACTTCAAAATTAAACACCCGTGTATGTAGCTTTAGAATAACCACAAATACACAGAACATTAACTAAATATAGTAATGCCATACTATACAGGTTTGACACTATCCTTTGACTCGGTATCAGACTATTTAAGTGACAGTTGCTTCCTGTAATTATGTAATACTGTTCGTCATTCTTAGATGTTACTAGACTAAATACATTCCAGACAAAATTGTAAATTGTTCACATGACAACTTAGCTGACGCAGATTGGTATAAACGTTTTTTCTCGTAAGAACCTACTTTGAAAAAATAACAGCAAAAACATTGAGTACGGAACCAATTAAGCCGGTGCTAGGAGGCGTGAGAGGTGTTGCAACTCACTTTACCCCTCACGAACAGACTCAATAAAATCGAGTCTGCTACTTTTATCTTTTGTTTGTGTTTGTTGCTTTTAAGGGATCCACTTTTCAGTATTTATTATCATTCACACTAGCGTTTGTTTAGTGCTTTGTGGCGGCCGTAAAAGGTTGCACCGACTACAAATCAGTATTGTTATTACTTACTGGTCCTTTGGGATCATCAAGCCTAATCTTTGTGGCTTTAACGTGGAATATCGCTAAAGCCGGTGCTAGGAGGCGTGAGAGGTGTTGCAACCTACATTACCTCTCATAAGCATACTCAATAAAACCGAGTCTGCTACTTTTATCTTTTGTTTGTTTTTGTTGCTTTCACGGAATCCACTTTTCAGAATTTATTGAAGACGTAAAACGTAAACGAGGCGGTTTTAATTTATATTGTTTTGTACCTGTACATATCTAAGTAAAAATGTTTACGACTTGTCAGGATGTTAATCAATATTAAGAAAGATCGATTAAAAAAGAACAGTCTCTGACGAGTACCAGCTACTTCAATCTTGCATTACCTCAGAATTTAACATTTGTTTTGTCATTTTATTTCAATCGAGAATAAAAAAATACACTACGCAGCACAGACATTCACAGAGAAAATGACTCTTCAGCTGTAGATTCATTGGCAGTCGGTGGTGAAATTTACGAGGACAATTTGATAATGAAAATAAAAACAAACAAACCTCCCCTCAAAAAATATCCGGTTTTAATGCGGTTTGAACTTCTGCCTTTTCCCAGATACTCAGGCAGATGTAATTAAAGCCTTTAATGACACCTCTCGGTATCTGGATGACATACTCAACATCAACTCAACAAAGCTAACATTTCTGATACTGTTAATTATCCCTCTTAGATGGGGTTTCTCCGAGCTATTTCTTATGGGTCTATGTTTCCCAACTTGTTCGTTTTTTCTAGGAATTGTAGTCGAGTTGAAAACTTTAATATTCTTCATCTTTGTATAACTAAGAAGCTTACTCAATCAGGGGTACCGTTACCAATAACTTCGAAAAATAATTGCAAAATATTATCATCGTAACCCTGATCTACTTTTAAAATATAAAACTAATTTAAGAACTCTTCTGTGAGAAGGAATATCATAACCTGACTTCTATGGTGATGTGATTTTCAAACTTCGTAAGATCGTTGATCACAATCGCTTATAATAGATATTAAACTTGTTAAAACATTTATCAAAAGTGGTTACGACCCTATCATTTTGCCACGCACTCCATGTTTAGTGGTTGTCCCATGTACAGTTCGCTAATATGCTTTCCTTTGACCTGACATATTGTGGACCCTATGATGACGTCTACCTAAATCCTCAAAGTATGGTAGCGTTTGATGTTTGTCTTAAATATTGTCTTAGTGGCTTGTTCTCTTGTTGCTCTGGCTTCTGTCAAGTCACTGGGTAATTTATTTGTGGCTTGTTATGCTTTTACCTTTTATATTTATATATACATGATCATCTACGTGGTATACTTATGTTGCCTATTACTGATCACTTTGTTTGTTAGAGAATAAAACCTGGCGGAGATATGTTTATTTGCACTGTCCCGTTTTATTGAGATGACAATAAGGAAAGAGTGCGGTTTGGGGCAAGCTAGAGTCTGGTTGAAACACCCAGCAGGCTCCGACCACTCCTGTGCGGTAGCTCTATTGCCAACCATTTGTGTTTGTGATGTCACATGCCTTGTTTATTGGCATTGTAATTATTGTTTGTTTGGTTAACTATGTTTGTGAAAGCTACATTTCCTGTTCGACATTTATTTCAATCTTCTGACCAACAAACCGCACCATGTATTGTATTATTGCTCTAGACCGCAAGGCTAATCGGGAAGTTATTGCAAATAATGAAACAATTGACATAAGAAACTATTATGAATCAATTTCACTGCTTACGTTTAGGAAACACAGAAACATTGCCAGTAGTGACATGAAAATGTTAATGTATTATGACAATTATGGCCCATTAACTTGTTTGCATACTTGATAACAAATATGTGATTATTGTAAAAACTATAAAATGTGAAGTGAGTTGTATACGTAATGAAATGCATACGTTTTATACGTTGACCGGACACTTAATTTAAATCATGGGGACAAATATATATCTCCAATAAACAAACAGTTGTTTTGCTTATGCAAATACATAAATATTACCCAAAATAGACAAGAAGTCCACCCCGACCCTCGCATACCAGAACGGGTTGCACATTAAGCCCATGACGAGGTGACCCAGATAGTTTTCCACTCGATAACTTTGTATTTATTTTTCTAGCCTCGTTATAATTATCATCATTAGTAATATAATTAGTAGACATTAATGATCAGCGATGAATGAATGAATGTCTTTGTTTATAGAGGGTGACCCAATTAGGCAACACAAATCTCCCTTATGTCCCTCTGTAAAATCGTACATATACAATGTAAAACATATATAATATAACAAAACATACATTATTGCGCACTCATAAATGAAATACACACGCACGCACACACATTAACAACCATGTACACATTTATTCTTAATATATATACATAATTATATACATGGTTTGAGGTGGTTGTTTGCATAATAAAGTACCACACAGTACACAAGATGTCAATAATTATCTAAAACTGCCAAACAAAACAATACTTTTACAATAATTACATTATGATTGTGTTTTCATGTCCAAATTAACACATAGAGTTAAACGATATAAATACGCAGTGAGTATGCTTGGTATAGAAATCGAACATTCAGGTATATAGTAAATCACTCACATTATAATTGTTCAGACGTATTCATAACTTCAACATCCGGGCATTAGTTACACATTCAATAGAAAATAAAAGCGTTTACTCTAATTTTATTCTCAATCTCGATATAAAAAATCAAAATATTTGACAATGATTTAATTTTAATGTATCCACATTGGTATTTTAAGTCAGACAAAACCAGAAGATACATAGCTGTACAAAACATAATAAAGCTTTTGATATAATTATCACTACAAATTATGTTATAAAGGGCTAAAGTTAGTCGAGCATCAAGGATAAACACCGAGTGTATCCCCTACCAGATAGCGGAGGTATTTAAAGATGAATGGCCACCCTTTTTGAAGTAGTATCAATTAACAAATTTAACTCTTAAAAATATGCACGTTTCTTGATAGTCTCGGAGAGAAACATATATTTAATTCCGCTACTAAGTTGTATGTAAAAACAAATATTATTTGCATGACGTAGATACTACTTTTACCACTGCGTGACTGCACGGGGAAATGAGGTAAATCTGAATTGTATAGCTGCACAACTATTGCCAGATAATTGATAAATACATTTACCTGCGGATTAATTTACATGTTCAAAGTTTTCTACATCATCAAATAAAATCTTATTCTCGCTTTTCACAGATATTGCATTGTGTGAATTATAAATATCTATTGTTGTGTATTGATTTCGATTTAAATAAACATAAACATGTTCAGGAAGCAAAACATGGTCGGAGAAATTTAAATTTATTGATCATTGACAAGTCACATTAGTTTGATGCTTTCATGTGACACTTATGAATTGCTTGTCTGCACGAAACATATTCAGAAACTGCACATACACATGCTAAATATACACTATTTACATATAAAATAAATATACATTATTTACATAAAATAATAAGGATAATAAAATATATCGAAAGGCGCGCCTGTGGGAATTCAGAAGTGGCTCTTGCTGAAAATGCACAGACATCAATTTACATATAAAGTGTTCTAAGTCTTTGTTTGAAACAATAACCAAATACTTCAGTTTGATATCTTTGCAGTAAAAACAAATATGCATCGTTGTAAAACATAAATACGCCTATTTACATTAGATGTGTTCTATATACGTCTTTGTTTGAAACAATAACCAAATACTTCAGTTTGATACCTTTTCAGTAAGAACACGCATGCATCGTTGTAAAACACAAATATATCAGGCCTGGAATACACCAACCATTCTTGAATCTATTTTCAGACTTAAGTTCAAGTATTCAAATTTCGTTCTCATATATTCCCATGAACCATTGTATGACGCCTATGTGTTATATAATTGTTAAAATCTTCTTAGTGTATATGTACTTATAGTGTTGTTATAGATTTAATGAATAATATGCTTAAAAGATAACGGACAACTATATATGAAGATCGTGTTCGTATCGTTTAGTAGACATTTTGCTAATAAAAATCACTCCTGAAGAAACCCCTGCCTTTTACACGTATGCAATGGAAGGTAGAAACAATGCGCTATAAGTTGTTTTCCAAAGTTCAGAGGCGACACCCCTGTTATTAACCCTTTTACGTATATACGTACTGTACATGTATTGTATTGTTTATTGTATACTACTTGTATTCCATATTATATTATTATATTTAAATATGAACACTGGTGTAATACTACCAAATAATGCGGAAAAAAAAAAGAAATCCATAAGATATCGGATTAGCTTTGTCTAGTCACGTTTTATTTTCTAATCTTATACAGACAAATAACAAGTTGAACTCTGACAAAGATATACGAATAAACTTAACAAATCCAATACAAAATCAGTTCATATCAACACTAAGCTTTATAGAGATTTGGCCATGTGGCCATTATCAGAACTTGATTGCTCAATTGTCGTGCCAAAACCAGACGGATAATGCGAATGCCAGCCATAATTAAATCCGGCCAGAACGCAAAGCGATTTCGTTCTTTGTATTTCCTGCTTACAATCTTTTAGTAGATTGACAGGTTGGAGCGTATCTAGTGTTAACTAGTTCCACATGTAATGCTACTTTAGAAGGATCGTCCAATGTATACAATAAGCCAATTCCATTACCAACACGTACTAGTCACATGTATTATTGCAATTTGCATCACGAAACTATAATTAACATTACCATCACATAAGTTACGGCGTGTGAATGGAATAATCAGCTAAACTATGCAAATGAGGGTCGAATTATCGTTCATCTTTTTAGTCTCGATCATCCAGACCTCTCGCGAGACTTCTCTCAAAGAAGTCCAAACGATGGTCTGGAGTAAAGTTTCTTTAAAATGTTTGACATCAAAACGAGGTGTGGACAAAAAAAAATCACCGGCCTCTGATTGATCAACTTCAGTTTGTTATGGAAATCCATGGGAATCACCCCCTACGTCACGACGGCGTCAAAAAATACGTGACGCTACGCGCAATGTTGTGCAAGAAAATTACTCCAAACATAGCGGATCACGATTAAATCATTTTGTAAGATTATATTATGTTTTTAGAGAAATTACAATAAAACGTAGTTTATTGTATATTTAATAAGGACGTACACACATCCCATTGGAACTAATGTTGCGCGTAATTCAACGTGCACTTCGATGTTGAAATCAAAATGACGTCACGGCGCAGTCAGTTTTGACGGTTGGCGCCGTCTATCGGGCACATTTTTTAAAGAACAGTGAGTCCAGACGCTCATTAGCGCTCGCAGTCAGCTGGAGTGTGTCTCGATGATAGAGACTATCATCTTTTCTGTTCATATTGGCATGCATCGGAATTGTGTCGTCCATTTCCGTTTCCGTTCAAAATACCGGAGTAGGTCACATACCACTATTGTTTTGGGGCTACTGATTGGCTGAAAAAAGTATAGGTGTATTAGGGTATATCTTTTTCGAAAGAGCTATTTTCTGATTGGGTAGAATTGCCTTAATCATAACTGATGTACATAAAATGTCAAAATAATATGTGTAGGTGAAAAAAAACAAAAAAACTGTATTTGTTCTTGCATCTGGGCTATTTTATTGAGAAAATTGCAGGTATAGTAAATTGTCAGAAATTCACATTTATTTGCTGCGAGCCCGACGGTCAGCACCTTCATCAAACTGAAAGTAGGTGAAAGCATTACAAAATCCCAATTATTTTCACTTTTTTAAGTGTGTCTAGGATAGTTCTTGAAAATAAAGTAGACTAAAAGGTTCCCTTGGGTATGTAAAATGTGTTTTAGAGCCAAAAGGCTATAATGTAACCCTATGTAAAATGCAATAGTGGTATATGACAAGTACGGAAATCGACGAGGTAGTTCTGTTTTCGGTTTTGTACAGAGAAGTGCGAGTCAACATACGACGTCAGCATACGACGACGTTATTCAGCTACCGAAGGCAGCTGATACTTATATGGTTGTTGTGTTTGTCTATGGTTAACAGACTGTGAATCATGTAGTTGACGATAAGCATGCATTACAACTTCAATTCCTAGTGAACCCGTCTACAAACCTTGAGTGGTATAAACACATATTTTTCAATGTTCAAAGGTTACCGTTTTACTTGCTAAAATGATGTTTTCGTAGATCAGTCTTCTGATGTGTAGCATGTAGTAAGTATTGTATGTATATTAGCGACAAAACGTTCGTTAGCCTCTGTAGCGCAGTTGATTGAGGCGTCGTATTAGTGCCGGGGAAGTGAGGGTTCAAGCCTGCTGATTTACTTTACTTTTTTTTTTTAATTTTCATTATTATGGTTTTCATTATTGCAAATGGTAAGGTAGCAAAAGTTCCTTTACATTTTTCACTTTGATAACGCAATCTTATAATTACACATGGTAGCAGTGAACAGTTTATATGTGTTGTAATGCACACGCTAACGCACACGTATCTCTTACATGTGAACAGGGAGTACGTTATAGGGAGGAGAAACGGGTTCATAAACGCTCTAGTTTATCGATTTATGTTGTCGCGCTAGAACGCCGCCATTTACTATTTTATCGATACAGGTAAATCAATCGTCACAATAAAGCGCGTTACATTTGAAAAGTTAAAATTTCAGCCAACATCTCAAATAAGGCAGTTTTTACAGCCCCTTTTTACGGCTTTCTGTTATAATCAACATCACGAAATTACATTCTTGACAAAGATAAATATGTCTACTATTCAATTTTTGTTATTATTAATGCCTAATATAACCCATACTTCGTATCTCGTTTGCAATAGCTCTACACCAAAATTTAGCTGATATCTCAAAAGGCACATTTTCATCACCTCTTTTTAGGCTTTGTCTTATAATCACCACCATGCAATTACCTTCTTGACAAAGATAAATATGTTTACTATTCACTTTTTTTATTATTAATGCCTAAATAACCCGTAGTCTCGTATCTCGTTTACAATAGCTATACACTGTCACCATCGTTTATTTGGCGCAGAGTGGCGCCATCTTTGTTACACGGAACCGTCTGGTAAAATGTGCTTTTAAACATGCAAACAAATACACACTCTGTAGCAGAGGACACAATGTGAATAAATAATACTTATGTTTACATTTAGCACCTTTATTGAGTTTGTAAGTGTAATAATTTATAAGAATTTGCTGTTTTTCACACACTCGCGAAACAACCGGAAAATAGTCATTTTGACGGAGTAGTGAAACACATGCGCGACAACATAAATCGGCAAAACGAGCCCGTTTCTCCTCCCTATAACGTACTCCCTGATGTGAACAATTGTATTTCTGTGCTGATTTGTACTTCAAGCACTTCGTGTTACAAGGGTGACTTGTAATCAATATGTAAGGCATGTGATATGATGGCAAGGTATTTGAACGGAAAGAAGTGAGGTCACCCACATTGATTCAAAATGTTTTGTAGGAAGAACTGATGGTACAAATCGGGAAGAATGTGTCTCGTAAGAGGAAACGGTCGAGGTGTGTTTATCTCTCCGTGACAACATTTTTTTTTCAATATTGTTTTAACACACGTGACTTGATCTATTATTATGTTTTTGTCTCTCGGCAAACCGTGCTTAAAATATACATGATATACAATAAGAAATATACATGATATACAATAAGAAATATTCATTATTAGGCTTTGTTGGAGTTATGGGATACATATAATCTAACATTCGTGCCTATTTAATGTAGTATTTATTAAACTCGTTGGATAAATTTAGCACAGCCTCGCCTCATATAATTTTATCCAACTCGTTTAATAAATTCAATATTAAACAGGCACTCATGTAAGATCCTTTATTTACATAGGATTGCAATAACGATAAATGGATAACCATTACCGTAACTATTCTAAAATTACATTTACCACGATACAAAAGTTAACCAATACCAGGCGCGTAGCTAGACCAGTTTTCGTCATACGCATGGTTGATCGTAATACTAACAAATCATTAAAATTGCTTTGAAATGCATTATGTATTTTTTTTCTTCAAAATGTTCGTACGCAGGTGCGTATCTGCCTATAGGTTAACAATACTACGTTTAGTATTACCATCACGGTAACATGATTACCATTACCACCACGATACTAAGATCACTTTTGCCATCCCAATACAAAACGAGTGTGAAATGAGAAATTCTGAAATCGCCGAACAAGATAAATATAAAACATATTGCAGTCTCGGTTTGACTGAGATTGTTCGTGAACGGTGAAAAATGCTTGCCATTGTTCTTCATGAACGGTATGCTATTGTTCTTCATGAACGGTAGTGAAAAATGCTTGCTACCGTTCGCGCCCTCTAGCCTCGGGTTGAGCAGAACTCAATATTTAAAATGTCAACTGTACGTATTTACGGAGAGCTCTCTCGTTACCCATTATACATTAATAGATATGTAAAAATGATCAAATATTGGTATAAACTATTGTCTACAGAGAACATTATACTAGAAGCAATATATAAGGATTTGTTATCTAACTGTAATAAGGGCGCGAAGAATTGGCTAACTAATATAAGGTTTATCCTAAACAGTAACGGTTTTAATAATGTCTGGGATAATCCCATGAGTGTTAGTTTTAAACTATTTTCTTTAATATTTAAACAAAGATTAATTGATAATTTCATGCAACAATGGAGATCTGATATAGAAGGCAGTAGAGTTTTAACGCTATATAAGGTGGTGAAAGAGAAGTTTGATTTTGAAACATATCTAGAAACATTATGCTCCAAACAATTAAGAAGTTGTATAACAAAAATAAGATTATCCGCTCATTGTTTAAGAATAGAAACAGGGAGATACTCAAGAGGGAGAACAGAGAGAAACGAAAGAGTGTGCAACATTTGTAACACTAAAGATATTGAAGACGAGTACCATTTTATTTTGATCTGTACTACTTACTCTAACATAAGAAACAAATACATTCCTAAATATTACACAACTAGACCAAGCATGTTTATATTTGTGGAATTGTTGCAGTCATTAAACAAAAAGGTTATTCTTAGTTTGGGTAAATTCATTTCCGATGCACTTGTATTAAGGCTATCTACATCCATTTTAACAGACTAAAAAAACAAAAACAACACTAGATATCTTTTTTTAGAACATCCTCGTTTAGCATTGACATACCATAATATGTGTATGTTTTTGATTGTTTAAATATGTATGAAACAAAAAAATAAACATAGTGATTATTTTGTTGTATTTGCAATGTCACGTGTGTGTATATTATAATTATCATATATTTGTAATGATGAAAATCTGTAATAGTTTAAGTCAATAAAATTATCTATCTATCTACGAAAATTTGAGCCATCCCGAAGATGGTATGTATACGACGCTGAACATGGAACCTTCAATGCGGTATTTTCATAACATACCATGTCCAGCGGCGTTTGGTCACAGTTTCTAACAACATGCTTTGTCCCAAGCGAGAAAACAATGGGCGAAATAAACAAAAAGGAAGTTAGTTGGGAGCAGAGGTTATGAAGCCTGCGTATCACAAGTAGCATTATATATAAACGTCGAACAGGAAATGTAGCATTCAAGGACAATAGTCAACCAAAATCAGACTTAGAAAAAATCAAATACTTAAAAAGATGAATAAATGGCAAAATATGACATCACGACCATAAAAAGTGTTGACGACAGGCCTTGGCCCGGAACTGTAAGTTTACCATTACCATCACGCTACTAATATACTATATTATCATAACGATACTATGAATACCATTGCCATGGCAATACTAGGATAACATATACTCTCACGATACTATAACTTTAACAACTTAAATGTGTTTTTACACATCTATGACTAAACCAAACACACCACGTTAAAGAATTTGCTCAATTTGCATAAGGAACTTTCAACACAGATCTAATATGTAATTGTTTTCCCCCGTTTCAATGTACTTTTTATTCTCGGTGGAAATTCCATCAATCTTTACAGTAAACGATCGAGAGATATAATCAGAATTTACATATTCCCTATATATCCACCCACATGCTGGGAACGTGAGTTTTCTATCAATTGGACAATTGCTTTTCTAGCGATTATCGCTTTTACAAAAGACGGGACTAATGTTTCCATTGGGAATACTTGCTGGATACTATTTCGTTACAGAGTTTTGTGTAATTAAATAGTTTTAAATACTTTTCCGAAATGACTACTAAAAACCTTCTTCAGCTTTTTGATTGCTGGATTGTGGCTCTTCCCACATTTAGGAGATCACGAAATGCGGTGTTAATACTTAGTCTTGATCCTCTTCGACGCTTGATTGTAAATACAAACGTCTTGAGCGTTTGTGCAAAAACAAATTTGAAACCGGAAGCACGTGACCGTAATTATTATTTTTTATTGAAGTATTTCTGACCATCCGCATTTAGTTCGTCGATATAATGATGAAGTTTCCCTCTTTGTTTATTTATAAGTTTATTGTCTTTCTGCCTATCTAGGATATTTGGGATAGGAGTTGGCGTGTGTGGAGGGACGTTAAATATCTTCTTCCTTTTGTTTCTTTATCGATATACTAAGACCGGGTCAAAGGTCAGCATATTTTGTTACCTCTTGCAATTGCATACCCTTTCACTTTCGCTTTTCAAATTTCCAAATACCAATAGCCAGAATATAGCTACAGCCAAATAATTACAGGAATTAAACTGCACTTAAAACAGAAAAAAATATTAGCACTCTTTAATACAGAACTACTTTCGACTGCACCAGCCGAGCACGTCCGATTGATTTAGTGTAAATAAACATCAACGGGAAAAGGCCAGTCGAATAGGCGTATTGACGAAATTGATGAGAAACATCTTACAGGTCATGACAACCTAATGTTGTATTCGTTTACTGCCTGTGTTTTTGATATTTTCCACAAAATAATTATTTATTCGACACAATACAAAACACGTTAAAGGCGAGTCTGTCTGGAGCTTTAATTGTTGTAGCACATAACTTGTTTTGATCGACTAGAAGGAGGCGCGAATGCATTGCGTGATACAATGATGCTTACCAGTATTTGAATTTGAAAAATGTGATTATGTTTTATTTCATTGCGTTCAGCCAAACTTAATTAATTGCATAATGTTCCTCAACGGTATCATTAACATTATAATACAAAAATGAGAAACATGGTTCTGTAGAATCAGAGCACCCAAACGCAATGTATCACAAACAAAGAGCAAATTAACTATACATTGAAAAGGACAATACACACCACAAAGAGTGGTGAACAAGTAGTAGTGAAGACAGGGTTACCGACTTCGCACGGTCAGTAGGCGATATCAAAGACTATAAGGAGTGAGTGGCAACAACAGGCAATGTAATTTAATCATTTCGTACACATATATGAAATACATAGCATTGGCGGTACGGAGGATAATATAGTTCACAATATTCATTGATAAATATTTATGGTACTTAATGGAGAAATGACATTTGTATGACTTTTTTCAGTTACTTTAAAGAGTATTAAACAGCTAAAAGTTGACATAAAACATACTAAATGTATTAGCGCTTACTTAAAATGCCCATTCATTTTACAACGCACTGCGCGTTTAGTGGTTGCGACCCATTTGCAGTTCAACACTATGCTTTCCTCTTTAATTGTGCGATGACCGGACAGATTGTGGACCCTATGATGACGTCTACCTAAAATCCTTATAGAACGGTAGCGTTTGCTGTTTGTCTATAATATTGTCTTATCGTATCCTTAACGGTTTTTTCTCTTATTGCTCTGGCTACTGCCAAGTCACTGAGTATTTACTTTGTGGCTTTCTAGGCTTTTGCTTTTTATATTATATACACATGATCATTTATGTGTTTAAGTTATATTACCTATTAATGCTGCCTGTTTGTTAGGGATTATAACTTGGCGGTGATAATAACCTGGCGACTTTTATATCGAACTTGTTTAAATATTTAAAAAAAATCATAATGTGGAAGAACTAATCCAATGATAAATTTTTGCCCGTATTTTAAAATAAATGTGTATGAAAGCGTTTGGCCGTATTAACAGTTTGACGATGATAAGATACCAGCCGTCAAGAGTTTTGTGATTTAATGTCATTAACAAACGAATACCAGAGAAAAACACAACTGATAGAAATGTAATTACTCATGACATGATATGCCAGCTCGGGAAGAATATTCAATAACGGCGACGTTTGAAGCTACACTAACTGTCCCATTAAGTAGAGTCAAAGGAAAAGTCCATAACAATCCAATATTTTCAGGTACTGAAGGTCGAGGCGCCCACCTTTGCTTTCAAATCGTAAAATATAATATTTTACGTTCAGCTCTTATCAATTCTACACATGACGTTGACCTTGATTTGTGCGGGTCATAAACATAACCATTTTTACGCTAAGGTTTTGCGCTTCGATGTGGACATAAACCGGGTGGTCCCTTGTTATAAACCATATAAATATATTCGTTAAAATGATCAGGGCAGTTCCCCGTGTAATATTCCCCTCCAGTACGTGGTCCGAGTATCAACTTTCATACCCCATCCAACCCCTTCTCCAAGAAGAGAAAACGGGGTTGGCTGGGGTATGAAATAAAACCTTAATTTCTGGTTAAAAATATTTCCATATTGTAAAATTAATAAATTTAATAGGTATTTTTAAACAGATTATCGCAGTTTTACAGTACAATGTTTTTAAACGTGTTTTATTGTCGAAATATACGTTATAAAATCCTGCTAATATTATATTCACCCTGAGGATATGATTATCGCCCGAGGCGAAGCCGAGGGTGATAATCAATATCCGAAGGGTTAACATTCTTACTATCACCCTCTCATGAATGTGATATTTATTTTATTATACCGAAATCCGCTCGGGCCAAAATAAGGTTCATTTTCAGTACAGATTTCACTTTGCCGGATTTTCTTTTTCTTTTTCTTTTTTTTTCTTTCATTTTTTTTTTTTTCAAAATATGTCTATGCAAGTTATAGCGTTGACTTGTAAATAACGTAACTAAGAAAATGAGTGGTAGTTTATTAAAATCGGTAAAGTACTTTTGAAGTTATGATAAATTAAAAATAGCATTTCACCATACTGAGCCGATGACGTCACCGAAACAGTACGCACTCCAACGCGCATCAAAGCTGCGCATGCGATACTTTTTTACCCAGCGATTTACCATCACCCTGTACTATCACCCTCGCGTGGGATAGTAAGAAATTACACATTGTTGTCTATGGGGATTTAGCATGGGCGTTTTATGTGAGGTATAATAAAAGCTTTTACATTTCTTAATGGAATTAAGGAGTGATCACATAATGTCTTTCCGGGCTCAAAATAAATATAATGCGTTGATGACACATGAAACGCAATGAGTTCAACATTTAATCCGGTTTCTTAGGAACTACATGCACTAGCTCTACCAAACGTTCGTCATAGTCAGATATTGTATAGTACACTCATTTATGCAGAGGATTTTGTCACTTTAGTATTGTTTTATATTTTAAGAATGTGTCTCGAGAACTAAATACGCTAGAGTAAAACTTGTATATCTGATAATACTACTCAGTTAACCCGAGTGGTTCAATACATGACATGGACTTTTACTGGTCTTTTACTTCAACAATGTATAGTAGAAATACTATCAGCTGCAACTTCCAACAGTGTAATATAAGGTGCAACAACTCTCACACACTTTAGCATCGGCTTAAAGCTTAAAGCTCGATATTAATCGATTTCGTTTTTGTAGGCGTGTCCTTATTTGTAACTTCATGTTCACCAGTTCATGTCGAAATCGGGTATTTAAGCGAGCATATATAGCGCAGGAATTCATTTACTGTATAGACATCGACCAGTGCAAAATGGTTAGCCTCTTTCGGGGCTCGAACACACGACCTTCTGATTTCAAGTTAGCACCTATTCACTGAACTATAAAACTATTTGAGAATATAGTATACTAACTACCAAAAATAACTTATTTAACATATTTGAACGCAACTCAAGATGGAGCAATAAATATATAGTCCATCTTGTCGCACGTGTAAATTAACATTCACTGGTGTAATACTGTATGTTATCAATATGAAACTAATACTTAGCCTCGAAACAACCATATCTCGACTTGTTATTTAGCGCTTGATGAGTTTGTGTGTGCGCGGTAGTTATTACGTAATGCCTATTAAGTGTTAGAAATTCTACAACATACCAATAAATAGCCGTGGTGTAGTGGCTCAGTGTACATCCTTCTTCAAAACTTAAAAGTACAAGGCTGTGGTTCAAATCCCGTTCGGGGTAACTATTTTTTTATCACATATTCTGAAGCCGTATATTTATCCATGTGTGCGGAGGCTAAATAAAATTGAGAAATTTTACGAATCGATTTTTGCTTATAAACCGACTTTTGGGTGTTGATCGATTTGAAACTACTTAACACGTGACTCATTCATATTCATGAGTTATTACCCAATAGGGAATGTGTAGCTTTAAGAGGTATTCTATTTAACGCCACAAAGATTGGGTTTGTTTAATTTATATATCTCATTCTACGTTTTGATCTAGTGCATGCATAACGTTATTCGAACAATTTGAGTAAAAATGATAATAGCATGGGTGATGGAAGTAGCTGCAAGCTTGTATACAATCACTTTGTCAGGCACGGAAGACTTGACAAGATGATAATAACAATCTTCTTGGTAATGCAATATTTATAACTCATTTTGCTCAATATCTACCATAATCACAAACAGTGTGTAACTAAGGTTAACAGACATTGTATCATCAACATTGTTTTTATTTCAGGAATAGCCTGCACGTAGATGCAGTGTTTTAAGTAGACTATTATTTAAGGTTAAATCATTTAAGTAGACTATTATTAAAGGTTAAATCATTTAAGTAGACTATTATTAAAGGTTAAAGCATTTAAGTAGACTATTATTAAAGGTTAAATCATTTAAGTAGACTATTATTAAAGGTTAAAGCATTTAAGTAGACTATTATTAAAGGTTAAAGCATTTAAGTAGACTATTATTTAAGATTAAAGCATTTAAGTAGACTATTATTAAAGGTTAAAGCATTTAAGTATACTATTATTTAAGATTAAAGCATTTAAGTAGACTATTATTAAAGGTTAAAGCATTTCATCATTATAGGTTCCGCCAAAACTTCGATGGAGAAGAAGCTGATTAAGACACTTCTTGCGGAGTACTCAGACAGAGGCAAGTTTGGTCGACCAATATCGGAGCAAAATGAAACATTGTCCGTCTACTATGGATTGACCCTTATACAAATACTCGACCTTGACGAAAGAAACCAGGTCCTTTCTACTAATGTGTGGGCAACGTATGTAAGTGTTATTTTGTAGTAAATATTCACATTTTAAATATGTATGGAAATAAATGTACATATATATGGATGTGTACTATAAATTAAAAAATGCAGATATAAAAGTCAAACAGGAAATGTAGCATTCAAGGACCACAATCAACCAAAAACACGCATGGAAAAAACAACAACCACATGGATACATCAAAGGCACGGTCTATAAAAAATATAAACATAAAATGTTCGACAATATGGCTATACTGTCAGTGGCCAAAAAGCCCGCTGGGGGTTTAAACCAGTTTCTGGAGTGCAACAAACCTCACTCCTATTGTCATTTCAATAAAACGATACAGTGCAAATAAGTAAACCCCAGCTTTGTCTTCTAACAAAATAGGCAGCCGTATTAGACAATATAACTATAACACAAAGATGATCATGTTTATATGAATATAGAAACAGCCTGTAACGCAACAGATCAGGTTAGAAGATCATAGTGTTTGTAATGAACCGATTTATCCCGGATAAGCTGTTAAATAAAAAGCAAACAAATTATACTTGTTCAACTGATCAAAATCTGAGCTAACCGAAAATGAATCATCCAAATAAATATTGGTTGAGAGTCTCATACATTATTTAATTGTTTCAAATGAGTTATTTTGTTAAATAAGGCATAAGATTTTGTCAATTATATTTCTAAAAATGCGTGTCATGGTGGACATATAAAGCGTTTATAAGGATTCGAACATTGTAATATAGGTCTCATTACACAGTGCATTTTTACTATTTTTTCAAGCCAAAAGTTACTTTTTTTATGTAATCAAGTAATTTGCTTACACAAAACTGTACAAAATGTGGTATATTGGCCATTTTTTTTTTTAAATTTGGGTGGTGTCCCCCAATGCATTATTTTGGGCTTTAACTCCAGAGTTTGGACCAGAATTCCTACTCTTCTTCAACACCCATAACACTGCCATAGTTTGGTGGCAGTGTCATCTAATAGCTGCACATCCAATTTCAGATTCTGTTCATCTCACCTGCAACAACAATAAACATATCTGTCAGTAATTATTAAAAATATTTAAGAAGAAAACACTACTACTACATTTAAGGCGTAAGAATGATCCTACCGTGGGTTTCAATGGAGCTAACTGTTGTGAGACCTATATGCTTAGTGTAGGTCAAACTATATCCTAGCAATGTCACATTTCGCTGAATTCCATAATTGAATACTGATATAGTGTGACAAATGTATATTTCCCTGTGGAAATCTTAAATTAGTATATCATTTATATCATTTTGTTCTGCTCTGCCAAAGAAAATATTTCAACGGAGAGAAACCCACTAACACATTATCTGTTATATTATACAACGTGTCCCGAGTCCCAATTGACAATATTATCCATCAAAATGAATTTTACGGGACGGAATGGCATTATTAGTGTATGATCCTTCAGAGATTTGTAATCGATTTTCTGTCCAAGTCATGATTTGGCACTGTTTAGCACTATATTGTCATACCATATTTCAAGAATGTGATGAATTTTATTAAAAGGAATGGAGCCGAACTGATAGAGGATGGGTATCAATCCAAATACAAATAAAATATTGTGTTTCAATCTCATATTCAATTTAAAGGTTATACTATATACTCTATACTAAATCTTTTTTGTTTCAAAAAATATGTTTTCACACATATCTCTCTGTGCACTACTTTCAAGGCTGGGGTAGGCGAAAAGCAGAACAAACAGCCAACTATGAACTGGATTCCTAAATAATATAAAAATCCGTATAAGGCCGCATAGTGCACCACCACAAACGTCTCCAAACTTTTAACTTCTTGCACAATAGTGTGCTAAAACTTATGAAAACTCTGGGATTAATTTATTTCGGTCTATTAGAAATTCAGGAGACGTTCTTGATAAAATTTGCAATAAACGTCAAGTTTCATCCATAAGCACTTATGACTTCTCTACACGATATACAACCTTACCACATCACCTTATCAAAGACAATCTTATTGCTCTTATTCAAAAAACTTTCGCTAGAGATAAAATCTACATTTTTGGCCTATAAAATATTAAAGCGTTTTTGACTAACGGGCAGTTTAGACAAATACATTATGTGGACGTTGAGAAGAAGTTTGTGAAGCACTAATCTTCCTATTAGATAATATTTTCGTCAGGTATGAAACTACCGTTTACAGACAAATTGTTGGTAACTCTATGGGTACGAACTGTACCCACCTTGTCGCCGCTTTTTTATATTGCTATGACAGAGATTTCACTCTTTCACCAGATACCCAGGCAGATGTTATTGAAACTTTAATGATATCTTTCGGTATCTGGATGACATATTGAACGTTGACAACCCTTTCTTTTCTACAATTCTACAATGGTTAATAATATTATTTAACCAAAAGAACTTGAACTTAGCAAATCTCATTATTCTGATACTAACACTTCTTTTTCTCTATTTGTATCGCTCCATTGAAAATGGTGAAATAATTAGCAAAATATATGTATGACAAGAGAGATGATTTTAATTTTGACATTGTTAATTATCCCCATTTCCCCGAGCAACTTCTTATGGGGTGTATGTGTCTCAACGTATTCGTTTTTCTAGAGCTTGTACTCGAGATGAGGACTTTAATATTCGAAATCTTTGTATAACTAAAAAGCTACTCCATCAAGGCTACCGTTACCATAAACTTCGAAAAACCTTTGCAAAATTGTATTATCGTAACCCTGAACTTCTTTCCAAATATAAAAGTAATTTAAGAACTATTCTGCAACAAGGACTATCACAACCTGACTTCTATCGTGACGTGATTTACAAACTTCGTAAGATCCTTGGTCATGATCACTTTCATACTATCTTTGTTAAACGTTTTAAAAGGTTTATCAAAGAGAGGTTATGACCCTATCATTTTGCAACTCACTGCATGCTTGGTGATTGACCCATTTACAGTTCGTCACTATGCTTCCCCTTTAATTGTGCGATGATCGAACATGCAGTGGACTCTATGATTCTCTTGTTGCACTGGCTTCTGCCAAATCATTGAGTACCTTCTTTGTGGTTTTCTGGGCAATTGTTCTTTTTTTTTGTATTTATATATACACGAGCAACTTTGTGTTTTACTTATATTGCCTATCAATGCTGCCTTGTTGGTTATAGAATAGTTCATGGCGGGGATGTCTTTATTTATACTGTCCCGTTTTATTGGGATATCCGTAGGGTAAGGGTGAGATTTGGTGCACCCTAGAACCTGGTTTAAACCCTCTGCGGCCTTTTTTGCCACTGACCGTTCCAAGGCGGTAGCCCTATTGTCAACCCTTTTGTGATTGTGATGTCTTATTTGGCCGTTTATTCATCTTTAAAATTGTTAATTGTTTCTGTGTTTGTTTGTGGTTGACTGCCGTCCTTGAATGCTACTTTTCCTGTTCGAATTTTATATCTAAGTGTAATTAATATGATGCTATAAGTCAAATAAAGTATTGTATTTGTGATGTAAGTACACACTGATTGATGAATTTATAATTATGAACAATTCATAGCGAACTAAACTCTATATGAAGAAACCCCAGCCTAGTCGTCGAGGTTACAGACCAAACAGTTTCATATACCCCAATGAAGTTAACATAAATTTCAATTTATATTTCATATGAAACTTAAACACATGACAATGATTTTCCTTTGGATTCACACCCATCACTCTTCCATATCACATCTAGTCCCTTTAAAGTCAATCAGTGAGGTCGTCTGCGTTTTAACGCTTGTAAGTGGTAGTCTGACAACTTAATATGCGATTCATTTATAAATCAAATCAGTCATTGGCTCTACTTACTATAGTAATCTAGAGATGGGCTATTCATGCGTGCTATATATTCGTCTAGCCATTACAATGGCTGTCTGAGATATGTTGGGTCTTAATTGGTTATTTCATGTGAGTTGCAGTTATATATACACTAGACGACAACCGATTTCAAATGCTCACACTTTAAAACGGTGACTAAATGTAATCCGATTATTACATTGAATATTTATTTTCATTTTTAGCTCACATGAGCAGGAAGTGCTCAAGGGTGAGCTATTATGACCACACTCTTCGTCCGTCGTCTGTCGTCCGTCTTCTGTCGTCTGTCGTCAACGTTTAGCTTGTTTACACCATAGAGGCCACATTACTAAAGCAATCTTAACCAAACTTGCAAAGATTGTATATGACCATAAGATCTCAAACGAGTTTGATAATGGGCCAGATCGGACCAGTTATGTCCCCTGAATTAGCAAAAAAATGCATTTTTACATGTTGTTAACACGACACAGGCCACATTTCATGAGCAATCTTAACCAAATTTACACAATTCTTTTTTTTTACTTTTTTTTTTCATTTCTTTTTTACTTTTGTTTCTTTTTTTTCTTTTTTACTTTTGTTCCTTTTCTTTTTTTGACTTTTATTTTTTATTTGTTTTTTCTTTTTTTCCTATTTTATTCCTCATTATTTTTTTTAATGTTTTTATTTCATTATTATTTTTTTTACTTTTTTGGATTTGACGAATCTTAGCAGGAAGCATTGGTAAGATGTCTAGTTGTGCATATTGCGTTTTTTTGCTTCGTTGATTTTTGATGGAGTTACGACCCTTGACATTTTTATTTTTACTTTAAATTTCTTGTCATCGTTACTCCTCCTAAACACCTTGTTGGATTTTGTCGAAACTTGACAGGAAGCATTGGTAAGATGTCCAGTTGTGCATACCGCTGTATATCAATGAAATCTTGGACAAGTTCGAAAATCAGCTAGATCTTTTAGTAACGACAGAGTTATGGCCCTTGATTTATTGAAAAATGCTATGTTGTATTTTCCTTTGTTAAATCTGTAGCTACTTCATTTTTTTTATCTAATCTTTACTGGAAAGTAATAATAAATGACTTTATTCAAAAAATCAAAACCGGTAAGTTATGTACAACTATATGTATATAAAAAGAAAGATATAAAAATCGGACAGGGAAAGTAGCATTCAATGACGACAGTCAACCACAAAAAACAAAAACAAACACGCAAACAGACAAACGAAAAGGCAAAAGTAATAAAAAAATGCAAACAACATCACAAACACAAAAGGGTTGACAATAGGGCTTTCGCCTTGGAACTGTATTAAATACAGGTTCTTCTAAGATTTCACTCAAATACTGTACATACTCTGCTTTGCAACAGAGTCCACATCTGATTCAGCAAGTGCCGAATCAGTGAGGGATACGTCTCTTGCTACAGTTTTGAAGAATTTTACTTCAGCTTCAAACAGAGTGTGATACTAAAATTAGAAAAAAATATCATAATATATTTATCACATAACGTCCCTTGTTAGCAGTGTCGAACAGCCATTTAATATTATATTGTATGACACACGTGTAATACAACCTGGAACGATTTTGACTGGTTGAGTTAAACCTGTAACACTACGCAAGTTTATTAACTGAATCTATTTTATTTGTTACAAATTCACCCAGATCTGAGTCTTAAACTTATTATTTGTGGCAGATTATAAAAATAATGCACGTTATACAAAACATTGTTGTTGGTTTGTTAAAAAGTTGGCGTAAACTGCTATTTTGTAAAGAGGTAAAACACGAACTCTTGTATACGCAACGTTATGTGTGAGACGCGATGTTACGACGTCACATATTTTATGGCGTTTTGGCGCTAAAGTGTGTCTGACGTCGTGGCGGTTCTATGTCCATCTGAATTAATTTTTACTAATTTGATTGCAATGTTATGTGATAAAAAGGATCTTAAACTCGTTCCCATTCCATATAAGATATATGAAACTCGTTATGAATTATTTTTAATTTTAACTCGCCAAAAGGCTCGTTAAAATTAAAATAATTCGTAACTCGTTTCATAAACCTTAGATGAAATGGGAACGAGTTTAAGATCCTCTATATATTATACGATAAGATACCAATTTTTTTAAAATAGGTAACAGAAAAATAAAATGCAGCATTCAAAGACCATGATCAACCAAAAACATACGTCTTCAAAGACCACGATCAACCAAAAACATGCGTCGAAATAAACAAGATTAACAAAGATAATTATAAAGCACGCTACCTGACATCACACACATAAAAGGGTTGGAACGGTCAGTGGCAAAATGGCCGATTGAGGTTTACAGTAGGCTCTAGGGTACACCAAACCTCACTCCTACCCTATTGGCATCCCAATGGGTAAATAAAGAAATCCTCACCAGGCAATTTCTGACAAGACAAGTCGAAATATATAACGATACACACTAAGTCATCAGGAGCCATAAGGAGCTTTTGAAGAATGCAGAAAACAAATTATCAAGCTATCGGAGGTTGTGGAGAAAAAGAGAATGAGCGAAATAAATACCTCATTTTGCAAACTGACAATTTACAATTATTACCATCCAAAAGAGAAAGTTGCTTTTTAAACAGGTTAAAATTAGAATGCCTCAGTAAAAGAGTTTCACAACACTAGAGCAGTATACGAAAAGTAATTGTTGCCAAAAGTTTATTTACACATTAAAATAATATTTGTTTATCTGAAATTATGTTTTGAATCCTTTATTAAGTACTACTGAAATAATTGATAAAGCCAACTTTACAGCTAATATTGTAGACATCAATCGCAAATATCATAATAACTACGCAATAAATCATAATACGTACATTTGAGAGCTCTCTCTCTTGCACCTTTTAATTGGCTTTGTATTTGTAAGCAAAAATGCCAGGATAAAGATCAACAAAGAGTTAGATAAGACACAAGTGCGCTTGTGTTCTCGAACTTTACATTGACTCTTACTGCCAAATGGCGCTCCAGTGAAATATTAAAATACAAACAATCATCTAATAGTGAAATATTAAAATACAAACAATAATCTAATATCTTGTTAGAATCCTTAACATAATGAAAACACGGAATACATGGGAAATGCTAGTAGAGCAAATATTGATAAATCCCGTTTTGTCCTACAGCGAAGACATAAAACAAAAGGCCAAATGGCGGGAATCGAATATTATCGACACCAAGGGATTGAACAAAGTAATTTTGTGCATCATACTTGGAGAGAATAGAACAAAACACAAATAAACTCCAGCAATTCCCGCCTATCAGTCTTTACATCAAACGATTTTTCTGTAAATACAGCAGCCGCACCCTTTTTAATCATTTTATTTTGATTGATGCAGTGCGACGTATATACACATTACGTCATACGTATATACACATTACGTCATAAACAGTGACGCCATTACATTTAAAAGGAAAGTGAAATACTATTGACATTCATAAGGTTACATAATATAAAACATGATTACCCTTCAAGCGTCTACGTGAGGTAAAAGCTACAAATTGACACCACAGCCTTATTCTTGCATGTTCCTAAGAAACGACTAACAAAATAGTAACCGTGTTTCGGTAACGATAATTTCTCCTTTGGTTGTGAAGTTTAAAAAAACAAAACTTCCCGTTATTTATGAGGCCTCGATCAAGAAAGGTTCTTGTCCGTATTCGCGACACATAAACCTCTATCCTCACAGGAGTTTCGGGTACCAGTAGACTAATACTGCGTACCAGGTACCTATCAACTTAGTACTCTTCAATCACAGTAGTAGATTGACCTGAACAATAATTTATTATTTACCTGCAACTATTATTCATGAAGAGTTTACTAAATGCGTGACCTATATAGAGACTATCGGTAACCTTGTGGTAATAACTAAGTTGTATAGAGGCTACTAAGAGAAGTCTTCACCATTAAGAAAGCGTTGTCGGTCGCTACGTTGCCTCATTTTTGGTTGTTTGATGGTGAAGACTTCTCTTAGTAGCCTCTATACGACTTAGTTATTACCACAGGGTTACCGATAGTCTCTATATAGGTCACGCATTTAGTAAACTCTAGCTTATATCCTACACTTGGATTACCGAGGAATGGTTGCGAAATTAGACGTCACATAATCTCTAATGCAAACTCTCATTCGAGACTGCACCATTCAGATGTCGACTTTCTATAGTGTGACACCTCAATAATGTATTTTGTACAGCATGTCATACTGGTCCTTTTGAAACATCAAACACAATCTGTGTGGCTTTAAAGTCAAATACCGCTTAAGCCGCTGCTAGGGGCGTAAGAGGTATTGCACCTTATATTTCCTCTCATGAACATGATGAACGGACTCAATAAAACCGAGACTGCTATTTTGCTGTCTTGTTTGTGTTTCTTGCTTTCAAGGGATCCCCATTTTAATAATTTTGACATTCACAATCGATTGTTTAGTTTAGTGCTGTATGGCGGCTGTAAAAAGTCGCCTCGACTACAAAATGTGTAGTGTTTTTACTTACTGCTCATTTGGAATTATGAAGCCCAAGCTGTGTGGCTTTAAAGTAAAATACTATTGAAGCAGACTCACTAAAACCGAGTCTGCTACTTTTCTCTCTTGTTTGTGTTTGTTGCTTCCAAGGGACTCCCATTTCCCTATGTATTCATGTTACAAGTGCACTCAATAATTTCGTAATACATGTACAGTATTGTTTTGTATGTTATTAGTTATTAGGATTCTTGACGGGGGACATGGGCTCACATTCCCTGCCTGGAAATTATATCCACCCGAGCCGTTAGGCGAGGGGAAATATATATATTTCCAGGCAGGGAATGTGAGCCCATGTTCCCTGTCAAGAATCCTAATAACGAATTTGTCATACTTCAAAGTTGTAACCATTTATTTAAGAAAAAAAACAGTCAAAAACACGATGCGCCAATTTCCTCGTAACGTGCCTCTAACTAGACGTTGTTTACTTTCGTGACGTCATCGATCTAATGTCGTTAAATTTGGCGGATTTTTTAATAAAATAAACGTATTTTGTCACTATGTTCATGTTTTATTATCTGTAAAATTGCCAAAAAAATACACTTACGATTATTTAAGACTTTTACACACAGTGGAAAGCGCAGAAAAGCGATAGAAAGGAAACAATCGGCGGTTTCCAAAACGAATCGGCAACGTTATCGTCGCCATTTTGTTTTTAAGTATTTGAGTAATGGGGTACCTACGGGGAATTCGTCCTATGTTCACGTCTCGAGACGTAGACATGGGTTCACCAATGAAATCCTGAGAATTTTCTTTGCAGTATGACAACGATTCATGGCTTACTGGAGTATGTGGTTAATCATAGTTAGAAAAGTATATGTCTTTATCGGTGGATGTTGTTTACATTCAATCAAATCTTTATTTTCCCATTGTGTGCTTTCAAGCGAAGGTAATTAGGAAAAACACGCATTTGTATGAGAGCGATAGAAATCAATGTATTCATAATAACACAAATAACAACTAGGGCCACACTTAAGTATATCTTGCAGTTCTCAAACCCGACCTTTGATTTTTGCCATTACGTGGTCACGCCTTAATTCCATTAAGCGATGGGAAAGCTTATATTAGCATGATTTTATAACGGATATTTCGACAATAAAACACCTTTAAAACATGTTCTACTGAAAAAATGCGATAACCTGTTTAAAATTACCTAAATTAAATGTTTTAATTTTATAATAAGCAAACTTTTAAGCCAAAATTAAGATTTTATTTCATACCCCAGTCAATCCCATTTTCATTTCTTGGAGAAGGGGTTGGATGGGGTATGAAAGTTAATACTCGGACCACGTAATGCAGACGGAATGAATGCATGTATGGTGTTTTACGGCACGTCGACACATAAATAGGTCATATTGTGCGCAAAAACTGATGAATGATGATGACATGAAGGATTCATTAAAAATTAATGTAAATATATAAAGATATAACTATTTACAAGTAAGGGATGATATGGGTGGGGTAGGTAGGAAAACCCTTATTTTTCTACCATAGATCATGTATATGTCAGATTATTTTGTAAATGATTTTTAAAGTTTAACTGTTTGTGTTTGGACACAACCCATTTTTATATTTAATAAAGAGCTGCCTTTTATACTTATTAAAGATGATGTTAGTATACTGGGTTTGTGTATTGCAATGCTGAGTCGGACCGATTTTGTTTGGACCGATCGCGTTCAGGTAAACAAAAACAAAAAGAGTATGAAATGAGAAATCGCCGAACACGATAAATACAAAATATATTGCAGTCTCTTTTTGTTTGAGATTGTTCAATAACGGTATTCGAAGATATGCATATGACCGTGAACATGGAATCTTCATACCATTCCATGGCCAGCGGCGTATGGTCCCAGTTTCTAACAAAATGCTTTGCCCTAAAGGAGAAAACAATGGGCGGAATAAACAAAATCGAATTTAGTTGGTAGCAGATGTTATGAAGCCTGCGTATCACAAGTAACAGTCAAAAGACTAAATTAAAAAACAGACAACATATCCTAAGGGTGATTAAACAATGCTCAGAAACTTTTAAGGCTGGAGTAGTGGAACATAATTAATTTTGATTAAGGCCTTGGCATCCTCCTAGAATTATTATCATGGATGTCTGTCGAAATACATATAAATAAATCATCTTAATTTGCTTCGAATTTATTTACAATGTAGATCAAATTACATTAAACTATACCTAACGTTCAATTATTGATGGAATATTTGGTCTGGATCACATAAATTCCCTTGCTAGCCGTGTCGAACATCTTAATTTCATATTACATTGTATGTACAACCTGGAACAATGTTAGGCATACTGTATCACTACACAACTTGTGTTAACTGAAACTATTTTATTTTTATAAATTAATCCAGCTGATCTAAGTCATCAACTACTTATTTACCAACAGCTCGTAATAAGTACGTAACATGTTATAAATCAGTTGGAATTAGTATAAAGTCGGCCATAAAATGCCCCTTGTTACGAATGTATTCAACATTGTTTATGACAAAACACTATGACGTCACATTTCGTTTTTGGACTAAAGGACCAGACAAATCAAAATCTGATGCTAAACAAAGAAGGTTTGCTGTCCTAAAACATTAAAAAACAGATATGGAAGCCGGCAGTTTGTTAACTATGAGTCATAGTTTTAAATTACCATGTAGTGCATATTGGTATAATTTAAAGTTCTCCAGCCATGTTTTGTTTCATGAACATGTTTATGTTTATTTAAATCGAAATCAATACACAACAATAGATATTTACAATTTACACATTGCAATATCTCTGAAAAGCGAGAATAATATTTTATTTGATGATGTAGAAAACTTTGAACAGGTAAATTAATTCACTCGTAAATGTATTTATCAATTATCTGGCAATAGTTGCGCAGCTATACAATTCAGATTTACCACATTTCCCCGTGCAGTCACGCAGTGGTAAAAGTATTATCTACGTCATGCAAATAATCCTTATTTGTAAATACAACTTAGTAGCGGTTTTAAATATATGTTTCTCTCCCGGACTATCAAGTAATGTTCCTATGACGTTTAAGAGTTAAATGTGTTAATTTATAATACTACAAAAAGGGCGGCCATTCATCTTTAAGGCAAAGAATATCACTGCAAATTAATGCAGAATCATTGACTGATCTTATATAGAGGACCTTACATGAGTACTCATTCAATATTGAATTTATTAAACGAGTTGGCAAAATGATATAATGCGAGGTTCTTGCCGATCATTATTTCATTTTTGCTAACGAGTTTAATAAATTCAATAATGAATGAGAACGAATGTTGGATTCTATTTATCACATAACTCACATATTATACAATTATGGACTTTTCAGCTGTTATACATGATGTGATATGCACCAAAAAAATCATTATTGACCGAGGCGATAGCCGAGGTCAATAATGATTTTTTGGTACATATCAACATCATGTATAACAGCTGAAAAGTCCATAACTGTTTTATTATATAACCCTCAATTTACAATTATATAAAACAGGTCAATATCAAAAAAACAATTATATAAAACAGGTCAATATCAAAAAAACAGGTCAATATCAAAAAAACAGGTCAATATCGCTAGATATTTTTTCTAAAAAATTACTTCTATTTATAGGTTATATAATAACGACTTTTATTGCATTTTGCCTGTCGATTTAACACGCGAAACCGACATAACCCGTGGGAATTGGATCATAGTCATTATCGATTTTTTTGACAGCGCATACTAGGCTTATTTGCATACTTATATGACTAGTGGTATATCGAAAATATAGAAAGCTGTTATTCCTCTCCCACACCGTAAGTTATTTGATAAAATGCATTATTGCACTTAAGTATATTACAGTTGCTGTGATTTTCTTCCTATATGACAGTAAATTATTATATTTATAAATATTCCGTATGCTTGTCGAAATATAGTTTCCCCACAAAACAAAAGGTCATTTTCCCGAGGTTCTCTAAGGCAATAAAAGTCATATTCCACTCTATTTCCGCATATAAATGTAATGCATTTTGGTTTGATTTGCGTGATTAAATGTCTTGGATTGTACTGAAATTGTAAATAGAAAATGAATTACACACTGAAGTTTTGACACCTATATAAAATAAACAAGTTCGGGACCTATTATTTTTAAAACTCAGATTTTGCATATCATAATTTGACAAACATACAATACAACAGTGATAATTTACATGCTTGACATGTTTAGGAAAGGCAGTTCTAATTAACAAATATTAAAATAATATTTAGGAAAAAAGAAATTCTTTGCAACTGAGAAATATAATATATTTAATTATAGATCTAGATATGAATATAATCTTAAGACAGATTATAGTTGTACGGGTTATAAACAGATTTTAATTCTAGATAATGTGAAATAGTTTTATTTAATAGGCCATAACTGAATATAATTGAGAGTCGAATACACGATACTAACGAAACAAACGAAAGTAGAGAAGAAATATCTGAAAATGCCAATTACCGGCACTTTCCATTAGTATTTTAAGGTTACTATTTTCTTTACCGGAATGTCATTTCCTATTTCATTTGAAATACACTACACAACTTTGCAAATGAAATTTACTTATTTAGTTTGATCAAAAGTAGGTATACACAAGTCAATCAGGAGATGTAGCATTCCCAGAACACAGGCAACACAAACACTCAACAACTACACAGAAAACACAGAAGTAATGTATACGACATCACAAACATAAAAGGCTTGGCAATAGGGATACTGTCTCAAAATGGTCAATGGCAAAAAGATCTCTGGCGGTTTAATTAATGTATGAGCTCCAAACTTCATTTGTACAGTATTGTTAAGCATTCAGATTCCTTGCAATCACTGCATGATTACCGGCGTTATCTAGCATATCCACCGGTTCTAGAGGTCAAAACTTAAGGGATATGTCTCCGTCGAAAAAACTGTTTGCTCTATGACGATATTTGTTTAATGATCTAAAAGGCGTCTAAGCCGGACGCATTTCGTTATATAATATATAGAGGATCTTACATGAGTACTCATTCATTATTGAATTTATTAAACGAGTTGGCAAAATGATGTAATGCGAGGCTCTTGCCGAACATTATATCATTTTTGCTAACGAGTTTAATAAATTCAATAATGAATGAGAACGAATGTTAGATTCTAGTTATCACATAACTCACATATCGACTTTTATTGCATTTTGCCTGTCGGTTTAACACGCGAAACCGACATAAAACGTGGGAAATGGATCATAGTCATTATCGATGTTTCTTGACAGCGCATACTAGACTTATTTGCATACTTATATAACTAGTGGTATATCGAAAATATAGAATGGCGTTATTCCACTCCTACACCGTAAGTTATGTGATAAATATGATTATTTTTCCTTCAATGATTGAATGACTTCCAATATAATACGTTATACTTATATTTACAGGCTTGGGAAGACGTATACCTATCTTGGGACCCGGAAATGTTTGGTAACATAACAAAAGTCAGGGTTCCGTCATCAACCGTGTGGCTCCCGGATATTAAACTGTATAACTAGTAAGACATTTAGCCTGCAATTGATGACACTTTTAGTACCTTATATATCTAGCTGGGTCTTATTCTGCGCTTAAAGTGTAACCCTTTACCTCCCCTAAAAGAGTATGAGAGTGGACCTTTGGAAACGACCGAACACGATAAATACAAAATATTGTAGTATCGGTTTGATCGAGACTGTTCATGAACGGTAGTGAAATATGCTTGCTACCGTTCATGTCCCCTAGCCCCGCGTTGAGCAGAACTCAATACATAAAATCATCAACGGCTTGACGTGAGCTGTTGTTACACCTCTCTTCATCCGACGTCGTCCGTCGTCGTCTGTTATAGTGTGCTAAGACATCTTTCCCCTGCACGGGCACGGGCATACAGTGATCTTCTGTTATATATATGTCCAAAATAAGGGCAACAAAAGGTCGCGGTGACCATTTTTACAGTTTTTGAAGATATAAATTTAAAACATGCAATACATGCAATACATGTAAATGATATTCATATAATATCGGTTTGACAGGACGAAAATATGAATATGATAAAATTAAAAAAAAAAGTTCCGCATTTATCAATTTTTAAAACGCATGATTTAAAAAATAAGGTCAGTGAAACCAACAGTGGGTCGATGAACTAAACGTAAATCCATAACCCGATTTCTTTGACTTATTTCTCTTTTTGGAGATATAACCTTGACACATAAAACAATGTAACACAATCGTAGTTCGGCGACCTACCTTTTGACCTATTTCTTTCCATACGTAACACTTCAAAGCAAGTAGTATGCTAAATTAAAGAAACTTAAGTAATCATAATCCAAATGAATAATCATTTGATGTAATTCTACCAATACTTTGCAGTCGGAGAAATCTTATTAAAATTCTTTTTTAAAATAGTTTTATGTCTATTACAGTGCTGATGAAAGGCTTGAGGAAAGACGGGATGCCTTGGTCGTGGTAAATTACGATGGTCAGATACAATGGTTACCCCAAGCTATATATAAAAGTTCATGCTCTATCAATATTGAATACTTTCCATTCGACATGCAAACCTGCACAATGAAATTTGGGTCATGGACGTATGACGGAAGTAAAATTAATTTGGAACTTTTGCTTAACGACGCAGCAGGGTTTGAGTTCTCCGACTACATCGGAAACAACGAATGGACAATTGTCAGCTCCAGTGCCAAAAGAAATGTGATAAAATATACGTGTTGTCCCGGTGAACCGTTTATAGATTTAACCTTTGAACTTAACATACGACGGCAGCCAGCATTCTATAACTACATATTAATATTGCCGTGCATTTTGCTGTCATCTTTGACTCTTGTATTATTCTGGCTACCACCAGAATCTCCTGCAAAGATGCAGTTAGGTAAGTTGTTGATATAGCCTACACCATTTAAATATCTTTAAGATTTAATATTGCTAATGCTGTGTTAATACGTCAAATTTGAAAAGTCCGCTAATTTTGATAAAAGAAGATATAAAGGAATATAGAAAACGAAATGTAACATCCAAGGACAATCAACCAAAACCTAGACACCTTATTTGCATTTGCTTAGTGCTGGTTCTACCCAGGAAGACATCGAGAGTGATTAAAATAAGTTCACAGAGATATCATTACAATCGATGTAAAATAAATAAGTTTAAACTAACCAAAAACAAACAATAATTACAAAGAGGATATTTGTTGTTTGTCGTGAATATAGATTTATTTTCATCAAGAAGTGAGAAAACTTATAATTTCACGAGTGCTTTAGAACGAGTGAAAATATTTAAGTTTTCTCACTTCGAAATGAAAATAAATCCTATATTCACGACAAACCAACAAATATTCTATTTATTGTGTACTCACAACCCGGAAATTTATGCTGAAACAATATAATGCTCCAAAACAATGACGTCAATAACGTCAACAACGTTAACAACGTCAACAGTTGCATGACGTCATTTTGAGTGAAAATATATTCACATGTGAAATATAAACAATGGAAGTTTTATTTTAGTCATAAAATCCACTATTTCACTGGAAAGTATATAATAAAGAGTTATCTCACATGAGGAAAACACCTATCTCACATGAGGAAAACACCTATCTCACATGACGAAAACACCTATCTCACATGAGGAAAACACCTATCTCACATGACGAAAACACCTATCTCACATGAGGAAAACACCTATCTCACATGACGAAAACACCTATCTCACATGAGGAAAACACCTATCTCACATGACGAAAACACCTATCTCACATGAGGAAAACACCTATCTCACATGACGAAAACACCTATCTCACATGACGAAAACACCTATCTCACATGACTAAAAATGAGAGAAAGACTGATTCCTTTATACACAAATGTCTGTATTTGTTTTAAGCAGTAACTGTTTTAATGTGACAATTGTCAATTTTGACCATAATCCTAATCTCAACATGCCATGCCTATTTGTAATTTCGGTGTAAAGATTATACAAAACGACTATATACTATGATATATGACAATAACAATAGGTATACAAGTCGAACAAGACATGTAATTTTCACAGAACATATGACAAGATGGAGAAAAGTTACGCAGACTACATGAAATTAACATTAAATTAATGCTTAATCACATGTAGACGGTTACGTATAATTCATGGCATAAACGTTCAAATAAAAATATATACAAAGAAGTGAATACA